>CM054141.1:68065350-68140350 GCA_028751875.1 Rapana venosa
ACAGCACAACCCCACACACAGACCCCACACACACCACACAACACACACACACAGAGACACACACACACACAGACACCCAACCAAACACACACACACACACACAGACACACAACAGAGACAGACAGACAGACAGACACAGACACAGACACACACCACACACAGACACCCACACACCCACAGACACACAAAACAGACACACACACCACCACACTTCTTCTTCATCAGTCCACTGAAAACAGCCCGACTTCTTCCTGCCACACTCGTTTTACACATGCATAGCTGTCTCTGTCTCTATATAAATTCCATACATCATCATCATCTGAAGAACTGGGTTTCCTGACAAGACTCAGTTTCTTCACCTCTGCAATGGCCAGACACCTCCCCCTCCCCAGCCAACTCGTTTATGCAGTTTGCAATCTGAACAAAGGTATGAAGGCTGGGGGTGCACGCACTCACTCATCCTGAAAATACACACTGTACTTGTTCACTGCTGAACAGCCCCATTTCTGCCTGCCTTATTTGGCATGTGCCAAGTTTCTGCCCTGAACAACAGTAAGAGACTTGGGGTCTATGCACTCTTTACCATCCTTTACAGACAGAGCAAGGCCTTCTTGTCTGTGCACTGTGCGAAGCAAAAACCATAAAGCCTACATACTGAAGACATTTTGCTAGAGGCTGATCTTTCTTTAGACATCAAAACAATTTTAAGCTTACAATTTTCAACATTTTTCACATAGTTTTTTTCTGGGAGACTATTGGTAAGAACTTGACAAAAATCCTTTTCTTTGTTTTTAATACCCCTCAACCCCTCCCGAAACATCCGGTAAAGTAAAAACCCACTTAAAGCAGATGTAGCACCCTGAAAATTCCGTTTTTGACGTTTTTGGGGATCTTTAGTTTGTAAAGCTTACTTTCCGCTTTCAAAAGGTCAGCCAATGATGTTTAGCCGTTGTAGGCCGCAGAAAGGGGTGAAGGTCGTTTGGACACACAAAGCAACGAAGAATCTGATTGGATAAGAGTGTATTTTAAATTTTTTTCGGACCAGCCGAGATCGTCTTCAACAAAATGGCGGCCAGCGTTTGCACTAGATTTCTTCAAGCGTTTTTCGAGCTTTTTTACAAAATTGACAGCGAGGAGGAGTTTTAGAGGCTGGATTTGGTTGAAATAAACAATGGGGAAAAGACGATGAGGTAAGGATTGGGAATATTTTTGAAAAAACTTGGTAAAAATCGATCGCGATCGGACTGAAATCGAGCGGGTGCTAGTTTTGCTGGATGGACTTCTTCACTACTCGGGCGATTTCGACGTCACAGATTGTTTTACTTTGACGCAACGAGGCTTCGAAATAACTGTTGTTGAGTCAAATCGCTGTGCTGCTGAGTACTTTGCATTACATGAAATCAAGCGATCTTTGTATTTTCGTCAAAGAAAGCCACCACTTCGCACATTCCGCCATGACGGTCGCTATGGCGTCAATCCTTTTGCTGAACTGAGTATTTGGTGACCGATAAAGTGATACAAACTCCTTATTTTTTTAAAACTAATGTCAAGAAATAGTGTTTACCTAATCATGACATTTATGCACCGCAAGAACTTTGCTTATCGTGTTAAAATCGATCATGGGCCCTGATGGTGGAACAGTGATCGGTAGTGTGCACACGATTTTGTTGTTGATTTTTTTTACATAATCATAAACACTACACACTATTATAAAATTATGCTCATTTAAAAGCATATTATCTGTTCTTTCCAGTGATTTATAGCTTAACACATTTAATTCAGTTTTATATATCAATATCAAGGGTTGTTTGAGCCCACCCTGCTCCAAAACAATGCTAGCCAATGTTAATTCAACCAACAGAAGTGAGGCTTGTTGCTGTCTATTTAGCGCTACTAGGGTTAATACCCCTCAACCCCTCCCCAAAATCCTCATTAACAACCAAAAAGTAAAAAAGAAAAGAAAAACCCACCACGAAATTATACACTGAACAAGATGATAACACTGCTTAACTGCCAAACACCCCCCTGTTTTTTTTGTGGGTTTTTTTTGTAGTTTTTGGTTTCTTTTGTTTGTGTTTTAAAGGCATATCCAACTTGACACCCAAACACCACTCATTTTTTTCTCTATCTTACAACAGAGCACAAAGAGAGGAACCTACCGGGGCCTTCTCCACAGTGTCCATGTGTGTGGAAAGCTGGATGAAGTCGTAGAACACTTTTCCACACGTGTTCCAGTTCAGGATGGTCAGGCATCGCTCTGGAACTGCCAGCACCTCCAGGAACTTCATCAGCTCACCCTGGTCCTCTGCAACACAATCAGTTATCATCATGATAATGCACCATTCTTCATACTGCCCATCCACGGATTCTGCTCCCAAGGAGACAGGCACATCTCACATTAAACTACTATGCCTATGAATCTCCAGCTATAATTTCAAACCTTCAAAAGAACACATACATGTGAACATACACATACATCCATGCACATGCAGATACATACCGTTTTCTTTTGAATACAATTATTTGTTTGTGACTACAATATCTGCTTCATCTGCAATAGCTGTGTGTGTGTGTGTATGCGCACGTGTAAGCGTGTGTGCCCGTGCGCGCATGCATTATGAGTATGTATGTGGCAAGTGAAACGGACAACAAAAGAACAGTGAAAATAAATGCAAAAATCGAGAGACTGAATAAAACACAGAGCAAACACTGACAAAAAGCACGAGGAACTTGTTGTGACCTAAAGAAGACGACGAGAGTTTTGCAGGTGTACGACGATGCTCCTTCTCACCATTGACGATGGCATCGGAGGCCAGGTGGGCCAGGACGACCCGGTGAGCGTCGTTCCAGAGGCCGGCCTGCAGGAGGTGCAGGGCCTGCAGCCTGTGTTCCCCCAGGTACCCCGCCTTGGTGGCCTGCCCACCCACACAGCCAGCTTCCAGTCAACACACACCCGCCGCGAGTCACTATCATCAACACCATGGTGACGTCAATACCATGGTTACATCAATACACACCCGCGAGTCACTATCATCAACACCATGGTGACGTCAATACCACGGTTACATCAATACACACCCGCGAGTCACTATCATCAACACCATGGTGACGTCAATACCACGGTTACATCAATACACACTAGTCACTACCATCAACATCATGGTGACGTCAATACCACGGTTATATCAATACACACTAGTCACTATCATCAACACCATGGTGACGTCAATACCACGGTTACATCAATACACACTAGTCACTATCATCAACACCATGGTGACGTCAATACCACGGTTACATCAATACACACTAGTCACTATCATCAACACCATGGTGACGTCAATACCACGGTTACATCAATACACACTAGTCACTATCATCAACACCATGGTGACGTCAATACCACGGTTACATCAATACACACCCGCGAGTCACTATCATCAACACCATGGTGACGTCAATACCACGGTTACATCAATACACACTAGTCACTACCATCAACATCATGGTGACGTCAATACCACGGTTACATCAATACACACTAGTCACTATCATCAACACCATGGTGACGTCAATACCACGGTTACATCAATACACACCCGCGAGTCACTATCATCAACACCATGGTGACGTCAATACCACGGTTACATCAATACACACTAGTCACTACCATCAACATCATGGTGACGTCAATACCACGGTTACATCAATACACACTAGTCACTATCATCAACACCATGGTGACGTCAATACCACGGTTACATCAATACACACTAGTCACTATCATCAACACCATGGTGACGTCAATACCATGGTTACATCAATACACACCCGCTAGTCACTACCATCAACACCATGGTGACGTCAATACCACGGTTACATCAATACACACCCGCTAGTCACTACCATCAACACCATGGTTACATCAATACACGCTAGTCACTATCATCAACACCATGGTGACGTCAATACCATGGTTACATCAATACACACTAGTCACTATCATCAACATCATGGTGACGTCAATACCACGGTTACATCAATACACACTAGTCACTATTATCAACACCATGGTTACGTCAATACACCCGCTAGTCACTACCAATACACCCGCTAGTCGCTACCAGTAACACCATGGTTACGTCAATACACCCGCTAGTCACTACCAGTAACACCATGGTTACGTCAATACACCCGCTAGTCACTACCAGTAACACCATGGTTACGTCAATACACCCGCTAGTCGTTACCAATACACCCGCTAGTCGCTACCAGTAACACCATGGTTACGTCAATACACCCGCTAGTCACTACCAGTAACACCATGGTTACGTCAATACACCCGCTAGTCACTACCAGTAACACCATGGTTACGTCAATACACCTGCTAGTCGCTACCGGTAACACCATGGTTAACAATGTATTCACCTAACAGTTCCAGTCAACACAGCCTATCCATCAGCACCATGTGTGGCTCTGTTTGACATCCCTCTACACACAGTCATATCCACCCTCTCCCCTCACACGTTGTACACTAGCACATTTCCGTGACAGGATCTTTTCGCTAAAACAGGCCTAGAAAACATTGGATTCACAAGATCAAAAGCTTGCAAGGGATTCTGTCATTTCTTAAATCATACCCCAAACATCCCCTGTGAGGATGCCGGGGGCCTGTCAATAGAAATAGAATCCCCACCTTCTGGAAATTCTGTGCTAGGAATTCCCTTTTCTATCCCTCTCTTTGTTTCTGCCTTGGTCATTTTTCCCTGTCACCTCATCTATTTTCTGTGTTCCTGGTCCATTCTCCTGCCTTTTTTCCAGAAAGACTTAGAAGATACAGTTATCTCCCAAGCCATACCTTGTCAGGCTCTTAACAACAGCGCAACGCATCTTTGCTCATGTGACAGGCACCAATAGTTGCCGTCTGAGCAGTGGACGAAGAAGAACGCACTGAACAGAAAGCCACCAGACTTGGACACTTCTGCCAGGGCAAAGAAGCCGCAGGAGCCAGTGTGTGGTGTGTTGGCAGGGATGGAGCAGCAGAGAGCACTGACAGCTCAGGTGGTGAGAGTATCAAGAGAAAAAAAAACTCCATGTGAAAGGGGCTTCACTTCTCCCTCAAGTCCATTCAGCTGTTGTCAGGGCACAGCACTGAATTTTTCGCCAGTGTGTCAAGAATAAATTGAACCTTTCCCTCTCCAGGTAGCAGGGTGCATACTGGGTATGTTCATGTCTTCTATCCCACCAGCTTTCAACTGAAGCAGTCTTCTATGAAAGACAGAACGGGTTTTAACATAGGCACAAGACGTTCTGAACGCATCAACACACCAGACGTCTGTATACTGTCTTATCCAAAGAACTGTCAGGGGAGTGGGGTCAATCAGTATCAATTATCCAGGAGATTAGCCACCTTCAACCCATGAATTAGCAGCGAGCTGAACCAGCAGCCTTGTTACTGTCAGATCATGAGCATGACACTCACCACGAAGCTTAAGCTTCCAACTCGTCATACTGTTAACAACCCCGCCAGCCACAGAGCCCGTATCAGGGTTGTCAACTCAAACCTCAGATTAAATCTGCGCAGTTATATAACAGGTTAAAACAGGATTAAACCCTGCTTCTTCTGTGATCCCGATATCAACACCCTTACCAACACTGGGGGTCAACCCAGGACCATGGCCACATTTTGGGAGAACATAACATGAGAGAAGACAAGAATCTGCAAAACCAAAAGTGATATACAACAGAAGAACCCCTGCCAAGGCCGGTGGTCATCTCCTGTTGCCTGACGTGTCTGGTCTGTGGGCAGGGCTCACCTTGGCACAGTGGATCCAATGGGGAGGCAGGTGCAGGCGCTCCACCACAAACTTCTCCTGCTCTGTGAACTCCTCTGTCTCAGACAGCTGGACATGTCGACCCAGAACTTCCTTTATGGCTGCTTCTCGTCTGTGGGCAGTAAAATACAGCAATATTTGTTGGTTCATTTGGATGAACATTGAAACCCAACATCAAGAAAAAACAAAACCACTTAAAAAAATAAAAATCTCCAAACACCTGTCCTCCCCCCCCCTCCCCCCCACTCATCCCCTCCCCCCCCTTTCCCAACCCAATGAACAAGACTAGATAAACTGCCACCACTATTCATTATCACGAGCATACACACTCTGACATAATACGTATACATATGAGAAAACATCATTTCAGTATCCTGTCCAACAAACTGTTTTTTTCTCCTCTAAAAGCAGCTGAGTCAGCTCTATCTGCTGACGCTCAATGTCTTATTCTGTTATGTCTGATACACTTACTACTTATTCTAAATGAAGTCCAAGCAACAAAAGACGATTTTTAAATTACAGTTCACTGAAAACCTAAAACAATGAGATAGAATTTAACATCAACACTCTACTGCCTTAAATAGAGAAATCATGTCGATTCGATACTGTCGATGACCAAAAAAACGTTACATCACAAGAACACACAATAAGCTTGATTCTATGTGAAAAATGGTGAAAGCGAGGCAAGGTAATGTTAGGAAAAGATTATTCCAGAACCCTGTCTGAGGTATATGAAAGAAGCAGAATGCATGTCACGAGTCAAACCATGAAACACAGTCTGATCTTTCCAGAACAAGTACAACCACTACCATCAAACTTATCAGTAAATCAACATGCTCTGAATACCAACAGGAAAACTTTAACATTTTGTCACCATGAATACAATACAATAAAAGTGAATAAAAATGAGGCATAGAGAACTGGTCATCATGCCGAGCACATTTCAATATATTCTGAAGTCATCAAGAATACAATGAAATAAAAGTGAATAAAAATGAGGCATAGAGAACTGGTCATCATGCCGAGCACATTTCACTATATGTTGAATACTATGTGGAGAAACAGCAGGCAGTGAAGGAAGAGACTGACTGTGTGTGGGGGTGGATGTGCAGCAGGGGGAAGACGGCCCAGTGCCACAGGCCCTGGGCCTGCAGCTGGGCGGCGTAGCTGACGTGCAGGGAGGCGCTGTGGTAGGCCGACAGGTGGTGGAAGTCCAGGGCTTGCAGCACACAGTGCAGGTGCCAGCTGCCACCATCACAACAACAACAACAACATGACTGACTGAAGTACTTCATCCACAACACAACTATTCTGACAAACAACATGTTGCTACTACGTCTCCTTGAATGAGTAAAATCTTGTTTGATTAAACCAATATGGCAACTTGTGCTTCAGCGAACTCAAGGCAGAACGTGTCAGTATAGGAAAAGTAACTAATCAGTTGAGCGGTAACGTGGTAGACGACAGGTGAACATTCGCTGATTTATCTAATTACAAGAAGTGAAATCTTCATTGTGTGTTCACTTTGGTGAGAAAGTTCTTCCTTAGTGTGTAGTTTTTTTGTAGCCACAAACACACCTATACACACTCATGCACATATGTGTATGCAATAAAACAAACTGAACCATATGAAACAGATGCAAATACATATAGTCATACACTACAGCCAACTGTAACATCAAAAACTGAAACGCTGACCAATGCACTGAGTGATGCAGATATCAAGCATCTTCTAACCACTTTCCAAAGACTTGATTTAGACCTTACAACTTTTACCCCCCCCCCCCCCCCCCCTCTTTCCCACAAACCCCACTGTTCATAAGGTAGCAGGTATGATATCATAATCATGGACTATTCCAAAAGCAATAACACTTCTTTCAAAAGCCAAGTAAAATCCTGCTGTCTTTCTGGATGGCAAAGAATCCTTTCAAGTTAGAGACTAATCATCAAATCAAGCAGACACATTATGAGCATGAAAAAAACCAACAAAACAAAACAACAACAAAAAACAAAAAAAATTATGAGCATGAATTAACTTATCAGCTGCACTCATGGTTCATAGTGTTCACAGCAGTAGTTCCAAAACAACCCAGAAGCAGCAGTCGTTCATTTCTATCCCACTTCTAACTCGCAAGAATTCATCCCCCCCCCCCCCAGTCCTCTCAGAGCAGTTCCACTTCAGCGACTGACCTGAGGCGGTGGTCCAGACTGTTGGGGGTGGCGGAGGTGGGGTTGAGGATGGTCTCCAGGGGGTAGCCCTTCTGGCAGAACAGCTTCAGCAGGTGGTAGCACACGTCCCACACCGGCCTCCTCTCCTCCTCCCCCTCTTTCTCCACGTCCACCTCCATGTCCAGACCCAGGGCATCTTCCAGGTAGGGAGGGAGAGGGGGGGCAGCGTAGGGCTGGGTCTCCTCCCCCTGCTGCTGGAAAGCGTTCTCATAGCGCCGCAGCGCTTCAGAGATGGGGGAGTTTGGCTGGCACTGATACCTGGACACAAACGGGCAAAAATGTGTGTGTGGCTGATGACTGTCATGTGAATTTGCTTGTAACAGCATTTTTAAGCATCTCTTTTCTTTTTCGTTTGGGGGGTGGGGGGTAAAGGGCTTTTCAGGAACACATTTCCAAACAAAAAAGGAAACACACGATTAGCAAAATCTTTCTGAATGAAAATAAAAGGATAACAGGAAACCAAAATCAGACTCAGAAACATTTTACAAAGGTACAAGTAAACTAAAAACTAAATGTCTTTCCCCCCCTTTTTTTAACTTTCCCTAAGAACTCTCTTTTTAAAATAGATTTTTCACTAGCTGTACATTTCAATATGCTGACATAATTATTCTCTCACCAAATAAAAAATTCTACAGAAAACAAACATCCAGACACATCAGTACACAAACTTCACGGAGTACAGAACCCTGGCACGAACACGGCACTGACCAGAGGTGAAGGGCCAGAGCTCTCTTCCAGTCCAGGCCACTGCAGGTGTTGATGGTCTCCGGGCCATCCCACAGCAACTGACCGCCCAGTAGGCAGTACACCCGCTGACGCTGCTCCCTGATGAACTCCGTGGCCTGAAACATCCATCCACACACTCCACATCACCCGCTTGTTCTCTGCACTGTCTGGGCTTGACTAACCCACTCTCTGTCTATGCACAGGCTACCTACCCCTCAGCACTGCTGCAGTGTGTCAACTAGCTTCTTGAATCAGCTTCTCACTGAGAGAGAGAGAGAGAGAGAGAGAGAGAGAGAGAGAGAGAGAGAGAGAGACAGGAGAGACAGGGTAGCTAGAGATGAGAGAGAGAAGAGCAGCAGAGACAGATCTTTCATCAACTCAGTAATGATACAGAGTAGACAGGTACACATTGCTGTATAACAAGCAGTCATAACAATTTTTTTTTCCAAATACATACATTACACATTCAACAACTAAAACCAAACCAAAAAACAATACCACCCCCCCCCACCCAAAAAAAAACCCACCCCTCAATACCCTGACCACTAGTAAACCACATGATCAGGATCACACCAAGTTTGGACACACAAATTCTAAACCCTTTCCAAACCATTTGTCCACCCCACTAAATGGAACAAAACTCAATCTTTTCACCAATAGGGTTTTTTTCTTTCTTTTTCTCCAGCAACATAATTAAAAACAGATGACAGAGGTGGAATAGGGGATTCGGGATGAATTGGGAAGAGAAAGAGTGCCGGGGTCACTACATTACATGACAAGACATTTTCTTGCGCAGAGAACTGCAGGACTTTTGAAGGTTGGGGAAGGCTTTTCCTTGTCTCCACGACTGGAGTGACTTACTACTGTCAGCACTCCCTCACTCACCCCCATCTCGGCCCACTTGGCGAGCTGCACGGCCACCATCTGCCGTGTGACGTCACTACCGGCCGCCTGGGCCAGCAGCAAGGCCAGACGGTCATCCCCGGCATCCTGTGCCAAGCTGCACGCCTCGCTGACCTGACGACCGCTCAGGTAGGACAGGACCCCCTGCAGGTGACCTTCTGCCTGCATGACCACAGAAACAAACTTCTGTCAGAAATATATCACCAAAACATATTTTTTTAAAACTTGGCAGATCTTCCAACAGAACCTCCCCAAAAATCATTTCTAAATCTCAGAGCTTAGCTGGCTATCCGGGGTTATGTAAAGGCTGAATTCGTTTCATTTCGTCACATGTTTACGATCTCATCAATCATAGAGGCCATTATCAGGGCTGTCACCCCGTTTCAATTTAAAAACCGACATCATCATTCACTTCTGAAGTTCAATGCAACACACTAATCTCCTCAAAGTCTTTTTCTTTCTTTTTTTTTGGGGGGGGGGGGGGGGGAGAGACAAAAATACCAAACAAAACAAAACCCTAATTATTCTGTTTCTTATTGAAAATAAAAATCAGGATGTGCTGAGGACACCAGCTGTTTTGCTTATTCTGTCATCCCAAGTTACAAAAAGTCAACAGATAAATAAAAAGGATTACACATCGAAAGTTAAAAACAAACACCCCTCCCCCACAAACTTCATCCCTCTCATTTATCTTCTGTGCCACTGAATATAAGCTGAACAGATTTCAAATCGTATTTCATCCATCTCTTTACCTTGTGAGCGGATGCAGCAACTTCTGATTGTATTTTGCTCGTGGACGCTGCCGACAGCCACTTGGAGAACGCCTCTCGCCTGGCCTGGCACTCGGCATAGCCTCCACGCTCTGCAACACACCGCATGTACATTGACACCGTGTCTGTCTCCTGCACAGTCTTCTGTGGTCATTCCACCTGCCTAACTCCACTGTAACATCTAACCCAGCCTGAATCAAAATGTAACACCCAGACTTGATGTTGCAGACGTTCCTTTGTGGATACACTAAATCTAATAATTGAAAGCAGTTATTGAATGAAATCCATGTGACACTAACTTCCTCACCCCAGACCCCATGATAAAAATGAGAGTCAACACTGCTGCACAAAGTTTTTTGAGACTCTCACAGAACACACTCCCCATATAACCCTAGTGGCGCGGTTCCCGGAATATTCCGGTAAAGGCGGGTCTAGGCTGTGTGGCGGATCCCGGAATATTCCGGGATGACGTGGGTGATCATAGTTGAAAGCTTACTTTCGCTTTCAAAGGTCAGCCAATGAATGTTAAGGCCGTTGTAGGCCCGCAGAAAGGGGTGAAGGTTGTTTGACACACAAGCAACGAAGAATCTGATTGGTTAAGAGTGTATTTTAATTTTTTTTCGGACCAGCCGAGATCGTCTTCAACAAAAATGGCGGCCAGCGTTTGCACTAGAATTTCTTCAAGCGTTTTTCGAGCTTTTTTACAAAATTGACAGCGAGGAGGAGTTTTAGAGGCTGGATTTGGTTGAAATAACAATGAGAGAGACGATGAGGTAAGGATTGTGGAATATTTTTGAAAAACTTGGTAAAAAATCGATCGCGATCGGACTGAATCGAGCGGTGCTAGTTTTGCTGGATGGACTTCTTCGCTACTCGGCGATTTCGACGTCACAGATTGTTTTACTTTATTTTGACGCAACGAGGCTTCGAAATAACTGTTGTCGAGTCAAATCGCTATGCTGCTGAGTACTTTGCATCACATGAAATCAAGCGATCTTTGTATTTTTGTCATAGAAAGCCACCACTTCGCACATTCCGCCATGACGGTCGCGATGGCGTCGATCCTGTCGCTGAACTTTTCTGAGTATTTGGTGACCGATAAAGCGATACAAACTCCTTATTTTTTGAAAACTAATGTCAAGAAATAGTGTTTACCTAATCATGACATTTATGCACCGCAAGAACTTTGCTTATCGTGTTAAAATCGATCCGGGGCCCTGACAGTGGAACAGTGATCGGTAGTGCGAACATGATTTTTTTTTTGATTTTTTTTTTACATAATCATAAACAATACACACTATTATAAAATTATACTCATTTAAAAGCATATTATCTCTTCTTTCCAGTGATCTATAGCTTAACACATTTAATTCAGTTTTATATATCAATATCAAGGGTTGTTTGAGCCCACCCTGCTCCAAAACAATGCTAGCCAATGTTAATTCAGCCAATAGAAGTGAGGCTTGTTGCTGTTTATTTAGCGCTACTAGGGTTAAAATAAGCCTGGATATCATTCCCCAATTCAAGGGGGTGGGGGGTGTAAAATACTTTTTAACTCTGCTGGTCAACAAAATGCAAGGAGTTGCAGCTACTACTGATTTCATCATCATCATCATTATTTATCTATAGATTTATTTCTACTATCATCATTGTCCCAGTCTGAGTGTTCTGTCTATTACATTTTTTTCTTCTGACACTCAAAGTTCCACCTTTGAAGAAACAGGTAATGGCCAACAACACCTCCAGTAACCCACAAGGACACAAAGCAGGAGCGAGGAGTGACTGACCTGTGTCCTCCTCCTCCTCCAGCTCCCCAGGGGTGCCCCACAAGGCCACGCACAGCTGCCACACCACTTCATCTGCTGCTGCATGGCCACGTCCCCGTGACTCTCTGCTTGACACACATATACAACACCGCATCACTTCCTCTCTCTTTTCTTTAAAAAATAACTTCTTTTTTAAACTTTCTGTGTGGGCTTTTTTTCTATACAGTTTCTTTCCTTTTGAACACAAAAGGTACAGAATTCAGATATAGCAGATACAAAACAATCACTATAAGTAATCTTTTTCCAAAAAACCCCCACAGAATGACAGAATCACTCAAATCAGGGGGGGAGGGGGGGGTAGCACAGGAGAAAGAGAGAGAGAGAGTGAATGAGAAAAATAAACTGCATGGATGAGGCACAGCCTTCCTTTGAGAATATGCCGATCAATATAAAAACCTTTTTCCACATGAGTAAGCGATTACGAGGTTGGCAAAATAACTTGCAGCTGTATGTCTGTAGCTAAAAGGTAGCACGAACCCGGTAGTCGTTTAGCGGCACTCTCCTGTGCGTAGTCATGCAGGGCGGCTGTGGTAGGGACAGGTGTGGCGACTGGACAGCCAGCCTCCTCCCCCAGACGGCTGTGGGCCAGCGCTATCTCCAGCAAACCCTCATGGCTCTCCTGAAAACACAGCAGCTTCACATCACCCCATCCATGCTCACACTCTGAAGAGAAACAAGTTGATCACAGATAATAAGATAACCTAAGATGCCCACACATGGGAAAACAAAAATGTTGACATGAACTATGATGAAAAACAGAATCAGATAAGAGCAATGATAAAAGATGTTTAGATTTACCAATTCAAGTTTTCAGTAAAATATTTCAAGTTCACCCTTTGCGATAAGAGCCCTTGGTTTAAGCAAAATGTTATACGTTCAGAAACAGCGTAGCATCAATACATGAAATGAGTACAACAAGCAATGTTTATATGTGTACTCTAACATCCATAATTATATTAAACAATACATGCAAGAAAATTTCAGAGCCCTGAACTGCAGTGTGCCTACCTTGATGACACTGTCTGATGGATCAAAGAAATCTGCCACAGCCAGCTGTTCCTGCGACACCGTCCATGCCTTCCTGCAAGACTGGCCCTGACCACCCCCCACAGAGGGCAACAGCGAATATCGGGTCTCCCTCTCCAATGCACCTGCAACACAATGCTCACCATTAACATTTCAATTGGAGACAGATATTTAAAATCCTCATCCAGAGGGAGCCAATCAATGTCAAGCCGCCACATAACCACCAGTCAAAGGAGCCCTGCACTGTTGACGGGTCACTTTGGTAGTATTCAGTAGTGCATGTTCTGAGCTAACATGTGCAGAACACTACGTACTAAGCTCTCTACTGATGAGAGTAATTGCTTAGTCACTGAGCCATACAACGTGAGATGCCCACACAAGTTGGCGACCACAACATCCCTCCTATGACTTACTTCCATAAGCTTCCAACCCTGAAGGCTTTGACACACACTCACCACAGAACTGTATGGGAAACTGCAAATGAGGTCACCATAAGACCAGAACAACTGGGGGGCTCTGAATCAGACCATTTTCTTTTAATGCATGATGATCAGTAAGGATGAGATGTAATGCTGCTGCTATGGAAGTGCATGTGCTCTGAGATCTCTTCACAGGGCTGTACTCTACACTTCCCATCATAATATTTCCTGGCATCAACCGGGCATGAGAGACACAGATACCTGAAGTATTGGTCAGGTAATTTGAGCAACACTCTCAAAATCCCATCCATAAAGCGGATGAAGCTTGACTGTGTGGCCCCGGTCTTCCAATGAGCCCATAGCAAACTCACTCTGGGTAGGAGCCTGCCAGGGTATAAAAACAAAAAACCGAACTTGAGACAACCATTGAACCATCAACCATTATTCTGCAACATTGTTTTTCTCCTTCCTTTCCACAAACTCTTGTTAAGCCACTGGGGTAGTACACTGAAGACTTGTTCACACCATTTCCTCCATCTATGTTTGGCTACCCAAGACAACGTATTTTTTAAAAGAAAAGCTACTCACCGTCGTGTTGGGCGGTGCAAGGCGTGCCTGCATGCACCAGCGCCCAGGACGGCCCCCAGCCCAGCCTGAAGGACCGGCCCATGAAGCAGCCGGCGTCCATCAACAGGTTCTGCCGTCTGTACACCAGCGACTCCCGCACGTCCGGCACCTCGTGCTGCACCCGCAGACCCACAATTTTACGGGGCACATCCTCGGACGTCATACCGCTGCTGATCAGCTTGTGCTCTGTGGCTGGGGGATGCAGGAACGTGGGAGGGGGCCGCCCAAAGGTGGTGTGGCCAAAGGTGGCTTGGAAAAGACCTGTGGGCAACACGCATGTACAACAAACTTTATAGCGCAGAATGCTGCTTGAAAAAGGCCTACAGAACTAAATTTGTATTTTAAACAGATTTGTTAGACACATCCCCCCTTTTTTTCCTGAATTATTTGTTTGAGGTCTGTAGAAAGGTTGGTTTTTTAACATAAAAAAATAGATGGGTTAATTGGTAAGGTTAAACTTAGAGAAAACCAAAAGAACAAAACGAGAGACAGAGATAGAGAGAGTAAAGAAGGAATCTGCAGCACCAAATTCCATATGGCTACTGTTCACCAATATCCCAACAGAGGGAGAGAAAAAGTGGAGTCAATATGCATAGAGGAGCAGAAAGACACAAAACTAATTAAATAAAAGAGGCCTGTTACTGATTCCTGAAACTCACCGACACACATATTTGAAATACAATAATAACATGTATCATCATCGAAGCACAGTAATAGCAAAGTGAATTTCATTCCACCTGAAAACAGGAACACTGTTCCTAAGGTATGAGTGTAACACGTCTCAAAAGGTGAGAAAATGACAAAGTGGATAAAGGCAGAAATAAGCTACGTAATGGAATTCATTCCCTCTCTCCCCCACCCCCCCTCCTCCACACACACACAAATCAATATTTTTCAAAAATAAAAACCCTACCAACACTTACTTTTCTTCTCTCTCATCATTTCTTTGGGGTCAGGTGACATGGAGCGGGGAGTCAGGGACTGTTTGACGGACAGTGAAGTGTTCAGCAATGTTGGCATCGATTTCTCCCCACTCTTCAGAATCTTCCCTTCTCCTCGGTACCACATGGACTCTGGGTCTGTGACAGTTACAACACAAATGAATCATGAAACTGACAAGCAGACACAAAAGAAACAAACTCGATGAAACAATAAAACTGATACATCCTTCCAAGACCAAATGAGACGACAAAAATTCAACAAATCATCATTAAACATTAAATCCCTGTCAAGCTAAACTGAGAATGACAAATATGTAACCCATTCAAAAAACAAAGAGGAGGACTTTCCTGTTCAATACAGACAAATCCACTCGTAAGTAGTCAAATGTGTGTACAGTCAGAAAACACGAGTAGAAGTGATACTGATCAATGATGAAATGCCCTCTTTGGGGAAAGCAGCACCAATCACACACGGGAATATCTGTGGTACAAAAAGTTTACCATACCATATTCTGTAATCCTTGCAGTATAGGAGATATGCAACATACTTTTTCCAACAACCATATTTTTTTCATTTCATTTCTTTCTTACTAGAATAAACCATCAAGAAAACGTGTGTGTGTGTGTACACAACAATTTTAAAGGGCAATAAAATAGAATGTGCACTTCTCTACATAACAAAGAAAAAACAATCATACAGCACAGATACATGAACACTCGTACCGCTGGATCTAGCAAGTACAAACACAGTTATGTAAGAATTCCTGTCTGGCAAACAAGCACACACAAAGTAATGTACAAAAATTCAGACCTAGCAAAAAAGTATAGTTAATTTACAACATGTGAACTCTGGCACACATAACCTATGATATAAAAAACAACAACTCAAGTCTGGTTACTGACCTCTGTCGCCGTCTCCCATCTCTTGCGTGAAGAAGGACGCTTTCATCAGCTGGACGTTGCGTGCCGACACCCCCAGTCGCAGGGGCAGAGAATCCTGCTGCACTCCATCCTCTTCCTCCATCGAGTCCTCTGCAACACAAACACAGTGTGTCACGAAGGTCACGGTCAATCAGAAGGTGGTCAAGGTCAATCAAAGGTTTAGAGGTAGTTCACCTCATTGGAAAGTGAGAGGTCACAGGTTTGAACCCTGTCTGATCCCCAGCTTTTTCCACCTCTGTATTACAAAGGAAGTGTGTTGTGAAGGTGGACTGGTCATCCACAGGTAACACACATGTCTAGGAACAAGGTTGCAGGTGCAATCCCTGGCTGAAGTTTCCATCCATCCATCATCTAGACCATGAATCCTGATCTGGGGGTCAGTCCTTCAGAGGAGATGAAAAGCTAGGATCCCAAGTGAAACATGCATTGAGAACACACACCAAAAAGAACCCACACAAGAACAAGAATTGTACCCAGCAAAATTTGGCAGAAGACAGTCACTCTCACTGGGAATCAAATAAACATACACACCACAGCATTTTCTTTAAAAGTATGGAGTTGATGTGCTGCTGACACACCCACTCTCCATGGGAACAACAGCCTGAATTTCATGCGGAGAAATCTACTGTGATTGAAAGTGGAATCCTACACCATACAACACAACACGTCTCTTCCATCCTTCCAGCACTGCCCTCATCTGTTTCTGAAGACCTGTCCCTGCATGAGGAATACTTGTGCATGCTAAGATACATACAAATAGCAAATGAAAAATAAGTCCTTTTTATTTTATTTTATAGAAAAGACAAGATTCAGTTAGACTTGAGGGTAATAAAAGATAATTGTACAGTTGACATAGATAGCAGTGGCCAAAATTAAGTGTAACTTCTATGTGCTTGTTAGGCCTTCTCCACAACTTTTCTGGTGGTTTATGAAGTCAGCAGAGCCAATGAAGACCAGAACAAGTGGAGAAGGATAATTCTTCCTGTGCCACTGAGTGCAGAGCCAATGCTGTACCTGGTGATGCTGACAGGTGAACAACTGATTACACGATGCGTTTGTGTATGAGTGTGTGTGCACTTACACCGAGTGTGCTTGCGAGTGCATACATGGAAAACGATGCTCATTTCAGACTGCATTGTATCACGACTAATTCCTGGGACCACTACGTGCACCATAATTTCCATATGTACAATGCCATAACACATTTTTCAGACTACTTCGAGCACCTCATACTTTTTTCAACTTTGGAGGTAAGAACTTTTCATGAACTTTTCTTGATTCACACAGGTTTCTCTTCTCTTGTGTAATGCTTACAGATGCTACACATTCACACTTCTTGATAAGAGGCATCAGACTAGATTCCATGTCAGCCAGTTACACAAGCTAAAAAATATGTATTTGTTGCTTTACAAGATTCAGCGCTATATAAATTCCATACATTATCATTATTACTAAATGCACAGAGGGGAAACTCTACACAGAGATGGACAGCAGACAGTCTTCATAGAAGCAGCCCCCTCTAGCAAATGCTTTGTACCTAGACATACTTCGACTAGCACACAACTAAACTGACAGTTGATCTACTGTTGAGTTTTCTTTGTTTTGTGTAGGGGTGGGGTCCAAATCACATAGGTGGGTGGACACTTAT
This sequence comes from Rapana venosa, assembly GCA_028751875.1. Taxonomy (NCBI): domain Eukaryota; kingdom Metazoa; phylum Mollusca; class Gastropoda; order Neogastropoda; family Muricidae; genus Rapana; species Rapana venosa. The sequence continues at coordinate 68,083,242 of CM054141.1, forward strand.
TTAAAGACAACAGACTTCTTAAAATAGTCACCCCTTTCTGTCCGTTTCTGTGTACATCTGTCAATGTGTTTCTGGGGTAAAGAAATATATCTTTCTTTTGATTATTTACCCAATGTAAATTCGTTTAAAAAAAATTGTGTGTATGTGGGTTTTTTTTAAGTACTTCTTGATCTGATGAAGGATTCCCTTCAAGGTAATTGTTTATAAATGAGTGCTGTGCAAGAAAAAAACCACCACGATGAACCAGCATACCTCTTAGTTTTGATCTTATCTTATCTTCTTTAATACAGGGTTAAAAAGGTAACATCACTAGCAACAACTGCCGGCTTGACCAGACCAGTGTGTCTATATGTAGGCCTGGCATCTTTAAAGTGACCATCATGACTCCAGTTTTGCCATCTGCTCTTTTCTGGATTACATTTTTTCCTATTCTTTTATCTGAGAAACTCTTTAAAAATGCTTTTCCTTCACCTTTTACCACTTAGGAATTATGACATCTATACAAAAACTAGCTTCTTTTTACAATTTCTTGAGAGACTATCTTCGTATGTTGGGTACATATGCACTTGCTATTGCTTGCATGACTTTTCATTCCCTTTTACCCAAGCCAACCATTTAAAAAAACAAAACCAGTGTACTTCTTGCTCCAAACACAACTTTTATTCACCCTCAAAAAACTTATCTCCACATCTCTGATCACATTGATTGTGTTGTTTTTTTCTATAACATCAAATGTTTATGATTAGATTCCAGTATGTTCTACACTGAGGCACTGCACTGCCTCAGAATAACATCATCATTCCTTCAATCTTTTTAAAAATTTTATTTCTGTCCATATGTGTCTTGCTGCATGCAGCAGAGATGGGAAAGGAAAATGACAGTGGAAACCCACATTTTGAATACAAGACAGGAACTTTCGTGACCAAGAACCACTGGGTTTAATTCTAAATTATCATGAAATCATTTGACTACTTTTAATTTCTTTCTTGCTTACACACAAGTACTTTGTTAACAAGGGTACACATAAAACACTCATACTGCAAACACTGATTCTCAATGAAGAAATAGTGATGTGTGCATTAGTATTTCACATGGTTTCTTCAATGGATTCCAAAAATGTCCACCCCCTGGACTAACAGTAAAGGCCAATCCACAGCACTACTGCTTTTTTGAAAGGGATGGGGAGGGGAGAGAGAGAGAGAGAGAGAGAAGAGAAGAGAGAGAGACAGCAGAGAGAGAGAAGAAGAGAGAGAGAGAAAGAGAGAGAGAGAGAAAGAAGAGAGAGAGAGAGAGAGAGAGAGAAGAGAGAGAGAGAGAGAGAGAGAGAGAGAGAGAGAGAGAGGAGAGAGAGAGGAGAGGAGAGAGAGAGACAAATCCTGAAACAAATTCTGATTATGTAAAGGTGTTCCCATAACCTATGTGGTCGTAGGGGAGTGAGGTGTTAGAGACCTCAGCTTCTCCAGGGGCCAGCATATTGAGGGCAGCGCCCATCTATTCTCTCTCGCTGCTTTATCTTCCCTGACCCTAAAGAGGCAGGTACCCATTTACAGGTGGGTAAACTGAGGGGACTGTACTGAAGCCAAAGCGTGCAAACGATCACCCATCCAACTGGTAACAACGCTTGATGCTCCTTAACATTGGCTGGGAGAAAGCAAGTGCTCTGACCACTGAGCTATCCAGTCCACCGGTTATGTACTCGTCTGAAAAATCATGCATGTGTTAGCGCATGAGCATATGTCCATATCAATATCATGTGATTACCTGCAAGAATGCCCATACATGCATGAATAAGGTGAAGAAGTTATCAGTGTTATTGCAATGCCATGTACACACATGCATATGTGTGATGTCAGTATGCACAAGTTACTTGCCAAGCACATTCTGGTCAGCAAGCAAGTTTTCTGAAAATGACTCCTACCTGTTGAAACAATTCTAATACACACTTCTGACCTTCTGTCTACTGCCTTAACTTGTTATCCAGCTACAAAAGTCTTCTTTGTATAACTTCTGAAATAGTATTGGCCACAAGAGCCTTTTTATAAATGGTAGGTTTCTGATTAAAATGGCTGATAGTTGTAGTCTTTAAATAGTATGATTTCAAGAAATATGTACATAATCATTCTCTACAGTGTCAAATTATGTGTGTGTGTGTGTTGTATTGTGTTGTGTGCATGTGTCTCTCTCTCTTCAAATATACATAAATTCACACACACACACACAGGGCACCTTTGTTCATGGGACTGTTAATGTGGCACTTATTTCCATGCAAACTTTCGTTCATGAAGAAATAGGACTAAAAGTGTGACAAGTATGTCTACTGAATAAACACACAGGCAGCCCACAAAGACTCAAATGAAATTTTATTGCTTTAACATTTAAACATATTTTATAACCAGTTAAACACATCATTAGCACCATGCACTGAAGAAAAAAACAAGTATCAGGGAACTGGAGTGATTCGAGACTACAATACAAAGTGCCGCAGTCCTTAAACTGACCTGCACTAAGTTTTGGGCAGAACTTATTACTGAACGCACCATGAAAATGGCTTAGGGCTAATTGTATACATAAATTTACTGACAGTAAGCTTGTGTGCATGATCTGCAATGCATATATATAAAAACGAGGAATTCCGATTTTGTGAAGACAAGATTTTAAAAAATGTCCTTGTCACATTTATTTAACAATGGAAATGAACATGCAAAATCAAAAACATTCAAAATATTGGAACATGAAATACACAGAAAGTAATTTTCCCTGCATGTCAAGGCGTAAAGCACACAATACTGGATAAAAATATACAGGAAGACCAAGAGAGGCTGTGATAAAACCATGCCCTAAAATCAAACAGCAAACTTGTAACAACAGACAATGCACAGCACTGGAATTGTTCTGTAGGACAAATGAAAAGTGTCAGAATTCAAAAATACACGTCACCATTCCAAATTATAAAGTTCAACAAATCATTCTGTTAGGAGGATAACAAAAATATTTTTTTAAAGCAATTAATTTCTCAAAGTACAGTTCCTACAAAAAGCAGTGTAACTCAAAGGGTCAGACACAATAATACACAGCCACACAAAGCATATCGACCGTACAAAAACATGACTCAAGACCCTAACAAAACACAGTGAACAACCAGCCATACAATCTTCATTCACTGTCAGTAAAACTACGCTGAAAATGTATCACAGAATTTTATCATGAAGTAAAGCATCAAACTGTGTCAACATTTTTATATCTTGTGTATCCAACACATGCATCTGTCAGCCACCAAAACATACAGTATTTTATGTGCTTAACAGCAATGTCTTTCTCATTCAGCCACTATATCATCTGAAAAAACCCCCAAAACCACACATTCAAAGCAACAATAGTGCCAGACAAAAACTGCCACAATACTAAAAACAGGCAAAGCAAACAAATTCTCAACATGAAAGCACAAAAAAACCCAACTCAAGACTGGCTATAACTGTACAAATTGTTCAATCAGATAAACTAAAATAATTGTATAAAAAATACTGTTCACCAGGAGAAACACAGCTTTAATCATGCTTGTAAAAAAAAACCCACCAACAAACAACCCCAAGCAAACAACTGCATAAAACATATAAGGAATTACTGTTCACATGTAAAAAATCTGTTTGGAAGCAACTGTTAGTTCATTATGACATTATCTGATCTGCAGAAGTGTAAGCTGCCAGATCACCTGCTGAGATATGCTGTCCAGCAAATCTGAGGAGAAATACATATACAAAGTTTATATAGTCCAGAAACTCTGCCCTGGAGAAGTCAAACCAATGTCCATTTTCAATGTTTCAGTCATCAGGTAACACAGAGGAGACTTCGGAGGACTGTGCACCTTCCTGAAGGCCCCACTGTTACAATTTTGTGTGAAGCAATGCCTCTTTCCTGGTAAGCTGAGGCCACCTTGCACGAGTCATGTGCACCCTTTCATAGTTAAGCATTCTGTTACCTTGCAACCGTAATGTAAAATGCACTTTGCAGGCTCCTCCATGAAATAGACTACAGGTATGATTTTTATGTGACTGCAAGTCTTGTTTCTGATCCAGCTGCTGGGGGTCAGTGTATGTATGAACATCTTGCCCATCTCTCTGCATTTGTGACAGGTGTGCGTGTGCCTGTGCCTCTGTGTGTGTGTGTGACAGAGCGCACACTCGCGACAGAGAAAGAAAAAGAGAGAGTTAATGCACTTTCTTTTCACTTCTGGAAAAAAAAAAAGTTATTTCAACAGACACAAAACTGCTTCAAAGAGCTTTCACTTTCCCCAGTTTAAAAAAAAAAAAAAAACCATGCAGAAAAAATTTAAAACACATTTTTTGCAGTTGCCAACAGTCCTATGATAGACAGCACCCTGTGACGAAGTTCACGTCAAGAAAATCCGTCACGATATTTTTTAAACAAAGTTGTTCACATTTTCTGAGGTCCTAACATAAAAATTTGGGGAGGAGAGAGATAAAATGAGTGTTTACCAGAAAATAAACTCTAAAAATACTGGAGTAATGTTAACCCTAGTGGCGCGGTTTCCGGAATATTCCGGGAAAGGCGGGTCTAGGCTGTGTGGCGGATCCCGGAATATTCCGGGATGACGTGGGTGGTCATAGTTGAAAGCTTACTTTCGCTTTCAAAGGTCAGCCAATGAATGTTAAGGCCGTTGTAGGCCCGCAGAAAGGGGTGAAGGTCGTTTGACACACACAAGCAACGAAGAATCTGATTGGTTAAGAGTGTATTTTAATTTTTTTTCGGACCAGCCGAGATCGTCTTCAACAAAAATGGCGGCCAGCGTTTGCACTAGAATTTCTTCAAGCGTTTTTCGAGCTTTTTTACAAAATTGACAGCGAGGAGGAGTTTTAGAGGCTGGATTTGGTTGAAATAAACAATGAGAGAGACGATGAGGTAAGGATTGTGGAATATTTTTGAAAAACTTGGTAAAAATCGATCGCGATCGGACTGAATCGAGCGGTGCTAGTTTTGCTGGATGGACTTTTTCGCTACTCGGCGATTTCGACGTCACAGATTGTTTTACTTTATTTTGACGCAACGAGGCTTCGAAATAACTGTTGTTGAGTCAAATCGCTATGCTGCTGAGTACTTTGCATCACATGAAATCAAGCGATCTTTGTATTTTTGTCATAGAAAGCCACCACTTCGCACATTCCGCCATGACGGTCGCGATGGCGTCGATCCTGTTGCTGAACTTTTCCGAGTATTTGGTGACCGATAAAGCGATACAAACTCCTTATTTTTTGAAAACTAATGTCAAGAAATAGTGTTTACCTAATCATGACATTTATGCACCGCAAGAACTTTGCTTATCGTGTTAAAATCGATCCGGGGCCCTGACAGTGGAACAGTGATCGGTAGTGCGAACATGATTTTTTTTTTTGATTTTTTTTTACATAATCATAAACACTACACACTATTATAAAATTATACTCATTTAAAAGCATATTATCTCTTCTTTCCAGTGATCTATAGCTTAACACATTTAATTTAGTTTTATATGTCAATATCAAGGGTTGTTTGAGCCCACCATGCTCCAAAACAATGCTAGCCAATGTTAATTCAGCCAATAGAAGTGAGGCTTGTTGCTGTTTATTTAGCGCTACTAGGGTTAAAACCTTCAGACTCCTACTGCATCAAACCAGACAGATCCCTAAACTGAAGTCATCACGGGGACAGGGACATCACAGTACAGATATCACAGCACAGGACAGGAGCGCACTACATACTCATCATGTCAGAGGGGAACTGCTCCTGCGTGATGTCCTGCAGCATCTCCATGTCCTCCTCCTCCTCCTCCTCCTGGCCCCCCAGGGAGGCTGTGGCTGCCGCTGCTCCAGCCCCCATTTCTCCGGCAGCCTCCATGCCCACAGACAGGCCCTTGTGGTCCCGCTTCTTGGGCTTGAACATCTGGATCTTCTGCTTCTGCAGACACACACACAAACCACCACGTCAGGGACTGGATGTAGGGGAAGGGATCACAGAAGTGTTTCTTGATTCTCCTACGAATGAAAGAATCTTGAGTTGATCTGATCTGATTTGATATGAATAACATCCTCTTTGCAATAACACAGCGGTGTGTGGATGGATACTGAAAACTGTTGACAGACAACAGAAAACTGGTACATCACACTTTTGAGAATAAGGTGATAAATCGCATGTTGCAATATGCAAAGCAAACAAGTTTAGCAGAAGGTTACCCAACATAATACTAACTAAATTTCAAAGAATGCTGTGTGACATGAGCAACACTTGCTTTCAGCAGATGGTGAAAAAGATGTAGCTAATGATGAGGAAACATACACCAAGAGTCAGGAAAGCAACAGTTTCTGAAACATTTCCATTTCTAAGAATGAATTTACAAACCATGAATCTGTCCTCCATTACATCTTCTTAAAAAAACAAATGAAAATTTGTGCCTGCACATGTGTGTGTGCATGTGCACATGAATACAAGCATCTATCAATCTAAATTACTGCATATGTGCAGCTGATGAGTATAGGCATGTTTGAGACTGAAGGCCTAAAGACAGTATACTTGGAGCTAAAAGACAAAAACAAAACAGCATCCTTTCTACCCATACTGTGACAAAACATGAATAACAATAACATGACTGAATGGTAAAATCCTCACACAAAGACTTGGATCATTTCCCCACCTCCTTCCCAATTTCTTGATAAAGGTAAAGGTAAAGGTGTCCCATAACCTATATTAAGGTCGTAGGGGAGCAAGGTGTCAGAGACCTCGCTTCTCTAGGGCCAGCGTATTGAGGGCAGCGCCCATCTCCTCTCCCTCGCTGCTTTACCTTCCCTGACCGTAAAGAGGGCAGGGACCCATTTACAGCTGGGGGAACTATACTGAAGCCAAGGCGCCAAAACGGTCACCATTCCAATTGGTAACCACACTCGACACTGCTTAACTTGGCTGGGGGAAAGCGAGTGCTCCGACCACTGAGCTACCCCGTCCCCCTAATTTCTTGATATCTTCTGTTATTTTACTTTAAGTGCAATACTCCAGACCCTGTAAAGAATATGTGTGGGGGTTTTTTCTTCCCATTTTAGGTTTGATACTTCAAAATGCAGATTTCTTGCTTGCCCATTTTTAAGTTTGACTGTACAGAAAATTTTTTTTTTTTTTTAACAAATTATCTTTTAAAATCATCCATCAAAACTGAAAATTCATACACTTACCTGCAATGACCTCTGATTCTCCTCTGCCATCTTTAACTTTTTCTTCTCTTGTTCTGTGGGTTCAATGTCGTCATCTTCATTCTCGGCAAGGCCGTACTTGGAAAAATGAGGAACCTGCAACAAGCAATTCACAACACATGACGACACTGATCCTTTCTCCTGTACCCATATACACTCATAACGCCACAAACATTCATGCTGCTACAAACATTCATACAGCCACAAACATTCATGCATGCACAAACATTCATGCAAGCATAAAACATTCATGCAAGCATAACACATTCATACAGCCACAAACATTCATGCAAGCACAAACATTCAAGCAGCCATGACCATTCACGCAGCCACAAACATTCATGCTACCAATTCTATGCTTAGGAAGAACCTTATGCTGTGTCCATAAATTCATTTTGCATGTTTTATTATCAGAATGATTTGTAATCTTCGCAGTATTAATCAAATACTGTTCTCTATAAGTCAGATGACTCATCCTTCAAACCATACCACTTACTGACACCAACCCCCCCCTCTTCCGAAAACAAAACTACCTCTACTGACCTCAAAGACCCAGGAGCCTGTCTCAGGGCGGTAGTCAATGAACTTGGCATTGATCATCCTGGAGGTGGCTTCCAGCTTTTCCTGGTAGTTCATCTTGTTCAGTCGCTCTGGGCTCTGCTCAACAACAAAATGACATGACATGACATGATATACATTTCTAAAATAACTTTCACTTTTTTCTTTTATTTTCATTACCAGCTAAGGCAAAAAAGGGCCAACATATGTAGTTATCATGCAAAGAAAAGTAATAACTTATCTCTGTGGTTTAGACACATACCTAAACTAGCAGACTAGAGAGAATAACCTCACATAAGCAGAAAAGAGAAACTGGTTTCATTATTCTGACTGTGAAGGTCAGTAATCAGGTGAAGACACATATCCTTGTCTGTGTGTGTGTGTGTGCAATAGATCCATACACAGCTATGATTAACCCGATTTTTTTTTGGGGGGGAGGGGGGGAGTAGTGGTGGTATTAGATGGGTTGATGGGTTGTATCAAGGACTTCAAAGCCACACAAATCTGGGGGGCAAAAAGCATTTGGCTGAAGGCGAAGGAGACCAGACACAGAGAGACAGACGGACAGACAGGTTGAGAGGAAAAAAAAGCGCAGAGTACACCAACATCCATGTTTTAACTTCCTTTTCACCTTGATCACATCCCGCGTGGTTTTGTCGATAGGCCACACAAAATGCAGGGTGACCTCTGCCCTTCGGTTCAAGCCTTCACCCACAGGGGGCTTGGTGTTGTCATCTGGGTACACGCAAATTTCTTTGCGACGGAAGTGAACTGCACACAGAAAGTTTCACGATCAGACGAAAAATGTCAACAGAAAGTTTGAAGTAGTAGTAAAGTATGTTCTTTCGAGCCATAAGGCCCATAGAGCCGGAGCTTATCCCGGTTTCTGTAGTGTTAAGCGAACTGATGGTTTTTCACCACCCCTGTGACAGGACGCTAGTCTGTCGCCAGATACTTCCCCAGCAGAGCTGGTACCCACTTGTACACCTGGGTGGAGTGAGGAAAATAGGAGTAAAGTGTCTTTCCCAAGGACACAACACCGAGCCGAGCGGGGATCAAACCCGCGACCTCTGGATCACGAGTTGACCGCCTAAACCACTCGACCACGGTGCCTCCAAAGTTTGATAGTCAGAAGACAAAAGTTAACGGCGTTTTCCTCAATGCCTACACATTCCACATTTTCTGCAACTCTACCCATGAAAGAGTAATTCCTTTAACATTCCACAATGGAACAAGAAGTAAGGGGGGGAAAAAAACACAGAAAAAATCTTCACGTCACAGTTGAAAAACAAATGTGTATTCATATTCACTATTTCAAATAACCTGCATTGTGGTATTTGCCATACAAATGACCAGAGTGGAGGTGAATGTTGGCAAGAACTGCAGTTTTGCCTTTTCTTGTAACAACAGCAAACATTCGATTATCACAACTGACAAGAAAGAAGTCATCTTGGTTTTTGCCTTGAAATCAATCTCATTTCAAAGACAAGCAGTTCTACACCAAAAGATGCACACGCATCCCATAGTCTTTATCCTTTTTCCACAATGTCATTCTATAACACTCATTCGATAGCTCTCTCCCCCTTCACCCCTCCCTAAACTCAACTTTTATTTCAAAACAAAAATGAAAAAATCCACTATCTAGTGCCCACACATTAAGATCAACATCCAAGTATTTAAGAAAGAAATTTTTTTTTCCAATTCCTTTAGCAAAAATGAAAAGCAAATAAACACACACACACACACAAACACATTTTCACACACACACACATACACGCACACGCACTCATACACACTCACTCACTCACACCCACCCACACTCACATACACTCACTCACACACACACACTCACACACACACACACTCACTCCCATCACAGCCCCACCACCCACCTGTGGAGTCCAGATCCAGCCCGGCCACATTGATGACTCCGTAGAAGAAGACCGAGCCGTAGTTCTCCCGGCCGATGGTGAGCTCCTCCACGAAGCAGTTGCCGTCCTCGTCCACCATCTGGGCCAGCTCCTCCATGGAGGGGATGGTGTAGTAGCCAGGCCGCGTCAGCACCACGCCGGCAGGGTGAGGGGGGCTCTCCACCGGCAGGGGCTGTCGTCGGGCCAACACCACCAAGTCACAACAACACTCAGTTAACATGTTTTTCTTCACGTCCATACTAGTATACATGGAAAATGGGGGTAGTGCCCTGTACGCAGACTATTTCTTCCACAAACTGTTAAGTCTGTAATTGCCCTTCATGGGATGATTAGTGTACTTTACTTGACTAGTTCACAGGTTTTGTTAAGTCACTGAAACACTTCATATTTCTGACTGACCACGATAATTCTCATGAAAAGCTACCCATTTCTGGTTTTAATTATTAATTCACATATTCAATCATCACAGCTTTTGCCCCCACCAGCAGTAAATTACTTATCCCGAAACAAACTGGCTAAACCCACTCCACTGTTGACCAACTTGCCAGGTGTTATGGCCTAGGATAAATAGTCTCTGAAAATGTCCTCAGTCTATACCCAATGCTCCACTTATGTACACATACTCAACAAAAAACTGGGGAAAATGTCCCTCCCACAAAAACCAACAACAAACATGTACTCACGTCAACAGACAGGTTTGAGATGTTGCTGTTGGTGATGTTGCTGTCGAAGGTGGTGTCATGCTCTGCCTGGCTGCTGTCTGGACCTTGCTCCAGGTCCTCCTCTGCCTCCTTCTCCAGGCTGCGCTCTGTGGGCAGAGAGGACTCCAGCAGGCGGGGGTACAGGCTCTGGATGGTGTTCTCCATCCCATCCCGCCTGAAACATGAACAGGTCATCACTTCAGCTCTTCCTTCTCCACACACACACTTCTGAATGCTGCAATATCCCAAAGAACGGCTTGAGGTTAAACAAACATGTAAAAGAATGGCAAGATGGAATCCAGTTGCAAAAATGCACACCACAACCAGGTGTAACAATATTTTAAAAAACATATTGCCAGATGTAACAATAAACAATACCATAGTTTGATCCATGAATGTCCACAACTATGGTACAATAAAAGAAAAAACAAAAAAAGAACATGAAGCTTGATGTAAAAATATATTAACATTCGTTTGATACAACCAAGTCCAATATTATGGCTAGATTTTTAAAAACTGACTACAATATATAATAGTAAGCAAAACTACAGTCAGATGCAACGATCTCAAATACAATGGCCAAATGCAACTATATGCTTAAGTATAATCCAATACAACAAAGCTATAGTCTGATCCAACAATGCTTGATATCACGTTTCTAAGGTTTGATGGAACAATGTCCAGAATTATGGCTACGTGCAACAATATACAAAACTTTACGCAGAACTATAGCCAGACACAACAGCATGCACAACTAGAAGCAGGCAGACTAAACAGAGGGGTGTTGCAGTGAACTCACTCTCGGCGTGGAGTCTCCTCTGTTGCACACGGTGGAGCAGGCGGGTCTGCTGACCGATGGACAGGGGTGGAGTCTCGGTCAACCTCATCACCCTGACCCTGCTGCTGACCCTCCAGTGGCCTGAAGGCACACCAACACATCAGGTTAGTACCAGTAGCTGATCTGAATAATGATTATTAAAACAACAAAGATAATGATGATAATAATAATAATGTGTACATTTCTTGCATTTATTCTCAAAAAAACTCCGAGCGCTTACATCATACATCCACCTGAGACACCCCCCGTGTACACACACATTTACCACAAACACACCTACACAGGTGTACATACACACACACTTACAGCACCAATCTCAGACAAGCAAAGGCCACAGACTTACCTGGTGATGGGGGCGACAGGTCGTCCAGCCACCTGCGGACCTTCAGGTGTGTCTGCCTGAGAACTGGAGCGACTCAGGACACTGCCCCCTCCCCTGCCCCCTTTCTTCAGCACCAGCTTCTTCACGCTGCGTCGCGGCACGAAGATCTCAGCACCAAAACCCAGGTCCTCCTCCTCTTCCAGCCCTTCAAACAGCTGGCCCTGCACACACACACAATGGCACACCATTCTGTCACTGTAGAACACTAAGGGGTCTTCACTTTCAACCTTTTCTGTATCACCAGATATACATCTCCTTCCTTTTCTTTCAAACTGAAATGAATAGTCGTCTTGTGCTAGCCTTCATAATGGGGTCATTAAAAATGATCTTCTTTGAAGTATACATTTAGTGCATAAAATAGAACCTATGATAACACACACATATTATCTTATGGTAACACACACACACAATCATACAGACACAAAAGAGGGAAAACGAAACACCTAAAACCACAAGGAAAACACTTCTTCAGTCACATGTCTGAACACACTGCTGGAGTATTCCTACAAAGCAACCAATCAACCAGCACTATCATCACCAGGAAGATAACCATCACCATGAAGATTATCACCTGGAAGTGATGGTTGAAGATAACCATCACCAGGAAGATAAACTATCACCAGGAAGATAACCATCACCAGAAGCTGTAACCACCACCATCACCAGGAAGGTGGCCATCATCACCAGGAAGGTGGCCATCATCACCAGGAAGGTGGCCATCATCATCACCAGAAGCTGTGACCACCATCATCACCAGAAGCTGTGACCACCATCATCACCAGGAAGGTGACCACCATCACCAGGAAGGTGACCATCACCACCAGGAAGGTGACCATCATCACCAGGAAGGTGACCATCATCACCAGGAAGGTGGCCATCATCATCACCAGGAAGGTGGCCATCATCACCAGAAGCTGTGACCACCATCATCACCAGAAGCTGTGACCACCATCATCACCAGGAAGGTGACCACCATCACCAGGAAGGTGACCACCATCACCAGGAAGGTGACCATCACCACCAGAAGCTGTCTCACCTTGTTGCCGGTTAGCCCGTGCAAGGCCTTGGGTCTGATCTTGGCCACAGGACGAGGGCTGACCTTGTACCCCCCGGAGTCCAGCAAAGCCTTCTGAGCCACGGGATTGGTCGGCTTCAGGACCTCCTCACGCTTCCCGGTGTTTTGCTGCAACATCACCAACATTCTTGTTGACAAATCAGAAACAAATATACGATACACTAGCTTTGGAAAGCTCCTGAAATGATGCAAGGGACAACCCTTTCGCAACACCACATTTCTGTGACTGACATGAATGGCTCAATACCTACACTGCAGAAATGAGATGTACTTTCCCCCCCCCCATCATGACAAGTATTCCGACACATAGCATTTTCTTAAAAATAATTTTATGTTTACTCTGAACCCCAACTATCACTGAATGTTTCCATCAAACATATAAACACAGATACAGACAAATGGAAACACTGCACGTGACACAAATCTGAACACACACTACACCGACAAAGATACACATACACAGACAAAGACACACAAAGATACACACCACACACAAAAGATTAACACACAGTACACAAAGACACACACACACACATAGATACACACACGATAAACACACACACACACAAATCTACCCACCCACTCTGATACACACAGAGAGGAAAATGCACTCCAAACTGCTTACATTATTGAGGTTCCAGAAGAGAGGATTGTCGCCGTAAGGGGAAAAGGCCCGCAGCTGTTGCTGAAGGTCTGCAGCCGTGTTACTGACAGACGTCGTGGTGCTGGAAAAACAACCAAACAACACACATAACAGAGACTGTCATAGTCAGTTTGTCCAAATAATGCTTACATAAACACTTGTACACCACAGATTGAATTTACACAAACACACCCACACAGAGGGAATTTTTACCTTGGTTACCAAAACTAGTTTCTTGCACTGCTGGCAGAAAACTACATATTAAAGCAGTAGTGACACAATTCACATTTAGTTGTGAAAAAAACCAAACATCTTTCCTCTATCCTAGTCACTACCAGAGACCATCTTAGACGCTGTCATCAACAACAGACACCCCTCCCCCTTTCCCACCCTCAAAGAGAGCAAGAGCAAAAGTGTGTAAGTTGATGCTTGTCTGCTCTGTGTACACTAACGTGACTGATAAAATAGGCAGCAACTGGCACAAAATCACAACTACTTTCTGACCATAATGCACACTTTTATGTCACTGCAGGATTGATGCAGCTGATAGACATAAGCACTGTTTCTTGTTCCCGAGCAACTTGTTTACATGAACAGACACAAACGAACACTTACGTTCCAAGGGTAGCAGTATTCCCCCCAAACAGGCCTCCAGCAGGTGCTCCTCCCAAAGAGAACGCTGTTGATAAAAAAAGAAAGAAAGCGTTCATGCTTTTTTGGTTTTATTTTCTAAAACGTGTATACCAATACACAGATAAAGTCTTCTAACTCCCCCTCTGCAAACTCAGATGTATGCACACACATCCATATGCACATACTTGCACACACATAAACCGAGGCTCCATGTTCAAACGCATGCAGAACATCTTGCGCACACGTTAAATCCTGTTCCGCTTTTCAGAAGAGTAGGCCATTGTGTGCCGGTGGAAACAGATGATAAAATTTACAAAACCGCATACACACGGGGACTGGATGTAAAAAAGCACATGAGTGCTTATTCCATTATCCTCGATATAAAAGAATAAATAAATAAATAAAACACAAACATAATATATGCATACACCCACAGGTTGGTGTGCTATGAGCTTGTCATGGATGACGACAATCTCACCATAACATTTCAAAGCAGTCTGTGTATGCCTGCGCATGTATATGTGTGAATTTTAACTTTTTTAAACCATGTACTAACACTTCTATGCATGAGTTAAATGCAAGTGCTCTGATCTGATTTCACGTTTTAGTAGCATTATATAAGTTCTGTAAATGACTAACTCATTGGAGTGGAAATAAAATTCCCATACCTTTTCTGCTATGACTAAAGATTCTGGCCATTTCTTAAAAAGTTTCAGCATACTTATACATTCTTTAAAAAAAAATCTGATTAGAAAGTTTACTGAATCGTTCAATGTCTTCACAAGTGTTTCTGATGGGTTTTTGTTGTTGAAAACCACTAGAATACAGAAAAAATAAAATAAAATTTGAAACATTTATTACATCTTACTAAACATATAAAATGAGTAGCCTGATCCACAGGGAACACGAGATGATTTCAGACCAAAAGAAATGTTCCTGGGTGTTGTGAATCAGTCTGAAGTCCTACGTTAGTCTACAAACACTAAAAAAGAAGGAAAATGTCATGGCACTGGACACAAACTGACATTTAGTGTGTGTGGCACACCACCTTTGTTGTACTACTATCTACATGGTGTCATGATCAACACGAAACAACTGTAGACAGGAAAATGATTCATCTCAATGCCTAAGTAGTACCCTTGGGTTAAATCTCGTTTAGTGAAAAATTCAAACTTTTCATAATAGTTAGCCTTTGGGAAATCATACTGAGCTGACAGCATGCTTACACTTCAGCTCTGACACAACCCCCATGAGTTAACTCTTTATCTAGAAGACATGGCCAGTACAAGACGTTCACACACAACAAACACCAAGAACTTACTGCCGGTCGTCCCTGTGCCACCAAAGTTGAAGCCAGGTTTAGCTGGCTGGCTGCCGAACAGCCCCCCTGAGGTGGCCCCTGCTCCCAAACCAGTGCCGAAGGTGGTGCCCGTGCCCAGGCCAGTGGTGCCCGCTCCAAACCCCCCAGGTTTAGCGGCACCAAACAGCCCTCCCCCAGCCCCTGGAGCTGTGACAAAAACGGTCATGTTGTAAATGGTCAACTAAAGTTCAACAGTAACAAATGCGACGCTCCACCATGAAATGAGTCGCTCCGCACCTTACCCACTTTTCTGCCAGGAGCCATTTTAGGCAGGTGGGGTTAAAGTTGCCAATTATGAGATTTTGAATGATTATAAAACTTGAGCCATTCTTCTACCTTGTACTGAAGTATCAAGGCGTAATTTTATTTCCTTGTGCTTTAAAAATGCATTTAAAAACACCCAAAGCCACATTCTGACCACCAATTATGATGAAAAACTTGTCCATTTCTCATTTTCTGCAGCCTATTATTTCATTTTGTAATAACTTTTCATAGAATTGTGTAATTTTGAATCTGTTTTCTGTATTGAAAAGCCTTTTTATTGCTGTTTAATAACATGTTAACAACTAAAAGTTAACCTCGGTGCAACGTGACTTGTTATGTGGTGGAGCGTCACAAACAGCATTCACTGCCAGACAAATATAAAAAAGACAAACGGGCATAACATTTTCTTTGAATGACAAGCACGCAGTTTATTCCTTGCAGGTGATCAGTCTTTTTCTATACTTCCCTCACCAGACAGAGAAATAGTGTTTATAGAAATGCTACATGGAAAACTCCTTTTATCTAAAAGAATCCTGACCAGAAACTTTCTCTCTTGATCCTTTCTACACTCTCAGTCATAGATCCACACAAAAACTGTTTATACATGCAGGCAACATTTCAACAATTTTTCTTCTTTTCATGAGTTATATCTAAGACCATTTGCAGGACAAAGGGCATTTGCAGGACTCCACAAAATACTTATCATAAATCAGAAAGCTTACCACCAAAGCCAGTGCTGCCAGTGCCAAAAGAGAAGCCACCAGTGGATGTTGCTGGCTTATTGAAGAGACTTCCCCCTGCACCAAAGCCAGTGGAGGCTGTTGTTGTTGTCCCAAATCCCAGAGGTTTGCTCCCAAACAGGCCACCCTGAAACAGACCACAGCATCACCCCATCACTATCATGCTGCTAGTGAAAGATATTTCAAATGTAAGACATTCATTCAGGCATAACTACCCTAAGTTTCACTTTCAGGGGCAAAGCCATTAAAAACAAGGGCAAGAATCAACAAATTTCGGGAAACACATGCAAACACACAAAAGTACTGATTGTTAAAAAAAAATTTTTAAATAAAAATGAAAGAAAGAAAAAGAAACAAAAATCATATTCAATTAAAAGCATCCATCTTGACGGGACATGAAATAAATTTTATCCCCCCAGTGAATGCAATCCTGATGTTACACTCGCATGCTTTACAGTATGCCTTTTTTTCTCTCTTTGTTAACGACTATTGTTCCATTTCCATTCTTGTTATTTCTTGTGGAAGAATGTTTCAGATTGTGGAAAACCACTAGATGCCCATGTACACTATCCTGTGATCACAAAATCGGAGATTTTGGTTCATTTCCATCAGCTACTGTGAGTGGGCAGACCGTTTCAAATTGGACACTAGGGGCCCCACCACCTCTCTTTTGCATGGCCTCTTCCACCACTGCAATCATGGGCATGGAGATTTTTACATGCAAACATTCATGCCGGCATGGAGGTTTTTACATTCTCTGTAACTGATGCATACACTCATTATTCATCCTGTGTGTGCTTGGCTTGCTTACTTACTCCTGTCTGCGTTGTGCCAAAGCCTCCGAAGCCAGTGGAAGCGCCAAACGCTGCTGATGGCTGGCTGGTGCCGAACAACCCCCCTGACTGAGTTGTGGTGGTTCCAAACAAGGGCTGCACAACAAACAATATCCACAGATTATTCTTCATCTGCGTTGAAAAACACCATCTCTGCTAACAGCTGTATAAGGGAGAAAAGGGGGGAATCTTAAAAAGAATATTAGATACACATGACACACATCTACATATATATCTAAATTTATAATATGGGCTAACCATGCGAACGTATTCATCTGGGGAAAGAAAGCCACCCCTGAACATAAAAACCCAATACAATGTACTGTTGAAAATCTTTACATGCATAAAAAAACCACACCTACAAATCGATCTTTTTTTCAAGTGTATATTTGGCCAATATAGCTGTCCAAACAGATGATAGGAATCTTAGCAAGAACAGCTACTATTAAGGCCCACATTACTGCTATAACTTTGGCCGACACACTTTACTTGAATGCCCACAGCATGCTTTTCTGGTATAAATCATTCCTCTTCCTAGCAATCTTCAGTATCTTTCAGCCACACACAACCTTCCTGTCAATGCAGGCTAAACCAGGACAGAGACAGTAGGTAGCGGCAGCCCCAGGCGAATACTGTCATCACTGCTGAAAAGTGGCAAATTTTCGGTCTTTTCACTTTCTTATTACTCCGCTTCTGTTTTACTGATTAAAAAACACTGTATATCCGAAAAAAGTTCAATCTTTCTTCTTTTCATTGAGTGCATTTTTATTTCTGTGGCTTGTGTATCGTCAATACGCAAGCGCTGATGAAGAGTGTGCGTTCCGCTAAAATTCGCTGCGCAGGCCGCCATTTTCGCGCACATGTACAATCTTCAAGAGGACATGACCACTTTGAATCCGATGCGTATTGCGGGACAGCAACTATTGTCACTATATTTGGTATCATTGTGTTCAGATTTTATTGTAGAATACCCAAGTGGGTGAAAGTTTTTTCATAACTGGCTAATTTTCGCGAAAAAACGGATTTTTGCGGTACCACGATCTCCGACGGCGAACTTTCCCAAGAACTTAGCTTAAAATAGCCAATTTCTCAAAGGTGAAAATCAAACTAGAGCTATTTTTTAAAATTTGGGTTTGGGGTTTAAAGTATTCATTCTGTCGTCCCCCCGCAAACCAATAAAGCAAAAGGTTTTAAACGCGGGAAAGTTCGTTTAAACCCGGGGGAAGGCGAACGGACATCGCGAACGACTTGAACCCCATCTTGTCAGGATCGCAATTTTTTGATTTACGGGGAAATTTTCATAAAGTTTCAATATAGATCACGATTAAAAGTTTATTTATACAAAAGGGTGGTTTGGTAAAATTGTGCGTCGTTGAAAAAAAAGACTTGTAAAGGGCATTACGATCATTTCGATCTTCCGACATGTGCGAACCGGAAAAAAAAAAAGAAAGCCCCTTTTTAGATTTTCCACAAAATGCTCACAAATTACGATATTGCAAAATAAGATAGTTTGAAGTTTTCTCTATCAATGTATTTTTTTGGTAAAGGTTTTCATGGTGAAAAAAGCGATGTATTTAACGATTACCGAATGACCACCTAACAAAGAGAAATAATCCCCAGTCGTCGTGACCCGTATTTCATGAAGCAAACGTCGTCCCCCTTTTTTTTTTTTTGTTTTGACCAATTAAAATTTTGTATCATTTTTGGTGAATTGAAAGTGGAGTTAGTTTTTCTTTTTTTTTAGTTGTGCCGGGGGGTTTTTGATTACGCAATCTTTCCCAAAAATTAAAATGATATCAAAGAGTTCTTTTCTCGGGGAAAATTTTAAAAAGGTTTGAGTTTCGCAGTGCAGTAATTCAATAGTGAGCTTATTTTTTTTTTGTATTATTATTCCATCACAATTTATTAGCATGCTATCACCTCAACCCCCCCCCCCCTCCCCCCAATCCCCTTCATTTCCCCTTTTTCCCTTATTTTGGGGTTATTGGCTTCCTGTAGCATTAAAACACACACAAACCAACTTATAAAAAGATGTTAACCAGATGTGCTTCATAAAAATTCTTTATTTCAACCCTTTTTCAAACGTGACACATTTTTACGGTATTCCCGCAGTTTTAGCACCCAAAGGATGAAGATTTGTTTGGGTTTTTATGTGTGTCAGTGTTCTCCCCATTTTTTTTGTCTTTTTCTAACAGGGTTTCTTAAAAAACCTTTTTTTTTTTATTTCTTTTAAATGCGACAAGAAAAAGGGAAATTAATTAAAAAAGCTGAGGTTATTTTTTTGGAACTCTAAAAAGTTTTCATCCAAAGGGTGTTGCAGAATTTGCACACGCTGATTCTTTTGGTACTAAAGCAAAAAGGGGGAAGACATTTTATAAAAAGCCCCCAATTTTTCCTTTAACTCAAATTTTAACGAGTTCCGGGGTTTCAGTGCTTCTGCTAAGTTAAGAAATGTAAAAAACAGGATACACCAAAAGAAAGAATTTTGACCAAGCAGTTCATATAGGGCAGCGTGTCCATTAAGGATGTGGAAAAAGTTGTAACCACCAACTGGACAAATCTGGGACTTAGCATCCCCCTTTACGGGTTCATGTGGACTTTTGAAAGCTGTTTTGCTTTTGAAAAACCCCATAGGAAAAAACCCTAATATATTTGACCCGTGGTGGGAGCAATGACAGGAAAATTTTTGGAAGAGCAGCCTTGTACAAACAGGGGAAAAAAAAACAAATAAAATCAAAAAAGGCTTCAAATGCCTACAGAGAAATTATAAAAAAGGGGAAAAAATTTTTGCTTTTTGGTCTTTTTTTCCCCTTTAAATGGTGTTTTCCCCTTTGTGGTTGAGTGGCTTTGGCTGATTCAAGTGATTTTGGGTTTTGCGCTTCTGCTCCCCTTCCTCTAAATGTAGCATCAATTTTAACCCCCGATTCTCGACATAGAGGTTTACAAGTTTAGTAGGGAGATGAGCGCCCCCTACTGGCATGAACCCGTCCCTCCTTTTCCCCGTAAAAGGGATTTTTGAAGCGGTTCTCAGAATGATAATCAAAAATTGAAACTGCAAAAATG
Source organism: Rapana venosa (assembly GCA_028751875.1). Classification (NCBI taxonomy): domain Eukaryota; kingdom Metazoa; phylum Mollusca; class Gastropoda; order Neogastropoda; family Muricidae; genus Rapana; species Rapana venosa. The sequence continues at coordinate 68,103,495 of CM054141.1, forward strand.
TTTTAAACTTAAAATAGGGGTTTAAATTATCTTTTTAAACATTAAATTGAGTTAAAATATTTTTGTTTTTTTCTAAGCTGTTTTCCAAAAACTAGGTTTACCTTTTTACTTTAAAATTACCACATTTTGCCACTTGGTGGCCAAAATTCATCCTGTGTGTGCTTGGCTTGCTTACTTACTCCTGTCTGCGTTGTGCCAAAGCCTCCGAAGCCAGTGGAAGCGCCAAACGCTGCTGATGGCTGGCTGGTGCCGAACAACCCCCCTGACTGAGTTGTGGTGGTTCCAAACAAGGGCTGCACAACAAACAATATCCACAGATTATTCTTCATCTGCGTTGAAAAACACCATCTCTGCTAACAGCTGTATAAGGGAGAAAAGGGGGGAATCTTAAAAAGAATATTAGATACACATGACACACATCTACACATATATCTAAATTTATAATATAGGCTAACCATGCCAACTTATTCATCTGGGGAAAGAAAGCCACCCCTAAACATAAAAACCCAATATAATGTACTGTTGAAAATCTTTACATGCATAAAAAAAACCACACCTACAAATCGATCTTTTTTTCAAGTGTATATTTGGCCAATATAGCTTTCCAAACAGATGATAGGAATCTTAGCAAGAACAGCTACTATAAAGGCCCACATTACTGCAATAACTTTGGCTGACGCACTTTACATGAATGCCCATAGCATGCTTTTCTGGTATAAATCATTCCTCTTCCTCGCAATCTTCAGTATCTTTCAGCCATACACAACCTTCCTGTCAATGCAGGCTAAACCAGGACAGAGACAGAATGTGGAAAGTGGGGGAGTGGGGGGGGGTTGAGGAGCAAAGGAATATGGGTTTTGTTTTGGTGCACTTGTTCTTGTATACCGATTCATCAGACAAAGAGCAAAAAAACCTTACAGGAAGGGTTTTTCCTCAAACACTAATCTTGCATTAAAGATTCACCGCTGGATATATAGATATTCTTTCTAAACACTAAAGTAACAGAAGATGCTGATTGAACCCACTCCTCCACACCTCAGCGTTTGTTTAGCGAAAGTTCTATGCCATAGCCCAACAGACACTGAAGACACTGTCACCATCAGGACAGCTGTTCCTTACCTTGTTGGCACCAAACAAGGAGCCGGACTGCGTGGCTGCGGGCGCCCCAAAGGAAAATCCCGACTGTGAGGTGGTGGCGGTGCTGGTGGCTCCAAACAGACTCTTGGTCACTCCCCCAAACACTCCCCCTCCCCCTGTGCTAGCTGCGGTGTTGGCTCCGAAACCTGCACACAGAAAAACACAGCGACATATCATCACCACTGTCGTCATCATTACAACACAGCGACATATCATCACCACTGTCGTCATCATTACAACACAGTGACAGATCATTACCACTGTCGTCATCATTACAACACAGTGACAGATCATTACCACTAAAACACAGTGACAGATCATTACCACTAAAACACAGTGACAGCATTACCACTGTCATCATTACAACACAGTGACAGATCATTACCACCGTCGTCATCATTACAACACAGTGACAGATCATTACCACTGTCGTCATCATTACAACACGACAGATCATTACCACTGTCGTCATCATTACAACACAGCGACAGATCATTACCACTGTCGTCATCATTACAACACAGCGTCAGATCATTACCACTATCGTCATCATTACAACACAACGACAGATCATTACCACCGTCGTCATCATTACAACACAGCGACAGATCATTACCACTGTCATCATTACAACACAGCGACAGATCATCACCACTGTCATTATCATTACAACACAGTGACAGATCATTACCCCTGTCGTCATCATTACAACACAGCGACAGATCATTACCACTGTTGTCATCATTACACATTACCACTGTCATCATCATTACAACACAGCGACAGATCATTACCACTGTCGTCATCATTACAACACAGTGACAGATCATTACCACCGTTGTCATCATTACAACACAGCGACAGATCATCACCACTGTCGTCATCATTACAACACAGTGACAGATCATCATCACTGTTGTCATCATTACAACACAGCGACAGATCATCACCACTGTCGTCATCATTACAACACAGTGACAGATCATTACCACCGTTGTCATCATTACAACACAGCGACAGATCATCACCACTGTCGTCATCATTACAACACAGCGACAGATCATCATCACTGTCGTCATCATTACAACACAGCGACAGATCATCACCACTGTCGTCATCATTACAACACAGCGACAGATCATCACCACTGTCGTCATCATTACAACACAGCGACAGATCATTACAACACAGCGACAGATCATTACCACTGTCGTCATCATTACAACACAGCGACAGATCATTACCACTGTCGTCATCATTACAACACAGTGACAGATCATCACCACTGTCGTCATCATTACAACACAGTGACAGATCATTGCCACTGTTGTCATCATTACAACACAGTGACAGATCATTACCACTGTCGTCATCATTACAACACAGCGACAGATCATTACCACTGTCGTCATCATTACAACACAGCAACCACTGTCATCATCATAACAACACAGCGACAGATCATTACCACTGTCGTCATCACTACAACACAGTGACAGATCATTACCAATGTCATCATCAATACTATTGCTATTATCATTATTACTGTCATTATTTGTAATAGTAGTTATTGTTGTTGATCACCATCATAACTATTGTTGCTTAGATGTTGTTATAAAAACATTACCAAAAATATATAAATTATCCCTAGAATTTTGGGGGGTTATATATATATGTGTCCATTTGAATTTGTTAACTCTGTTACTTGTTATTGGTTGTATGTATGGGTGTGCTGAATGCAAGCGCTTTGACTTCTTCTTGCAAGATATAGTAGCGTTATATAAATTCCATTTATCGTTACTATTAACATCATTTCTATGCCTGACTGTTGGCGTACATGTCTACACCACATGGCCTGATGGCACGTTCAGTACTCACTGAATCCTCCAGCAGAGGATGCTGGCTGGCCAAAGGAGAACCCTGTGCCGGCGGCCTGGGTGGCGGGAGTGCTCTGTCCAAAGAAAGCAGTGGCTGTCCCCTGCTGCTTGCCTTTCCTGTTGGCCAGGTAGTCTTCCACACGCAGCTCCTAGTGGTGAGAAAGGGAAAACATCACGAGTAACACAAATTACGTAGATAACGACTGCATCAACTATTCATCAATGTCTCAATGAAGTGGGTCTCCGTCTATGATCCATCAGTGACTATACACACAAATGCACAAACAAGAAGAAACAACTAGTCTATGATCTATCAGTAACGTTTACACACACAAATGACAAGCGCACAAACTTAAATCTAGCCTTTGGTCTATCAGTGGTGACCACAGACACACACAAACAAGCATAGTAACTGAAACAACTAGTCTAATATCCATGGTAAGAAAGATTTGTCCTGACAAGATTCTGAGGAAAAAACTCAAAACAAACAAATAAAAAACTTTATTCAAAGGTAAATACACAAATCTGTACCCAAAAAGAGGGGGGAAAAGTGAGGGGGGGCCACACCCAAGTGCTCTTTTGTAAGCACAGCAGCCCTCATATTGTGCAGAAACATCTGCTATAGACCTGCATTCTGATTCTTGCCAAAAGACTGAAAAACAAATAAATCTGCAGCAACTGTACTGCAACATATTAAACTACTATTTCATATCAGTTTCCACTATTATCGTACATGTGCTTCATTTCCATTTCCAGCTCAGACAGGCAAGTATCTGCCTCACTCTTTCTTCCACACAATGAACAGCCTGTCAATTGTTCACATCTTTGTATGCTGGGCAATGAGCTGACAACAGCAAAAGCACTTCCCTCACAAAATGGCATTTGAATCATATAATAATAATAATAATAATAATAATGTATGGAATTTATATAGCGCTGAATCTTGTAAAGCAACAAATCAAAGCGCTCAGATTTTATTTCATACCACTTTAAGTCACAGCAGATTTCTCTCCGTGAAATTCGGGCTGCTCTCCCCGGGGAGAGAACGCGTCGCCACTTAGCGCTGCACCACCCTTTCACCCTTTTTTTTTTCTGCAGCTGTATTTGTTTCCCTATCAGAGTGGCTTTTTTCTAAGAATTTTGCCAGGGACAACTCTCTTGTTGCCGTGGGTTTTTTTACGTGCGCTAAATAATTACGTGTAACACACGGGACCTCGGTTTATCGTCTCATCCGAAAGACTAGTGCCCAGACCACCACTCATGGTCTAATGGATGGGGGAAAAATTTCCGGTCCAAACGGGGTACAAACCGCAGCACACTTCAGACCCGGACTTTTCGCTTTCTAGACAGGCGCGTTACCTCTAGACCACCGATCCACCATCATATGTTGAAAGCAATTATCAAACATATCACACAAGAATCTTTTATGTGCATGAATACTATGACTGGTCTGAATAATGGTCACAACATATTAACCCTACATTCTTCCATGGAAAAGCAACATAAATATCCTACAATAAAAATAATAATAATAATATATGGAATTTATATAGCGCTGAATCTTGTAAAAAAAACAAAAAAACAAATCGAAACCTAAATCAAAACCTTCAATGGCAAATCCCCCACCAACCCAAGTGGTTAGTTACCTCCAAGCTCTTGTTCTCATACTCCTTCATGGCGGTGATGCACTGATGCCTGGTGTTGATGTTGCTGGTGACCCCACTCTTCGTCACAGTGTCCTGACCAGACGGAGGATTGAACTTGACTGTGGTGCCACCTCCTGCTGCGCTGCTGGCCCCGCCAAACACTGGTTAACACAACAATGATACAAGCATAAACTGATTATGTAGTGAAAAACAAAGTGTTTGCATTCAAATCATCCACACACATGCAACCATTTGTGAAAAGTACTAAGGTGCCAACCTCATTCACATCTGGGGTTTTTTAACAACCACACAGACTTTTCTGCTCAGACTATTGTGAATGTTTATAAAACAGTTCTAGTGGCATGAAGAAATACACAGTCCCTGAAGGATACTTTTCACATATACATACATCCAGCATCAAGATAGAAGTGCTACAGGAAGACCAACACCACCCACTACTTACGTCCTCCTCCAGTGGCCCCAAAGAGGGATCCTCCAGTGCTGGGCTGCTGTGTGGCACCCCCAAACAGCCCTCCCCCTGTGCTGGCTGTGGGGGTGGTGCCAAACCCTGGAACAAGTGCACATCACATAGGTTACTCGAGACACAGGTCACTGTACTACCCATCTCTCTTTCAAACAGTGACTCACAGCCTAACATGCAATTCCATTTCCTGCATCGCTGATAAACAGGTAAAACTGTTTTGTTGTTGCTGCCCCCCAAACTCAACTCCACTGTCTCAATCGCCACTGATGTCGGTATGAGCTCCACATAACACCACCAGGGTGCGCCATCGCTCTGTCTCTGCCGAGTTCTACGATCTCCTGTAGCCCTCCTCCCAGACCACAGATCTCTGTGATGTTGGCAATGTAGGATGTTGGTGGTCTGCCTCTTTGCCTTCTGTCCTCAACTTTACCTTGGAGAACTGTCGTCATCAGATTTGTCTGTGTGTTTCTGCAGAGCTGCACTTAAATACCGCAAACAGTTGTACGCACATGCAGGCATGCACTTACGAAACACAGCTATGCTTCACCATGATTATCCTGTGCAACCCAGTGGCCTGCAAACTGCTTAATTAATCTGAACATAACGTGGCCCTTTGCAAAGTCTGAAAACTTCCCTGAAATGTGTTTTTCATGCCTCACCTGATCCCTCACCTGTACATGGACACATACCAACTTTCTCATACTCAGAATAGCTGCAGCATATAACCTGTCATTTACTAATCACATCTCTGCATACAATTAAAAGTATTGTCCAGGTAAACCTACTACAATTACTCTTCTATCTAATATCCCTCTCTTGTGCTATCCTAAGTACGATTACACTAAACGAACACTTGATCCCAGTCTACGACTGTCATCACGAACTAAATCACCAAAGCCTCACCTCCAAAGCCCTGAGGTTTAGTGCCAAAGGCCGAGCTTGCCGGTGGTGTGGAGAACATACCGCCGGGGTTCTGCTGTCCAAACAATCCGCCAGAGGCACTGGTGTTGCTGGGGGTTCCAAAACCTGGGAAACATCATCACTGAGGTAACTCCCACTGCCCTCCATATAATACTACACAAAGAAAGAGTTGGAACATGAAGCTAAAAAGGGGGAAAGGGCAGAGACGATTGCTAACAACTGTCTTCCCAAAAGCACCACACACAAAAAGGAGTTTTCCTTTACTACACTTTGTAACGTATTTACTTTTGAGGGTATGAAAAATTGCAATATAGACAAATCCACAGAAAGTTTTTACTTCACATGAATGAGGAACAAAATGCAACCATTCAAAGGAAATGTGCATGATTCAACAATATCCTTTTTTAAAACAGTTTTTGAATGTACCCTGTTCTTGTATGTTCCCCTACGTACCCTGATATGGCCTCTTTTAAATGAATATGAATATAGAAGACAAGGCTTTAGAAAAAAAAAACCAAAAGCTTTGCTTACATACACCAAAGCACACATGCAAGTCAAAGTCAAAATCACACACACACACACACACAAATACTGACTGAATCCTCCGGCAGGCTGCTGCTGGCCAAAGGTGGTGGTGGACTGCTGACCGAACAAGCCCCCTGAGGTGCCTGCAGTGGAAGAACCAAACAGACCCCCAGTGGGTGGAGTCTGTGCGCCAAACGCTGTGCTCCCAAAGCCTGTGGTGGCTAAAAACAACATTCACATCAATGAGTATCAATCAATCAATGTTACTTCTGATTTACAGAAAGAAAGGTTAGCAGTTTCGGCTTCTTCACTCATTCACACCAAAGCCTGGACAATGCCAAACGCTTTGTCAAGTACTGATGACATCAAAGTGCCAAGGCCATTATAATGTTATTATGCTTTAAAATATTATGTTGAGATTGTTTTCATAGTTCACCCATGACAAGCTCATCTTAGCATAAGAACCTGTATTCACAAAAGAAGCTGAATTCCTCTGAAGCTGGAGCATGGTTGCCTTCATCATATATGAACAGAGGGACTTGAAAACAGCCACACATACAAAGTTCCTGTCCTGTGTGCACCAATGGTTGGTCTCATAGTCATCACACATCACTGACACAAAGTCTCACAGGGATTTCCAGATGTGAAAGGCAGGACAGTGCACATTCTGGGTGACCCCCGCCGTGGTGTTCAAATGGGGAATGCCCAACAACTACAACATCTCTAAAACCAAAAACAATAACAACAAAAAACCTCTACAATCTAAATATTGTTTACGTGATAACAAGTCTACTGATTATCTGTCAAATAAAACCTTGATAAAATGTTACCAGACACTGCCAATTCAACAAATGGAAAAAATGCTGATCCAGGTCCTTGATTTTGGTTAGAACTAAGATTTGAAGCAATAGACCTACAGTGACAAAAGTCAGACAAAAGGCTAACACTAGAAACAGGCTCAGTAATGTACAAAGTGTTTTTAACAAACTGTAGGAATCGGCGTTTTTCCAAAAGCATAAGATGGACAAGAAGACACAAACTGCTGCTGGTGAGTCTTCATTTTCACTTTTCTGTTGTCTACTGTAAGTATATTTTCATTGGCAGGTAAAATATTTATACTGGCAGATCATATTTAATTAGATTTATATTACAGAGCAGAAATCAAAAGAGCTTGACTGGATTTTCCAAAATTGACAACATACCTGGACATGATGCCTTCAAAAGTTTGGCAATCACAATCAAGTTGTTTTTTTCCTCCTCTTCTTTATTCTTACTTGACCTTCATCTGATGTTTAGGTAAGATTGTGTTCAAACAAAATGACATTTCTTTTCATTGTGGAAGGCTGTCAATCAGTCATGTAATGAGAGCATTACCTACAGCCAGAATATAGCCAACCACAATGCCAAGTCCCCTGTAGTGGCACAGCACTGCTATGCTTTTGGTTCAACTTTTGACCCACTTCACTTCTAGAAGGCCAAGAATGAAGCTAAAGGTTTGTCAAATGTATCAGTTTATTCAGAAACTGAAAAACAAATGTTTTGTTAAAACTCTCAACTCTCAGCATTTGAAACTACAGCATGTGATTGGTATTTTTCCATCACGTGTTGATGCCATGGTCATGCAGGGAAAGGCTGTAAAGGTTGGTGAGGACTTCCTACCATGGTCCAGTCATCTTCCAGCGCTATTCTCCAGTGATGCTGGCACCACTTCCATTACCACTTACCCATTTTGATGCTAGACAGTTAAAAAAGAATTTGAATGCTCAGAAAAGTCTTCCCCTAGAGAATAAAAATTCAAGAGGATTACAATGCACGAAAGAGTTTCTGTGCAGAAATATATTATTCATTTTGTTAGTTGCAGATCTGAGTTATTTTATGATCTCTCTGGCACCAAACAGATTAAACAAAACAAAAAAAACCCTGATCATGTTAGCTTATTGCCATTATACCTACAATCTGACGGATACTGGAGTTTCTTCTGGTGGTAAAGTGACAATCAGCAATGTATCATTCCCTTTAAACAACAAAGTGAAAGAAACAAAACTCAAGCTTACTTTGTCCACTTCCGAATGGTGTGGCAGCCCCAAATGTTGCTGAAAATACACAACTTCCAGTTGCAAAATCACAAAATCTTATTTCCGCGCAATTCTTTTTAAATATAAAAAGTAATCTTTCAGAACATTTGAAAAAAAAAGATTTTCATTATCCATGTCAAGTGACCATTTAGCTATAGAATGTCACTAACATCTGCTGATATATATATCAAATCACAATTTCTTTAGCTTTTACGATGTTCTTACAATTCTGACTGAACAAAATTCCAAACTTTTGTTTTCCAAGACTTTTGCCAGGTCTACCCTCTCAACTATTCAGTATTCTTTCCAGATCCATACTTGGAGCAATAATTCTCCTGGTCTGTACCATCAAAAGAAGTGGAGAAAGGGGGTGGGGGTGGTTTGAGGGCCAGGGGGTGTAAAAGCTTTACTAATGTATATATATACATGCAAAATTAAAACATTGCACACCTCCAGTTCAAATTAGTCAGAAGAGTTACAAGCCGGTCTTATGTTTGAAAACACTTTTAACATCCATTTCTCATAACAAATAATGACTTGACTTATTTCATACAGATGATTCTTAAGATTTGGAAATGTTTCGACTGACAAGAAGAATTTTCACTATGTATTAATCAGTAACTATAATTTTGTTCTCAATCTTGCATCTACGGATGTTGGTTTTTTTCAAATGACACCTTTCCATGGTATTGGTAGATATCCAATAGTTTTGATTTTAATTCACTTGATACCTTCAAATCCAGCCTCAAAACACACTTATTTCCTACCTGAGACTTTCCCCCCACATATCTGTCCCTAATTTTCAACAGCATCTTTCACCTTCTAAGTGTTGTTCCGTGTGTGTGTGTGTGCGTGTGTGCGTGCGTGCGTATGTGCGTGCGCATGGATTTGAAATCTGTTGTTCATTATGTTTAAGGAGAGTTGCATGCCTGTAAATGATTGAGTGCAAGCGCTCCGATTTGTTTTGTTTTTTTACAAGATTCAGCGCTATATAAATTCCATATATTATTATTATTATTAATTTCGATCCTTTAGGAACTGTTTTTGCCCAAGTTTGATACTTTTCTATCAGTATCAGGCAACTTGCACGACTTGAAAGCTTACCTATTTTTAACTTTTCATTGCTGAAATGTGCAGATACAGCCAATGTAAAAGAATAGGAAGTAAAGATCTCTAGATATTTTGTTGGTGAAGAAGGAAGATTAACTCTTGACAACGTATGCCCATTAGAAAACTTTTATTTAAATCTATTTGAGGGGATTATGAACATGCTTTCATGAGAGCTACTTAGTTGTGTAGTAGTGGTTGGTTAATATAGTCCCTTAATCAGAGAACTCTGCTGGGGCCCTAATAATGGTAATCAAAGAAAGAAAAAGAAACAGCATGCTGTCAGTTTCACTTTTGATTGTGATTTTATTTTCACTGCAAATTCTTTTCAAATTTTTGTGCTGTAGTCAACTGCTCATCTTTGAAGAAGTAGATCTATCTGGGTAAACTATCGGAAAATTCCAGAACTTAAACCTTTTCCAGACCCTTAGGGCCAGGTCTGATTTTTTAAGAACTTTTCCAGGTCAAGAAATGGGTAAATTTCCATTTTGCCTAGACTTTTCCAGACTTCCAAGACTCTGCATGAGTCCTGGTCTTAGCACTAAACAACAGACACAAACATGCACGCATGCATGCACACACACACACTGGTATGAATAGACCTACCTGTCATTCCATTTCACACACTTACCCTCCCCACAGTCTTTCTTGTTTTTCACATTGATCACTCTCTTTCAAATAATTAAACAAAACCAAACAACAAGCAAAAACAAAGAACAACCCAAAAAACCCCTAAAAAGCAACAAAAACAAACCTTAAACTTAATCCTGAATTTTATCTGCCTAGTCTGAACTCGCACTTTGACAATACACATATTGGTCATTTTGTTATGAGGCCCAAATCAAACTGCACATCACCACCTTTTCAATTTCACTCTCAAAAGGCATACACATGCACATACAGTTCTAACATGACCACATCAGAAATTTCATTATCTATCATGTATCATTTTATACTCTGTGCAGTAGTCCAACAGGACAGAAATGGTAATTCATTATCAATTAAAAACTTGAAAAATTTCAGTTCATTAACACAATATAACAACAAAGCCAACAGCATCTTAAAACTTTTTGCAAGGTCAATTTTAATAATAAGCCTTCTCTGCCATGATTATACCTGATTAGACTTCTCCCCTAACTGCACGTTTTGACTGTTGTGCTCTTGAGATCATGCATTGTGTACAAATCGGTGTTGTCACATTGAAGGTTGTGCGAGTTTTCAATTTGGTGCTCAGCTCTTGATTGTCACTGGGTGTTTAAACATATAATGCCTATCAAAAGTATCATCTTGCAACAGGAACATTACGATTTGCTTCACTTTTTTTTTAAAAACACAGACACAGATAAAGACACACACACACATTGTATACACACATCACTCTGTGTGTGTGTGTGTGTGCGTGCATGCGTGCGTTTGAGTGAGTGAGTGAGTGAGTGAGTGTGTGTGTGTGTGTGTATGTGTGTGTGTGTGTGCATGCACGCGTGCGTGCATACATATATGCAAGTATGTGTGTGTATGCATGTATACAAGGACAATTACTGAATTAGGAATTGTTTGTGTACCACTTTTAGCAGTGCTGAACGAACCCTTCCCCCGACCATTTTCTGGCAACGCCCTAGAAATGTGGAAGAGAATTTTGCATGCACTGAGTCTGACCCTCTAATTTCCTAGTTCTATATAAAATATTATCACTGAATCAGATACAAGTACTGTTATGTAATATGTGAGCCAGCATGCATTACTTTTTAATTTACGATTTGGATAATAATTCTCAAAATAACTCTCTTTTAAAATACTTATAAATGGGTAAAGCGTATTACCAATATAACAACAATGTATACATTGGCTATGAGAAGTCCCAAGCAAAAGACAATAAAAATCAATAACCATTAAAATAAACACTGATGAAGTCCTGGGAAAAAGACAGTAAACATTATATATTCTTTAAAAAAATAAATAAATAAAAACCTGACATAAAATTCCAAACTGAATATTAGTAAAAGTTGACTCATAGTCACAAATCTGACAATTTCAAGTCCTACTGTACCGAGACAAAGCCGATATAAATTATTCATGAAAACAACTTCACAAATCACAGCTTGAGACAGTAAAAAACAAAAACAAAACAAAAAAACAGCAAAAACCTACTTAAAGAACAAACCCCAGTTAACTTACAGGTGGAGGTGCCAAAGCCACCCAGCTTTGAGCCAAACATAGTGGTGGCTGTCCGTCTGCTTTACCCTGAAAATGACAACGTAAAATTTCAACTTTTAACATTCATGAACACAAGACAACACAAAAAGTGAAAACAATAATAAATTTGAAGATGACTCAAGCCAGTGTGTCTGCGTGTGTGTGTGTGTTTATTTATTTTATTTATTTATTTTTTATATTGAGGATAATGGAATAAGCACTCATGTGCTTTTTTACATGCACTGATGCAGTCCCCGTGTGTATGTGGTTTTGTAAATTGTCATCTGTTCCCACCAGCACACAATGGCCTACTCTTATGAAATGCAGAACAGGATTTAACGTGTGCGCAAGATGTTCTGCGTGCGTTTGCACAGGGCCTCGGTTTATAGTCTCATCCGAAGGACTGTTGGGGAGTGTGGAGTCTGCACTGATGTTAACTCCAAGGGAAAATAAGCCCCTTGAACAGGAATCGAACCCGTTCTTCTTTAATTTAATGTCTTTTTCTTTATGTGATATTAGACAAATCGAACCTCTGTGTGTGTGTGTGTGTGTGTGTTCATAAAGTGTAATGTGCAAAGTTCTGTATGTACATGTTGTCTAAATTCATATAAATTTATATTCCATCTGAATTCTTTTATTTAAAGGTAAAAGAATAAGCGTTCATGTGCCTTTTTTTTTTTTTACATCCATTCCCTGTATGATGCAGTTTTGTAAATTTTGCCATCCATTCCTACTGGCATACAATGGCCTACTTTTCCAAAAAATGAAACAGGTTAAAATGTGTGCAAGATGTTCTGTGTGCATTTGCACACAGGACCTCAGTTTACAGTCATGTGTATGTGTGTGCATGCATGTGTGTGTATGTCACTGTGTGTGACCAGTCCTCTGTGTGTGTATGTCTACATGTATGTGTGTGTGTGTGTGTGTGTGTGTGTGTGTGTGTGTGTGTGTGTGTGTGTGTGTGTGTGTGTGTTGTGTACACACACACCCCTCCCCCTGCCCCCGAAACTAAGACAAGTTGATACAGTGACACTGACAGTATGGTATCACAAATTGCTAAAAGCAATTTACAATTTAACTGATTAAACATGCAATTCTATGGAAATGTAACCATACACAAAAGGATACAAATTAAACAAAATTAGTACACAATCTACATTTTACTTGATCCAGTCAATGTAAGCAGTCATCCCCTCCCCCAAACACACATAAAGTATGATAAACCATAGAACAGTATACCGATTATGGCTACACAACAACTATGTGTGTATAACATTCAGATATTGTACTGAGGATGGCTACACAAGAACATATATATATATATAATAATTAATATATAATATTTACATATAACATATTAAGACATTCAACTAATTTCTATTTCACCTCAAAAGTATTAATAACTGAGTTACTCTTGCTCATTATTACAAAATGTGCCAGATACTGAGATAGGCAGCACAAAAATTCAAATACTACTAATTAGTAATTAGTGTCCTAGTGATTCACCATTCACTGAATTAGTGAATGACTTGCAGGTTGTCAAAAATGATAAGACATACTCTGAGACAGTGCAAGTGGGGGCTCTTTTCTGCAAAGGTACAAGTGTTTTCAAGAGCTTTTACTAGTTTAGTGACCGTGTACAGGTTCAGGTCTAAATCAAAGTGTTTGAGGGGATCCCCCCCCCCCCCCCCCAACCCCCTGACTGAACACTAATTCTGACCCAATGACTGAATGAGTCCATTACCCTTTAAATGAAGTTCTAGCAATAACAAATGCTACTTTACATTTTTATAATCATGATTGATAATACAGAGGTTCCATGTGGAAACACTAGTAACTTGATTTTATGTGAAATTTTGCACACATTATAATTATCATATTCATAGTTATATATAAATTATAAGTAATTTTTGTTCAGATGCTTTGATTAAAAAACCCCAATAATGGCAATATATATGCATTGCTTATTCAATGCACCATCTGGAAATAAAAATCTGACTTTGACTCCAAATGGCTTGACTGACACTACAGTTTATTTACAGGTATATGTACACATTCAATGATCCATCTATGATCTTTTGCATTGACAAATTGAGTATACTAATTAGTAACACTACTGAGTATTGTAGAACTAGAACTTGTTGAAGAGTAGAATAGCTATGGATGGTGGAAAAAAGTGGTATGTGTGACATGTTTGCTTTTCAGCATGTAGCCTAATCAGTGCACTTCTCCAGTTGTATTACTATTAATTAAATAATTTTAATAAGTCTAAAATTAGTAAAAACAAACAGAAACTTTGACGAGCACTGGGGCAACACATGATTATCCTACCTAATCAGCAAGATGAAGAAAGAACTCACAACATTACAATAAACAGACAAGAACTGAAGCACTTGACAGGTCTGCAGTGTGTGTTGTGTAAATTTTAAATGATACTAATGCCTAGTATTACAGTAATGGCAGTAAAGAATGACATCATTGACATGCATTAGTCAAGTAAACACATCACAAAACAAAATACAAAACTGGCTTGATGAGTTCTGATCTAGTCTTTTCTGATTTCTAATTCTATTTTCTAAAACCATTGCCAACCCAGACAAAATCATTTTATGTCAGAATCAGAGAATGTGGCAGATCTTTGTCAATTACTGAACTAGGGCCTACTGATCTAAGATTTTACATGAATTGCATTTCTGGTTAAGTTGACAAATAAAATATTTCTTAATAAGACAATAATTCGGTTTACCAATTAGTCTACCGTGGGAGTGAATAAAAATATATCACTCTAAACCGTAGGTGTGGTAAGAAAAAAAATCCAGGGAAGTGTCACACTATTTGAAATTGATCGATCAACAGAGATCGACATGTGCACATGGACACTCACAAAAACAGTTCTGTAATGAACATTCACCTCGACTTTCTTCCGAGTTTATATCGTTTCTTCTTTACGTCACTGCCAGAAATAAGTTAGTTCACATTCATCTGCACAGAACCGCTTGGCGCTGCTTTGATCCGGGTTATGGCGGCGGCATGGCACTTCACAGTCTACCGTTACTAAATTTAGAACAGACCCATTATTTCGGATTCGTGTACCACCTACAGTCAAAAAAACCCTACATTATCTTATTATATACACACAAAATTTTACTTTGCTTATCTTTTATGTAGGAATACTAAACATGAAAGTCCAAATTACAACTTAATAGCTAGTTTTTGCACATCACCAAGTACCTTTACGGTATGCTCCCGGCAAAAGTCCAAGTAGGAGCGAAAATGGAACAAAATAAGAACATCAACCAACTGCGAATTTGCTAGCTAGACCGCGTTTCCACAGTTTAAGATTAGGCCTACAAAGCAGGAAGGATTAATTTTTGTTTTGCTATGGCATGAGATCCTTTACAAATGTAACCTAAAAATTAAAACTGAGTTGTTGTTGTGATTATATTTACGTCCCGGCGGAGATTACCGATTTAGGGACTTATTAAAATTGAGTTTGGCTGCTATGAAATTGATGATGATGATGATGATGGTGGTGGTGGTGGTGGTGATGATGATGATGATGGTGACGACGATGACGACGATGACAACAACAACAGCACTTTCTTTATGTGTCGTTCATCAAATTCATTGACGCTTAAAGTGCATTACATGGGTATGATTATAAACACTACATAAAAACGTATTTTATAATTATCTATTGTCTCGTAATACTCCTTTCATCATAAAAAGTATTTATGCACAACAAGCAAAAAGAGACAATACTAAAATAACAGTCGAACAGCATCGCTCGCTCCACACACATCTTCACTTTAATCTTGCAAAACCTACAATTACAAATCATGAAAACAAACAACGTACTGAGTGGAAGAAACAGGCAAGTACTTAAAAGAATGGACATTACATTCACAAAAACCAACAACAACAACAACCACACAAAAAAGAAACACCTTACACCTTCACGGCTTACCTCCCATCTGCATCACTTTTGCCTCAGTACCCACTGCTCGCGCGGTGTGTGTGTGTGTGTGTGTGTGTGTTGTGTGTGTGTGTTTATTTATTTATTTCGAGAATAATGGAATAAGCACTCATGTGCTTTTGTTCATCTAGTCCCCGTGTGTATGCAGTTTTATAAATTTTGTCATCCGTTCCCACCGGCACACAATAACCTACTCTTCCGAAAAGCGGAACAGGATTTAACGTGTGCGCAAGACGTTCTGCGTATGTTCGCGCACGGGACCTCGGTTTATAGTCTCATCGAAGGACTTTTTGGGAGAGTGTAGTCGGCAATGATGTTGACTCCAGAGGAAAAATCCTCTTGAACGAGAATCGAACCCGGGTCAGCAGATCACTTTAACCACCAGCCTATCCCGTCCCCCTGGTGTGTGTGTGTGTGTGTGTGTGTGTGTTGATAAATGTCGGTATTGTTTGTATGCATGTTAAATGTGGACCATAACAGCAGACACAGAAAGAGGGATACAGGCAATGGAGACAAGATGCTTTCGCAAACTTCTTGATATCTCGTACAGATATTACAAACGAGGAAGTGAAAACTAGAACTGGAAATGCCATCGTGCCATACCATGAGCTCCTGACTTAAGTGACAAGACGCAAACTGAAATGGTACAGCCACGTCACACAAACATCTGGACTGGCCAAGACCAGGGAACAGTGCATGGAGGGAGACGAAGGGGCAGACAGAGAAAACGATGGGAAGACAACATCAGAGAGTGGACTGGCCTTGAGTGGAACGACATACTACATGAGGCTAGGAATTACGAGGAGTGGAGGAAGAAGGTTACAAAATCTTCAGTGGTGGTCCTAAGGTCGACCAGACTTCTGGATAGGTGAAGTGGTGAATGTGAAGAGTGTGTGCATGCACACATGTATGTTTATCTAACTCTTCTCTCCCTCTCCCCCTCTTCCTCCATACCTACCTCTACCTCCCGTCTCCCTCATGCTTGCATCCTCACATTCCCCCCTCCCCTTTTGCACCTCTATTCCGTCTGCACTGTTTTCAATAAAAGAATATGGTTTGGTTAAAATGCATCACGCTGTTAGAACTATATCATCATCATCATCAATGCCTTTGTGCCTTATTGGCACGTAGGGCAGCAACAAAATGTTCTCCACTCCTGTCTGTCCTGGGCCAGCTTCTGAATGGTTCCCCAGGTATGTTGGAAGGTCTTCAGCTCTGTTTCGACAGTCCGACGCCAAGTGTTCTTGGGTCGTCCTCGTTTGCGTTTTCCCTCTGGTGTCCAGTGGAGGGCTGTTCGGGCGATGTTCCCGACGGCAGATATGCCCTATCCATCTCCATCGCCTATGCATGATGATGGTGTCCATGCTTTCCTGGTTGCAACGGGCAAAAAGTTCTTGGTTGGAGATGGTCTCAGGCCAGAAGATGCGCAAGATTCTTCTGAGATTCTTCGTGTGGAATGTGGATAGTTTGTCGAGGTCACTCTGTCATCCTCCAGCACTCCGAGCCGTACAAAAGGGTGGAAAGTACACAGCTCTGGTATAGTCTTAGTTTGGTTCTGGTGCTGTATTGGGACGATTTCCACACATTGTTCAGATTTCTGTAAGCATTTCTTGCTTTGCTTATCCGGTTCTTGATGTCGCTGCCTGCTCCGCCGTCATGCCTAACAGTGCTCCCGAGGTACGTGAACTCTTCAGTTGCTAGAACTATATAGGGTAATAAAATTACAATTTCATGGCAAAACAGCGAGCAAGCAATGACATAATTATAAGGCTATAAAATCATTACTGACTGTAGATATTCAGGATGACAGCAGAAGATTGGGAAGAGAGAAGATCAAGGAATAGGCCTAGAGAGGTTGAAAATGTAAGTCATTTTGATGCTGCTGATGCTGCTGCTGCTGCTGCTGCTGCTGCTGCTGCTGATGATGATGATGATAGGCCTAGATGGGATCTTTATAGTTCTGTATCTTGTAAAAACACTCCAAAGCGCTTGCATTTAGCTTATTCTTACACATCCACCCAAAACGAAATAATAGTTTTAAAGAAATTTAATTTACACACACACACACACACACACACACACTCACACACACACTTTGGCAGGGTGGTGGGGTTTTGGCTGTTGAAGGCAGGCACAGATATGAAAAACGAAACCAGGAGAGGAAAATCTTAGGTTTGAAATAAGTGTCTTGAGGCTGGATTTAAAGATGTCAGAAGCAGGCTTTTGGCAAAGGAAGAGAGGCAGGTCATTCCAGATTGATGGACCAGAATTCGATAAAGAGCGACGGCCAACGGCGAACTGGTTGAATCTAGAGTTCGTACGCACAGGGTATCTGCAGTAGAGCTGTAAAACAAGCTGAAACGACGTGCTTTGAATGTTTTGTTTGTTTTTTGTTTGTTTTTAATGGAGAGAGATTTAATAGGACGGATATCAGAAGGAAGAGAGTTCTATAGTTTGTGGTGTACTATAGGAAAATGCCCTATCATCAAAACCTTTTTCTGGCATCTTTGAGGTAACACCAAGAAAATTAATACCACTAAAGGCCAGTGAAGAAAAACCTTTAACTCTCACCAACTGGGGTATAATACCCTGGGGAAACTTGGAAAACATATCCTCCAAGCCAAGTAGGGAAGGATTAGTTATAGGCTTGGTCTGACACTTCTCATCATCGTCACCACCACCACCACCACCACCACCACCACCACCATCATCATCATCATCAAGGTTGGGATTATTTATCCTATAGGTCTAACACTTTCTCATCAGCAGGTGGACAAAAAACTCGATTATGTTCATTTCCACCCCAACACTATCTCTCTCTCTCTTTCTCTTTCTTTCTCTTATATATCCCTAAGGGCGGGGACTGATTGTAAAAAAAGCACATGGGTGCTTATTCATTATCCTCGAAATAAAAGAATTTGTCATTGTCATCATCATCATCACCAGCACCAGCAGCAGCAGTGAAATAGCCTCTGGGAAGGTGAGACCTGATGCTCTCTCTCTCTCTCTTGAAAAGGGTTATTTCCCCTTGTTTTTATTGTGAGACTGTATAAGTATTGGGTTATTATTATTAAGATGTATCCCTAACGGGCGGGGACTGGATGTAAAAAAGCACATGTGTGCTTATTCATTATCCTCGAAATAAAAGAATTTGTCATTGTCATTGTCTCTCTCTCTCTCTCTCTCTCTCTCTCTCTCTCTCTCTCTCTCTCTCTCTCAAGTATGTGTACCATTTGACAATGTGTAGATGTTTATCTTTATGACTTATTAAGTTTGGTTGTGTTATTTTTCTTGGCTCTGTTGTTGTTCTTGTTCTTGTTGTTGTTGTTTGTCTATTTTTCTCTTTTTTATCATCTTTTGTTGGTTTGGTTTTTCCTTCTCTTTTGTTTGTTTGTTTGTTTTGGTTAGGGTATTTTGGGGGGTGGGGGTGGGGTATTTTTAGGGTTTTCTTTTATTTGCTTGCTTTGGGGGGGGGGGGGGTGGTAGCTGTTTTGAAAAGGGTTATTTCCCCTTGTTTTTATTGTGAGACTGTATAAGTATTGGGTTATTATTATTAAGATGTATCCCTAACGGGCGGGGACTGGATGTAAAAAAGCACATGTGTGCTTATTCATTATCCTCGAAATAAAAGAATTTGTCATTGTCATTACTCTCTCTCTCTCTCTCTCTCTCTCTCTCTCTCTCTCTCTCTCTCTCTCTCTCTCATGATAATGACAATGACAATGATAATTGTCTCCCTATCACGATTACCGATTTGTTCCCAAATCTGTCATGACTGCTGCTTATCTCCTCTGGTGTGCTGTTCAAATCTAGTCAGCTAGATACATGTATAAAGGTTAACCTTGCTTCAAGCAGTGGGTACAGGAATCACACACACACACACACACAGTGTCTCATAGTCCTTTTGTTTGTCATTATTTGTATAGATATTGTTTCATGGTTGAAACAGTTTAATCTGTTCTTGATAGTGAGTGTACGGTTTACAACGCTCACTGTTTCACCTTTTTAACACTCTCTTGTTGTGTTGGAATTTCTCTCTTTTTTCCCCGGGGAAGAATGTTTGCTGATCCTTTCGTTTTCCCTCTTTCCCCAAAATCTTAAAGGCCCTATCACTAACGAAGGAAAGACGTCATACACATACACACACTTGTCTAATGTCATTTAATGCATAACGACGTTAAAGAACACACACGCGCGCGCGCGCACACACACACACACACGCGCGCGCGCGCGCGCCACAACTATACTAAATACGACACTCCCATACAAAACAAGTGTACACTCTTAAATGCGCAGTTTGTACAAGTATAATCTGGATTTTCATTACAGTCTATTAGACGTTGGCAGTTTCCTGTCACACACGTATTGTTTGTTCTCTTGCCTTTACCCATTGCTTCCACATTCAACCCATTCCTGTGAGTTAGCCTAGTGGAATAATATTATCCACAAACTGTCATTAACAGTTCGTAAATGAATGGTTTTAAAACATTCAGCTAGTTTGTAAGGGTGAACGAAACTACAACTACATGTACTGTATCTTAAATTCTTGCCCGCTTCAGACAGGGAAAATCCCAGCAACATACACACCTACACAGTGTCGAAACTCCGGTCCTGATTGGTTATCTTATACAAGGTGGGGTCAGGGTCAAGGAAGGGTCACGTTATTTTTAGTTTCTTGCGTCATGATAGTTCAATGCACTAGTTCAGAACGTCTAAACACATGAAGCTAACGAGAGCACCTGCCCCGGCTTGTGATTGGCTGCTGCAATCACGTGTCCGGAATCCGCCATCTTGGTTTTTCGTCTGCTACGACAGAACGGCCTGTCCTATTGTTTGATAGATGATAACTTTCCCCATCTCCAATGAAGAGATGCTGCACTGCTAATTAGTAAGTGATGCTTACCGCGTGGTCTTTCCCGCGCGTTTTTCCTCCATTGCGAGAGAACGAGAGAGAGAGAGAGAGAGAGATCCAAACACTTGTACTGAAAGATAAGGCCGTTTTAGGAACACAGAAGAGTTTCAGTTTCACACTGTGGCAAGATTTGAACTTCAAGAAGTACTCTACAACTTGAACTTCAATCTGTGTCGCCGTGTTCTGTTGTCTGACGTCACACTGACATTTTTCAAGTAAAAGTCGTAAACTGGCTTACTTTATCACACTCTCAATATCAACTGAAGCAAAGAAGTAGGCCTAGAGAGGTTCCGTGAAATGGGAGGAGTTCGACAACAGAGTCACTGTTTATTAGCGGACGAAAAACCAAGATGGCGGATTCCGGACACGTGATTGCAGCAGCCAATCACAAGCCGGGGCAGGTGCTCTCGTTAGCTTCATGTCGTCTACAACTCTCCAAATCCTCTACAGGAGACATTTTGTTTGTTTGAAAAATATTGCCGAATAACCTCACGGATATCAGGAGTATTGTTAATTTTTTTTTTAATACTCTACTACGAATATGCTGAAGTGTATTGTATTCCTTTGTGTAGTGCATGATATAAGAAACACACACACACACACACACACACACACACACAGGCATGGTTGAAGGTTTTTGTGTGTATGTGTGGGGGTGGGGGTGGGGGAACAGTTGGTGTTTAAAAAAAAATGTTTGGTCTTCTTTGTTTGTTTTGGTTTGGTTTTTCGTTGTTGCTTGCTTGTTTGTATTATGATGGATATATTTTCAAGATTTTTGAATTATTTGAATGGTATGGTTTAATATTGTTCAGGGTTTTTTGTTTTGTTTTTAATTCCATGTATGCATATGTTATTGTTTTTTCTTGTTTGATTTGTATGGTTTATCATTGATTAGTTGTTTTTTTTTATTTTTATTATATGTCTGCATATATATTATCTTTTTCTCTCTCTGTTTCTCTTTAGATAGATGGCTTGATGACAAAAAGCAAATGCACTGCTTATTCAATGTAAAGGTAAAGGGTAGAGTCCCATAACCTATAAGGTCGTAGGGGAGCGAGGCGTCAGAGACCTCACTTCTCTAGGGCCAGCATATTGAGGGCGGTGCCCATCTCCTCTCCCTCGCTGCTTTACCTTCCCTGATCTGAAAATAAAAGTGTGACTTTGACTTTGACACGCATGCATACACGCACACCAGTTTATGTGAAACTGTCTTAGTTTCGTTTTATCTTGCTTTGTGAGTCTTGTTTTTTGTTGGCTGTTTTGTTTTTTTGCAGATGATTTCTTCCCTGTCACATCTTTTATTTTTTCATGCATAAGTTTGCTATCAAAATTTGCATTCATTTCAATTTCCTTGCACTGCATATTGATCCATTCTTCCTTGGCTTCATTACAAGTCGAGAGATGGAGATATACTCATGGAAAAAGAAGATATTCTTAACAGGTGGTCAGAATACATCGAAGAGTTATACCACGACGACAGAGGTCCACCTCCTCATATTAGCAACGAAGATGGCCACATAATCATGGAAGACGAAGTGAGACATGCACTCAGCAAGATGAAAAGTGGTAAGGCACCAGGACCTGATGATATCCCATCTGAATTGATAACAGCCCTGGATGAAGTGGGAATTAAGGCAGTCACAAAACTACTAAACAATATATATGACACAGGAGAGATTCCGACAGATATGAAGAAGTCCATCTACATTGCGATCCCTAAGAAACTGGGTACAGCTGAATGTGACCAACATCGTACAATCAGCCTGATGAGCCACCTCACCAAAGTTCTTTTACGAATACTCATGAAGAGAATGAGAAATAAAATACTCCCAGAAATATCAGAAACGCAATTTGGATTCATGGCAGACAAAGGCACCAGAAATGCAATCTTCGCATTGAAAACTCTCATGGAAAGATCCATCGAGGTCCAGAAAGACCTGTACCTCTGCTTCATTGACTACTCAAAAGCGTTCGACAAAGTACGACACTCCGACTTGTTTGATATTCTGGCAGGGCTATACATCGACGGGTAAGATCTTCGAGTCCTCGGAAACATATATTGGGAACAGGAGGCAGCCATTAGAGTCGACAATGACATCAGTCAATATAGACCAATCTGCAGGGGTGTGAGGCAGGGCTGCGTGTTCTCGCCTGATTTATTTAATATATATAGTGAAATAATTCTACGAAATATTGAGAATCATGAGGGAATTAGTGTAGGTGGCCACAACATCAACAACCTGAGATATGCAGATGACACAGTCCTTATCGCCGACTCTGAAGAAAAACTGCAAAAGATTTTAACAACAGTAATAGACGAAAGCGAAAAGAAAGGATTACAGCTCAATGCAAAGAAGACAGAATGCATGGTGATCTCGAAAAAAGCTGTTACACCACAATGCAACATAGCCTGTAAAGGAGAGAGAATTAGACAAGTAAACACTTTAAATACCTTGGTTGTACTATCACCCCGGACGGTAAGTGTGGCACAGAAATCAAAAGAGAATCGGTCAATCTAAGACAACTTTTAACAACATGAAATGCATTTTTACCAACAGTAAGATAAGCCTCAAGACAAAGATCCATGTTTTGAGAGCCTACGTATGGTCCATTCTTCTGTACGGGTGTGAGTGCTGGACCCTAGCCAAGGACACAGAACAGCGACTAGAAGCAGTGGAAATGTGGTTCATCCGGAGAATCATGAAAGTCTCATGGACAAAAAGAAAAACAAATGCAGAAGTAATGGAAATGGCTGGGTACAAGAGATCCCTTCTCAACACCATCAGAGAAAGACAGCTCAAATTTTTCGGCCATATAATCAGGGCTGACGGACTAGAGAAACTGTTATGGAGTGGCAAAATCTGTGGAAACAAGAGCAGAGGAAGACAACGCACAAAATTCACAGACAGCTTAAACAAATTCGCAACGAATAAAGAGGGCACCAACAATGAGCTCATGAGAGGGACCGAGAACAGGGAAGAATGGAGAGCCATGATCGTCGATGTCTGCAGGACCAGACCGGACACTTGAAGAAGAAGAAGTTTTGTTTTTGTTTTCTTGTTTTTTTGTTTTTGTTTTTTTTTGTTTTTGGGTTTAAAATTTTTTTTCTTCATTTGTCTGTATGACTTGAGCTTATGTTATTCTGTCTTGGTTGGCTTTGTCATGTTTTGTTAGTCTGGATTTATATATTAAAAAATTCTCCATAGATTTTTGTCTTCAACATGTGTGAACATTGTATTTTGATTGCTTTTATATGTAAATTTTCTTGATTTTCTTTTTTTTTTGGTGAGGGCAGGATGAAAAAAAAGTTGTATAAACTTACTCTTTTACCCTCAATAAAGATCCTTTTCACTTGACTTGACTTGACTTGACTTGACTTGACTTGACGCACGCAGGCACGCACACACACAGGCACATGCACGCAAACACGCACGCACGCACGCCACACACACACACACACACACACACACACACACACACACACACACACACACACACACACACACACACACACACACAGTTCTTATACCTCTGATCTGTTCACATCTTCAGGAATGAATGTCAGAAACGTAGCATCTCGCCCAGTTTTCTCCACAATTCCAAAGTGGGAATTAAACAGGGGTGAGTTTGTTATTGGTTATTCTAATATCACAAAAGAAGAAAGTCCCGCTGTTGCTGTAATAGCTCGAGCTCACATTGATGAAACATATAGTAGTTATTTTAAAGTTTTTACTGATGGTTCGGTAGTTGACTGTGGGAATGCTGGATCTGCTTTTGTAGTTCCTGCATTAAAGATAGAAAAATATTATCATTTAGGCAAAGCCTTTTCAATCTTTACTGCGGAACTTATAGCTATATTCTATCTATCTATCTATCTGTCCCGTAGTCTGACGACCGCGGGGGCACCCACAAAGACTCAACAACCAGTCCCCTCCATTCCTCTCTCTGTTATAGCTATATTAATGGCCTTAATTTTTTTTATTTTATTAAATCTGCATATCAAAATATTTAAGGTGCTGTTTTGTATTGATTCTAAGTCGGTTTTGCAAGCATTAAAAGCATTTAATACTAAGGTAAGAGGGGAATTAATCACTGAAATTTGTCACCTTATACCTTTTCTTTCCTTACGAGGTACTACCCTTGGCTTTTGCTGGATTCCGTCACATTGCGGAATCCACAGCAACGAGAAAGCTGACCAGTTAGCCAAAGCTGCTGCCATGGACACGGACTGTGAAGTTACAGCACCTCTGAACCTTCCACTCAGTCTTCAGGAGGGCATACTTCTGCTGAAAAAAGCTTCTTGGAATCGTGTCAACAGCCAACGAAAGTATTCTTTACATGGGCATTCATTAAGTGTCAGAGTGAGTCATGTTCATAACAGACTGGTGGGAAGTCTGATCTACAGGTTCAGATTGGATGCATTTAGGACTAAATTTTGTAAACAGATAACTTGTCTATGTGGTTCTGACTTATCACCTAAGCATGTCATTCTTTATTGTGAACTACTTCGACCATATTTTTCTGGTACAGTTTTAGATAAGATTTCAAATATGTCATTTGAACAATTATTGGCCGATTATGTGGTTATGTTGGAGATAGTTGGTTGTTTAGTTAGAAGCCCTGTTGGCACACTTCTGTAATTGTTCTTGCTGCAGTTTAAGCTGTTCAATGCCCCCCCTCCCCCCTCATCCCCGTCCCTCCCATAATTTCTTTGTATTTTCCCCCTTTTATCTCGTGCACAGACACTGATAGGTAAACACACAAACGCACGCACGCATGCACACACACATGCACGCACACGTTCTCTATATGTTGTAACACTTTATCTTTGTTCTAATATCACCTTGAGTGAACAGACGTTAAATTAACGAAAGAAAGAAACACACACACACATAAATCAATGAAATTAAACACACACACACACACACACACACACACACACACACACACACACACACACACACATGCTTTGTTCTGTTTGTTTTCTTGTTTGATTCTTTTGTTTGCTTTTGGGGGTTTTCATGTTTTTTTGAGTGTTGGTTGCCATTACTTATAAAGCATGAATATGAAAGAACGGGTAATATTGTAACCTTATATAATTTGTTTGACATTTTATTATTTTTTCTCTCATTTTCTTGTAATCCAAATCCAAGTGAGTACAAATGGCCGCGAGTGTATGTACATGCGTATGTATATGAATGTTTGTTTTGTGTGGTGTGTGTGGTGTGGTGTGTGGTGGTTGGGTTTGGCTTGGGTTGGGTTGGCTTGGGGTTTAAATTATGTTACGTTGCGTTGCGTGTGTGTGTGTTGCGCGCGCGCGAACGTGCGCGTGAGTGTGTCAGTTCTGAGGCTGCCTCCAAGAACACATCAACTGCTTTGCGCATGCCTGCACTGAGTTCGGCCTGACGATCAGCATCAAAAAGACGAACATCCTGGGCCAAGATGTCAGCTCCGCCTCTTCCATCTCCATCGGCGACAGCCCCCTCGACGTCGTGGAAAACTTCACGTACCTTGGCTCTGCCATCTCCAGTAGTCTCAGCCTGGACACCGAGCTGAACTCCAGAATTGGCAAGGCATCAACAGCAATGGCTCGTCTGTCAAAGAGAGTATGGGAGAACTCCATGCTCACCATCAAGACAAAGACCCTAGTGTATCAAGCCTGCGTGCTGAGCACATTACTGTACGGTAGCGAGAGCTGGACTCTATACGCCCAACAAGAACGCAGGCTCAACACCTTCCACCAACGCTGCCTCAGAAGGATCTTTGGCGTCACATGGCAGGACCATGTTCCCAACAAAGAGATCCTGGAAAGGGCAGGAACACTCAGCATGTTTGCCCTGCTCACCAAGAGACGTTTGCGCTGGCTTGGCCATGTCGGCAGACTGCCTAAAGACATTCTGTACGGTGAGCTTGCCACCGGCTCCAGACCAACAGGAAGGCCAATGCTTCGATACAAAGATGTGTGCAAGCGGGACCTGAAGGCGGGTGGCATTGCACCAGCAGGCCTTGAAGCACTGGCAGCAGACCGCAGCAGTTGGCGAGCCACTACCAGTTCGGCCATCAGGACAGCAGAGCAGAAGAGGGAGGAGCAGTGGGGAGACAGACGAACAAGCAGACATCGGAGAGCGGAGTCAGCACCATCAGACAACTCCGTCTTCACATGCAACCCCTGCAACAGGATCTGCCGCTCCAGGATTGGGCTCTACAGCCACAGTCGGCGCTGCAGTTCCACCACTGACTGACTGACCCACGGCGCATTCTCCATTGTCTCCCGAGACAGACGGATGCCAACAACAACAACAACAACAACAACAACAACAACAACAACAACAACAACAACAACAACAACAATATATCAATCGTTTAAGAATAATTCGCTCCATCAATTTGCAAGTATGTGAAGTCAAGGCAATAGGTCTGTAATTACTTATATCTGTTTTTGGCTTTCCCTGCTTATGTACAGGAACAACTATAGACTGCTTCCACTTCATGGGCATATGTGTGTGAATGTGTGTGTGTGTTGGGTTGGGTTGGGTTGGATTAGGTTATGTTGCGTTGCGTTGCGTGCGCGCGCGCGCGCGTGTGTGTGTGTGTGTGCGCGCGTGTATGTGTGTACGAGTTATGCAGTGTATTTTTTCGGGGGGGTGGGGGGGGGGGGGGTGTCCATTTTTGTTGTTGATGAGTGTTTTTGTTTTTGATTTAGGTCGTTTGTATATATATATATATATATATATATATATATATATATATATATATATATATATATATATATATATATATATATATATATATATATATATGTGTGTGTGTGTGTGTGTGTGTGTTTGTGTTTCTTTCTTTCTTTCTTTCTTTTCTCTGTATTTTTGTTTTGGAGTTAGTTTTGTTATTACTGGTTATGATAAAAATGTAGTTAGATAATATTGATCAAGTTGTTTTTTGTCCCTAGATAGATGGCTTGATGAAAAAAGCAAATGCATTGCTTATTCAATGTACCATCTGGAAAAAAAGTTTTACTTGACTTGACATGACTTCACACACACACACACACACACACACACACACACACACACACACACACACACACACACACACACACACACACACACACACACGGCACAAGGCAATATTCAGTCATGATGTATCACACCTGGTTTTCGGGGAAAAAGAATGCATCTGTATTATTGATTTTTCAGGAGTCTTTTGAAAGAAATAAGTGAACAAAATAACAAAATAAACAACATCAACAACAGCAAAGCAAAGATAATTTCCCCAGGCGGAATCTTGGAAAAAAGGGGTATGCCAATCACATAATGATGGAGATCTGTCACAGAATTCAGAACGTTTTGGAAGCTGCTATCCAGAATCACATGAATTGAAGTTACAAAAAAGGTGTCCAACAAAGTAACAAAAGGTATGTTACACCTAAAAATACACAAACGGAGTGTTAAAATGTAAAGGTAAAGGGTGTCCCATAACCTATAAGGTCACAGGGGAGCGAAGCGTCAGAGACCTCACTTCTCTAACGGAGTGTTAGTCAGTCATAAACTCTAGCACAAAATCATTGTCCTTCAGTCATCTTTCCTGAAGTGATAACTAAGGCTTAAAAACCCCACAACAGCTAAAACACCAAAAGTTTCAACATTCACAGTAACCTCAAAATAAAACACTGAAGCAAACTGGGGAAAGAGAGTCTTGTGCAATCAACTGTATGAAACTGCTGTTACATGACACAGCTTAACAGTACTCTTATTTAAAGAGGAAACCTTTGTTTGAGAGTGGGCACAGACGAAGAGTTACTTGTCTCTAGCCAGAAGTGCCGCCCTTGGCATTACAACGGATCCAGCGGAGAAATTCCCTCCTGAACTTGGTGCCAGTGAAGCAGTAGAGCAGAAAGTTGATGGCGCTGTTGGTGTACCACAGGTTCATGGCCACCGACCTCCCTAACTGCAAACGGGCGTAGGCCCTAGAGAGAGGCGCAATCTGCACAAAGTCATGCCACAGGATCAGAAGACACAAGGGAAGAGTCAGAATCAGAAAAGTGCAGGACAGCACCAGAATCATCACCGTGGTCCTAGACGCCATTTTCTTTCGGTCTTTGTTACCGTCTGGATTCGAACCAGTTTTACCGGCCACCAAGGTCATGTTACTGGCCTTGAAAAGGGTCACGGACAAGATGATGTCACACACCAGGAGGCAGACTGAGGGGAAGAGGGAGGACAAGGCACAGATCCATCCAGTGCAGGATATCTTCCATCAGCTTGTAGCCCTCAAGGATATAGGCACACATGTCGCCGCTTGTGATCTCCATTCCTACCAGCTTGTCACTATGAAAGACGCAAGCAGCAAAAACAAGTGAGGCAACAATGATCCACGTTCTCCGTACGGTGCACACAATCCGAATCTTGTGAGGCCATCGCACTGCTACTGCCCGCTGCACGGTGACACACGTCAGCAGCCAGGCAGACAGAGTTCGCGTGGCGTACACCAGCAAGGCGTGGATTTTGCATGGGACAATGGGGATGTTGTACACCTTCATGTTAAAGACAAACAGCAGCCACTCACGTAATGTGCTGGCACAAATGATGCAGAAATCACAGGCAGCAGGGAAATGAGGATGACGTGTTGTGAAGAGTTCTGGTCCTTGATGCGAGCCATAACAAAGATGGTGGCAATGTTTCCAAAAAAACCCAGGAGAAGAATAAATGGAGGCCACACTTTCCAGATCAGCAGGGCGAGCTGATATTCCGGTAACTGTGAGAACTGTGCCCAAGCATTGACGGCAGTGTTGTTTTGTTGCTGTGGATTATCACCTGTTGTGCTGCTCATTGTGTGTGCCTGTGCCTGCTGTTTTATGAACAACACAAACAAGTAACAACAACAAAAATCATAGCGTTATGAAGTCAGGATGGGAATTTAACTGAGCAAAAAGGGGCATGCAGTTTACTTCAAGACATTGACAAGCATCTTCTCTACACTGTGTTGACAGCCTTAATGCTTGAAGTCTCACGTTCAAGAAATGTAATCTGAGCTATGGACAGCTGTTGACTACCGTAAGTCACTGAATTGTGCAACCTCACTGCAAGTAAATAAATGAACGAATAGAATGAATCAATGAATAAATCAACGAAGAAAAAGATGAATAAATATACAGATAAAGAAATATTTGTTCCTTAGCTAGAGCTCTTAGGTTCACCAATGGTGAGATTTTTTTGTAGAAGAAAAGGTAGGAGAATGGACCAAGAAGGTAGAAAATAGACAAGAAGGAAGTGACAGAAAGAAAAGGAACAAGTAGCGAGAGAGAGAGAGAGAGAGAGAGAGAGAGAGAGAGAGAGAGAGAGAGAGAGAGAGAGAGAGAGAGAGTTCTTGGCACAGAATTTCCAGAAGGTGGGAATGCTATTTATACTGATAGGCCCCGGCACTCCCCGGGGCTGCACACGCTGATTCTCAAACTCAGTCACTGGGCAGAGTCTCTCTCTGCGGGTGGCCTTCTGGCAGCCGAACGTGGTGGACAGCTTCCTAGGCGGCATTAATACTGAGAGTCTGATGGCATTGACGCTGATATTATTTTTAGAAACAGATGGCATTGACACTAACAATTTCTTAAAATACAGCTGGCATTAACATAGATAGTTTCTTAGAAACAGATGGCATGGACACTGACAATCTCTTAGAAGCAGATGACATCAACAATGACAGATTCTGAAATACAGATGGCATTGACATTGACAGTTTCTTAGAAACAGATGGCATTAACACGGGCAGTCTGATGGCATTAACACTGACAGTTTCGTAGAAACAGTATTGACACTGACAGCTTCTTAGAAGCAGATAGCATTAACACTAACAGTCTGATGGCATTAACACTGACAGTTTCGTAGAAACAGATGACATTGACACTGGCAGTTTCTTAGAAACAGACAGCATTAACACTGACAGTTATTAGAAACAGACAACTTTGATACTGGCAGTTTCTTAGAAAGTGATGGCATTGACGCTGACAGTTATTAGAAACAGACAATATTAACACTGACAGTTATTAGAAACAGACAGCATCAACACTGACAGCTTCTTAGAAACAGATGACCTTGACATGGACAGTTTCGTAGAAACAGATGACCTTGACATGGACAGTTTCTTAGAAACGATGGAATTGACACTGACAGTTTCTTAGAAACAGATGTCCTTGACACTGACAGTTTCTTAGAAACAGATGACCTTGACACTGGCAGTTTCTTAGAAACAGATAGCATTAACACTGTCAGTTTCTTAGAAACAGATAGCATCAACACTGACAGTTTCTTAGAAAGAGATGACCTTGACACTGACAGTTTCTTAGAAACAGATAGCATCAACACTAACAGTTTCTTAGAAACAGATAACATCAACACTGACAGTTTCTTAGAAAGAGATGACCTTGACACTGACAGTTTCTTAGAAACAGATAGCATTAACACCGACAGTTTCTTTGAAATCAATGGCATAGATACTGACAGGTTTTTTTTATTATCAAAAGAAACAGATGACATCGATACGGACAGTTTCTTAGAAATGTTAGGACAAGTTGGGAATAGGAGGGGTGGGGAACAGGTTAAGAGGTGAGAAGAGGTTATGGGGAGGGAGGTAGATGGGGAAGGGGGGCAGGTTAGGGGGGACGAGGTGGATGGGGACAGATTTGGGTGTGGGATGAGGAACTGGTTAGGGTGGAATATTTTTGAGGGGGATGATGATGGGGAAACAGGTTAAGGGGTGGGAGAGGGAATAGGTCTGAGAGTAGGAGGTGGAGGGGGAGGTAGGTGAGAGGAAAGGAGGAGAGGACAGGCTAAGACTTTGATGGAGGAGGAGGAGGAACAGTGTTTAGAGAAGTGTCACTTCAGTTATCGATCAGATGTGTCAGTGCAGTCTTTAGAAAAAAAAAGTGTTACTGTTGATGTTTGGGGTGGATGAAGTGGGGGGGGGGGGACAAGACATGGAGAAGGAGGAGGAAGAGGGGCATCATTATCATAATTATGACTCGTGTTTGAGAAACTGCATTAACAAGTATGCTTGTAACACCCTCTGGGCATTTCATGTTTCTAGGTACATACGTCATTTCTATAACGTTATAGGTTAGTTTCAGGGTCATTGTTCCATCAACCATGTCTTTTCTGCCTTGCTGCAGCACGATTTCTGTGGTTGGTCTTGACATTAATCATGATAAAAATAAGCCATGCCAATACTTCCTCAACACCTTGTCCATTTTGTTATCAGCTTATATGGCAGTGCTGTCGTCACTGCTTTCTTGTGCCCGAATATACACTCCCACACCATCAAAGGAATTTTGAATTTGTCACATTTATTCCGTATCATGCTAAAACTAACAGTAGAAACGTGTCTTGGCAGTTGAACTTGCAAAACAGGGTGCACAGAAAGAATAGGGCGAAAGCAGCCTCACCTTCTGTGAAAAGAAAGCATTTGTCAAATCAATGGCCCGACCCAGAGTAGAGAAGGAAGACTACCACAATCTCAAAAGAGATCAAGTCATCATTCTAAGACTCCACACTGGGAGCAACAGGATAAATCACCAAATGCTTACAAAGCTGAAACTCGTGCCTTCTACCCTGTGTGCCTGTGGTAAAGAAAACCAGACTGGCGAGCACATCCTTCAGAGATGCACGCTATACAGCGACCTGAGGAAGAATGTGTGGCCCACGAAAATAACTCTGCAAATCTCCCTGTAGGGCCCACAAGAGGAGCTGGAAAGGACATGCTAGTATTTTTCCCTAACACATCTGACGGTGGAAAGCGAACAAGAGAAGAAGAGACGGGTCTTGGCAGTTTCGTTCATGGCGTTTGCCCTGGAAACAGAAAATTAACCAACCGCACACACGCCATGGGCAACTTGGCGAGAAATCCCAATCAGCCTCAAAACCAGACGACTGACTAACCATCCCAAGGCGGCCTGGCTTCATGGAGTTCCTCAGCTGCAGCTCCGAGGTCCACCAGTGGTGAGGTTTTGCGTAATGAACTGTTGCAGCCACATTCCGACTTCAGGGATGTATGCCGGCTATGTTCGTGTTTCCATAACCCACCCAACACCGACATCAATTACGGAATCTTTAATATGCATATGTGATCTTCTGCATGTGTATATACACGAAGGGAATGAAGGCACTGGCAGGTGTGCGCTGGAAGTTGACCTGGGAGATCGTAAACATCCCCATCTGTTATTCGCCAGATGCAACCGAGATTTGAAACCAGGACTTCATGGGATTGAAGTCAAATGGTCTTAACCACATGGCTGTAGCATCCGTTGGGTTCATGAATAAGGCAGATGGTTACCCAGAGGTCACTGACTGACTGACTGGTGATTGGCTATCCAGAGGAAGTAAATCCGCTTGTAGACCAACAGCATGTTCTCCATGACTGCTGGCCCTGCTGCTGCTGCTGCTGCTGCTGATGCTGCAGCCTGCCCTTCATGCCTGTCTGTCACTGTTGCTCCCTCACAGTGCTGGTGACTGGATCCTACACAAGTGACTTTTCTTCCATAAGTTTGTCAACATGCAGGTATGCTTTTTGGCCAGCACGCTTCGCTTCCTTCCGGAAAAGTGGTAGCTGACATCTACCCCCGTTGGAATGTCGGGGGCCCTTTAGGTATAAATAGCATCCTCACCTTCTGGAAATTCTGTGCTAGAAATTTCCCCTTTTCTGTCACTCCCTTTGTTTCTGTCATTCACCTCACCTTTCTATCCTCTCCTTCTCATGCCTAATTTTTTTCCTGCACATCCCAGTCTCCTGCCCCTTTTTCTTGCAAATCTAAAAAAATAAATTCTAACAGACGTTCTGAGGAGCAGCCCCGAAGTCGGAACGGGTCAGCTGAGGCTAACAGGCAGACCTCCTGCAGAGTGACAAGTGTTTTATTCATTTATTTATTCTTTTATTTATTTAGCTGTCTATTTATTTAATTATTTATTCATTTATTTATTCTTTTATTTCGAGGATAATGGATTAAGCACTCATGTGCTTTTTTTACATCCAGTCCCCGTGTGTACGCAGTTTCGTAAATTTTGTCATACGTTTCCACCGGCACACAATGGCCTGCTCTTTCGAAAAGTGGAACGGGTTTTAACGTGTGCGCAAGATGGCCCGCGAGCGTTCGCACATGGGACCTTGGTTTATAGTCTCATCCACAGGACCTTTGGGGAGAGTGGAGTCTGCACTGATGTTAAGTCCAGAGGAAAAATCCCCTTGAACATCTTTTTCCTTGTACCCTGGGAGTGAAACCATCCCAGATGAAGACTTGAAAGACCTTGTTTTTGGGTCAGGGTGTTTTCTTTTATCCTGTGACTGCTGAAGAGGACTGGGGATGGCGTGTGGTCCTTTCCTGTCTCTGAGGTGGTAAGCCCGTTCTACTTGTAGTGTAGCAGGTCGTCCTCTAGGCTCAGCTCTCTGTGTATGCAGTGTGCTTGACAGCTCTCTCACGTTGGGCCCAAGTTTCTGACTGAACTTCGGTGTGTAGAATACTGCGGAAAATTAGGTTGTTTTGTCTGGTGGTCTCTTGGAAATCATACAATCAGTTTTCCAGTTTGTTAACTTTTAAAATTTTTTAGTTTACACTTCTTCAAAGTTGATGTGTATCACATCCGTCTGTTCTTGCAGAGTAGATTGAACATTGTCCGTTCTCTTGTCCAGCATCGTCCCCTTCTGATCCACGGCACAACATATTGGACATGTGGGCAATAGGAGCTTAGTCAGTGTTGGTGCTGCAGTCTTCTCCCGGTGACTGGTTCTGGCTGTGATCAGTCAGCGAGGTTAGTTGCTCGGGACAGGGATCTGTGTCCACATCGCCCCACTGCACGAGGAAGACTGTTAAAGAAAAGCCCACACAAACCACGGACACACCTGCTACTGGAGCACTCACTGTATGTTTGTCCGTCGTGTCCGACGATGACCTCCAAAACAGCAGAGGAGGCAGCTGCTGTTCTGGAAACTGGGCATAAATTGATTATAGTGGAGATGCCTTGCCCACAGTACATCCCCACTCTCTCGGCCAAGTGGGCATAAGGACACTCAGCGTTGGAGATGTTCTCCACAGGCCAACCAGCCCCCAGGGCTGCAGCACATAAGGACTGTGCGAGTCAAGCCTCCTAGTCAGAGAGTCATAGTCGATCACTAAAGACTAAGCTGTCAAGTGGAATTCCATGAGTGGGAAAGCCACTGGTCATACAGCCTCTCACTTTGCTGTTGCCCCCAGCGTCAATGGTTTAATCAAGAACTGTGATAAACCCCAGGCGCTGACGGAGCACTCACCGACACAGCACAAGAACACACGTCTTCCGCCCCAGGCCTGGCAATGGCGCTAAACAAAGTCCGGTTGAAAACTCCACACCCAGTTGAAAGCACACTGAACTGCTCGACATGATGTCTTCAATTTGAGTCATGGAAATCGAAAGATGGACTGATCACTCATTTCTCAGATCATTTGCGAACTATTAAAAAAAAAATCAGATCAGGAGAAGCTATAAAAACTACGTATGTACTTGACCGAGATAAATTCACTTTTCAATGTGTGTGTGTGTGTGTGTGTGTGATCACCAAGAAGCTTAGTTCTGAGATCTGAATACGTGGAGTTGTCCAAAAGAAAATACTGTTCATCTTCCATTATTGACTTACAAAAAAACACAGGTCTTGTTGACAGAAAATCACAGTATTGATGTATATTTGCGTGTAGTGGTAGGACGTTAAATCTAACTTGAGAAGCAGCCACCCTTAAGCAATAATTATATGTCATTATCGTTAATAGTATGTATTGTCTCTGTTTACATTCATTCCAAAGGATCTACGATTTTCCTATGTCGATTTCTAGCTATAGAAGCCAATAGAGAGAGAGGAGAGAGAAAGAGAGAGAGAGAGAGAGACAGACAGACAGACAGACACGCAGATAAACAGAAAGACAGATACAGGTAATAGATGAATAGATAGATAATAGATAAGGAGAGAGAGAGAAGAGAGAGAGAGAGAGAGAGAGAGAGAGAGAGAGAGAGAGAGAGAGAGAGAGAGAGAGAGAGAGAGAGAGAGCGCAGAGACAGACAGACACAGACAGACAGAGACAAAGAGACAGGGAGACAGAGACAGACAGACACGCGCGCGCACACACACACACGCACAGAGTGAGAGAGCACAGCAGCACACATCAGGCACTGGTGAACACCTCTACAGTGACTCTTGCAAAGTGCGGAGTGTCCCCTTCAGAGTGGCTCACAGTGACTGACTGGCTGACTGACTGACTAGCTGACTGACTGGCTGACTAGTTGGCTGACTAGCTAGCTGACCGACTGACTGAATGATTGACTGGCTGATTGACTGACTGACTGACTGGTTGGTTGGTTGGCTGACTGACTGACCGACTGACTGGCTGGTTGACTGATTGACTGACTGACTGACTGACTGACTGGCTGACTGGCAGCATTGTCACCCTGATTATGGACACTGTCGGAGCTCTTTCCGTCAGTGTGCATGACTTGCAGGATGGATCGCTTGACTGCAGGTAACGCCCCTAGCCTACTACCTGCCTAGAAAGCAACAATTCCGAGTTGGTGTGTGGTGGTTCAATCTCCATTAATATTGTTCCCGAAACTGCCCCTTTCCCACCTCAGGCAGCAACTCAGACAGCTCAGACAGCAACTCTTGTTGTCTGTCATATGAACGAAAATGCATTGCGCTGCCGTTAAGCGCCTGACAAGTCAGGCCCAGCGCATCCAATTTCGGCGTGGGGGAAAATGATGATCTTTTAAGTCTTTCTGGGAAAAAACCAAACCCGGCAGGAGAGTGGAATAAGAAGGCAGAAAATGGACACAAAGCAGGTGACAGACAGGAAAAGAACAAGGCAGAAAGAAACAGAGGGGTAGAAAAGAGGGAATTCCTAGCACAGAATTTCCAGAAGGTGAAGATGCTATTTATACTGACAGTCTCCCCTTGAATCCCCATGGGGGAGTTCCAGTTATTGATGATAAACAAAAAAGGGTAT
>CM054141.1:68145350-68160350 GCA_028751875.1 Rapana venosa
GCGCGTCTACCCGCATGCATGCATGCACGGTCTGCGTGTGTGTGTACTGGCGCCCACACCGCATGCGTACAGAAAAAGAAAGAGAAGGAGAGAGAGAGAGAGAGAGAGAGAGAGAGAGAGACAGACAGACAGACAGAGAGACAGAGAGACAGGCAGACAGACAGACAGTCAGACAGTAAGAGAGCGCACTGGCGCATATATGTGTTAAAAAAACGAAATGCACAGAAATTACCTAAACTGTCAAAATAACTATGAACAAGAACCTCTTCCCCCCCCCCCAGCACACAATGAAACAACAAAAAAACAGCAACAACAACAATAACAACAGTAACAAAAACAAAACGAAAAACCAAACAAGAAACCAAAACAAGAGAATAATAAACAGCAGCAGCAACAAAAGCACCCCACCAAAAACAAGCAAAAAATAGCAACAACAACAACAAAGAAACAAAGAGACAAGCATACAAAACCAAGAAAAAGTCGAAAAAATCCAAAACAGACGAAACAAAAATCGACATCACAAAGAATGATAAGAAATAAAGAAAGAACAAGAAGAAAACTTAAATAAAATGAAGAAGAAAGGACAAAAAAAGAAAAGTCACAGAATTGTGACATTAGACAAACTTTGTCAATAAATCAACTATTACTTTTTCCTTCTCTGATTGAACTCAAACAAGCAGGCGGTTTTTTAAAAATCTTCCGCAGGAAAATGCGTGAGTGAGTGTATGAGTGCGTACACGTGTGTTTGCACAGGCGCGCACGCGCGCAGGTGTGTGTTTATGTCTGTGTGCGCTTGGGGGCCTGTGCGTAAGCGTAAGCGTGAGCGTGCGCGCGCGCGTGTGTGTCTGTGTGTGAAAAAGAGAGGGAGAGAGAGAGAAGAGAGAGAGAGAGAGAGAGAGAGAGAGAGAGAGAGAGAGAGAGAGAGAGAGAGAGAGAGAGAGAGAACATACTTGCGTGGTTGTTTGTTTGCATGCAAGCGGCATGCGTGCATGCTCGAGTTTGTGTGTGTGTGTTTCTGTGTGTCTGTGTGTGTGCATGTGCACATGTGTGCGTGCGTGTGTGTGTGCATGCGTGGGTATGTTCGTGTGTGTGAGTGTGTTCAGCGTGCGTGTGTGCATGCGTGCGTATGTGTGTATGCACGCGCGCACGTGTGCGCACATCTGAATAAGTTTGCAAGCGTGTGCATGCACGCCCGCGTGTATGTGTGCATAAGCGCTTGCAGATGTGGGTACGTGCTTTTAAGGAGCTCCCTTCTTAAACCTCTGCAAATGTTTCCAAAAGCTCTGTAAAGCTGTTTCAAAATCTCGAGGAAGAAGAAACGATTAACAAATTCATCTTTATTCAAAACCCACAGTCTGTATTCTTCAGCGAAACCTACCAATCTCTTGTGATGTTATGAAAGATTCTTCAGATCTTTTTGTGGGCTTTCTGTTTGCTTGTGTACTTCTGCTTAAGGAAAACTTACTGGAAGGAAAGAACAACAGCTTCGTGAATGTTTGAGTGTGGTCACTATATAAAAAGTGAACGCTGCTGTTTCGTAGACGCATGAAAAATAGTCACCCATTTTCAAAATTGCTTCAGCGTCTAAAGTTCTTGAAGAGTGATGTATTTCTCTATTTATTTTTTTCTTTTCTTTATTTTCTTTTATTGTTTTATTTCGAGGATAATGAAACAAGCACTCATGTGATTTAAAAAAAAATCCAGTCCCCGTGTGTATGCAGTTTTGTAAATGTTGTTATCCGTTCCCACCGGCACACAATAGCCTAGACAGAGAGAGAGAGAGAGAGAGAGAGAGAGAGGAGAGAGAGAGAGAGAGAGAGAGAGAGAGAGAGAGAAGAGAAGAAGAAGAAGAAGAAGAAGAAGAAGAAGAGAGAGAGAGAGAGAGAGAGAGAGAGAGAGAGAGAGAGAGAGAGAGAGAGAGAGAGAGAGAGAGAGAGAGAGAGAGAGAGAGAAGAGAAGAAGAAGAAGAAGAAGAAGACAGAGAGAAAGAGAGAGAGAGAGAGAGAGAGAGAGAGAGAGAGAGAGAGAGAGAGAGAGAGAGAGAGGAGAGAGAGTAATTTTTTTGTTTTTAAACTTTTGACCCACTTCTAACAAATAATTCTTCAATCTCTCTGTAGAATCTGGGTTATTGTGGGTTTGGATTGATATGTTGTGCTGGGTTTAGATAATGACCATGTGTCAGGATTTTTTAAATTTTATTTAAACTGCCCTGTATTCTATGATGCTATCATCCTGCTGTGCGCACACTGCTCCTTTCCATCTCTTCACTCCAGCCATGCCGGGCTTTGCCATGCTGCATCCCCAGGGTCAGAAGTCCGCAAAGAGCTGATCAGTGTTTGGCCGCCATAGGGATACCCGCCAGAAGGGCTCTACTCTGCTGCTGGGTCACTTTGGTGGTGTGCAGTGGTGGCTGTTCTAAGTTGATATATGCATGAAACTACATACTAAGTCCCCTAGTGATGACAATAATGGGTTAGTCGCGGAACGAGACTGAGTGAGATGCTCACCAAGAGTAGTGACCACCACCACGTCCATCCAACGACCTTCTCCCACGAGCCTTCACCCCCCAAAGGCTTTGATATGAACTCACCACAGGCACAGAGTTGTATGGGAAACCAAACCTGAAATTACCATAAAACCAGTGCACTTAGGGTCACTGATTCAGTCACAATTTTCTATTATTGCAGGAGGATCAATAGTGATAAGATCATATCATGATAATGCTATATGCGCACGGGGACTGGATGTGGGAAGGCACATGAGTGCTTATTCCATTGTCCTCGATATATAAAAAAAGTCATCTGAGGGCTTTGATTTGTTACTTTACAAGATTCAGCGCTATCTAAATTCCATACATTATTATTATTATTATATATTATTATTATTATAATATAGAAGTGTACTTGCTTTGAGACTGCTTGACAGGGCTGTACTCGATGCTTCTCATACCCTAATATATCCTAGTGCCAAACGGATCCGAGATAAGACTTGTAGTGCTGAGAACAGGATAGCTCAGTGATCGAAGCACTCGCTTTCCCCCAGCCAAGTTAAGCAGCGTCGAGCGTGGTTACCAGTTGGATGGGTGACCGTTTGTGCGCCTTGGCTTCAGTACAGTTCCCCTAGTTCACCCAGCTGTACATGGGTACCTGCCTTCTATAGGGTCAGGGAAGGTAAAGCAGCGAGGGAGAGGAGATGGGCGCCGCCCTCAATATGCTGGCCCTAGAGAAGTGAGGCTCTGACGCCTCACTCCCCTACGACCACATAGGTTATGGGACACCGTTACCTTTTCATTTTAGTGTTGGTCAAGTGATTCGACCAACACTAAACATGAATCCATAGAGTGAATGAAGCTAACCACTTAGCATGGCGGCTGGTCAGGTGTGTGTGTGTGTGTGTGTGTGTGTGTGTGTGTGTGTGTGTGTGTGTGTGTGTGTGGTTTGCTTCCTCATCCTCTGTGACGCTCCTGTCCTGCTGTTCTCATGCCTTTCATTTCAATCTGTCCACCCTAGCCATTCCCAGATTCACTATGTCGTATCTTCAGGATCAGAAGTTCACAAGGGGCCTATCAATGTCAGGCCACCCTAGGGCCACCAGCCATGGGGGCCCTACACGGCTGCTGGGTCACTTTGGTGGTGTTCAGGGGTGCCTGTTCTCAGCTATCACTCGCCAGACAACGCATACTCAATCCCCTACTGACGATAATGATAGCTTACTAACGGAGCCAGACTGAGTGAAACGCCCACCAAGAGTAGTGATCACCACAACACCCTCTCTCCCCTAGCGACCCCTTCTGTGAACCTCCAACCCCTTAGGCTCCAACACAAAAACACCGAGACGATTGCATCAGAGACGTTTTTTTAAAAAAAAATTATGATGATCTAAGGTGATGAGGATGATGCAATGATGTTGCTATGGAAGTACTTGGGATGTACTCCACACTTCCAATTACAATACATCCCAGTATCAACCGGGCCCAAGAGATACAGACATCTGCAGTGCTGGTCAGATGACTTGAGTGACATTCTCAAAACGTCATCCGTAAAGTGGGTGAAGCTGGACTGTGAGGTCCCAGTCTTCCCACTGAGCCCATAGCAAACTCATCCTGGGTAGGCGCGGACCGGAGTCCGAAGAAATCCCTGACTATTAAGGGATTCAAACCTGCGACCTTCCAGCCAGTAACGCAAGGTGTTAACCACTACAGTAATGCGGATCATCATCATCATCATCATCATCGTCATCGTCATCGTCATCATCGTCATCGTCATCGTCGTCGTCGTCGTCGTCGTCGTCATCATCATCATCATCATCATCATCATCATCATCATCATCATCATCATCATCATCATCATCATCATCATCTTCTCATCTTCTTCTTCTTCTTCTTCTGTTGCTGCTGCTATTTCTTCTTTGTCGTCGTCGTCGATGACGAACATTCAGACAAACAAACAAATAAAAAGATCTACTCATATATCATATTTTTGAGTTCTGAAATGTAATTTCTTCTGTTCTCTTAGGTTGAAAAACACACACGCCCCAAAGCCGTATGAACTCAAGCAACAGCAGGAAGACAGAAAACTACGAAGCCTTGAAAAACAATCTGACCAGCAGAGGTTGGCTGTCTTCTGGCCGTGTTTGTCCTGATCGTTTTAAGTCCCTACGTGATGCCGATCGAAGAGAATACTCGCTTCATACCTTAAGTTCTGTTGCAATTGTTTGTAATCATTATTTGTCTTCTGTACAAAGCAATTTCTTCTTTTTCGTCGAACGCTCAGACAGCAACTATTGTTGTCTGCAATTTGACCGAAAATGTGTTGCGCTTCCGTTAAGCACCTGACAAGTCAGGCCTAGCACATCCGACTTTGGCATGGAAAAAAATTGCTGTTTTAGATCTTTCTAGGGAAAAAAAGAAAGCAGGAGAATGGGACAAGAAGGAAGAAACAGGATGTGTCAGGAAGACAAGGAACATGCAGAAAGAAAGAGAAGGATAGACAAGGAGCTCCGAAATTCGCCAACGGTGAGATTTAGCGTATGCGATCGTTTTTCCCACCATTACGGTAGCTGCATTCCGACTTCGGGATGATGTCAAAACACGACACCAGTGTGCATAATATGTTTATTTAATCTTGCAATCTGTTCCTACCGGCACCTATTGGCCGACTTTTTCCAAAATGCGGAACGAGTTTTATTAAACGTGTGTGCAAAATGTTCTGCGAGCGTTCACATACGGGACCTCGGTTTATGGTCTCATCCGAAGGACTTTTGGGAAGAGGAGTCTGTATTGATGTTAACTCCAGGGCCAAAATCCTCTCGAAATGGTGCCTCGGTGAAGTCTCCAACTCAAGCCATTAGATCCTGGGGACCTCAACACCGTAACCACAAGACTATGCTCCCCTCAATCCCCCCACCACCACACCCTTCATAGATCCAAAGCCTACTTTTCTCGGAACGCTGTTCATTTATTTCTCATTTGATCCTTTGTTTTGTGTTGGTTTTGTTGTTGTTGCTGTCGTGTACGTGTGTGTGTGTGTGTGTGTGCGCGCGCGCGCGTGTGTGTATGTGTGTGTGTACGCGAGCGCACAGTGTGAGTGCCTGTGTGTGTGTATGTGCGTGCGCGCGCGCGCGCGCGTGTGTGATATACCCCTTCCTTATATTGTGTTTTTACTGTATAGTATTGTACTGTATTGTTGGCCACTTTCAGTCTGCGTGAAATTCGGGCTTCTCCCTCCAGGGGAGAGCACGACGCCACAAGACTAGCGCCACCTTTTTCTCTGTCTGCGTGTGTATTTTATTCCTTAGGAGAGTTACATTTTTCCTACAGACTTTTACCTGCCACAACTGTCTTGTTGCCGTGGTTTCTTTCACATGCACTGAATGTGTGTTGGACAGGGGACCTCGGTTAATCGTCTCACCCGAAAGACAAGCACCCAGACCACCACTTGGATGGGGGAGTAGGTTTGGGTTTAAACAACGATCGAACTGCCACGTCTTGCTTTCTGGACGGGGCTCGCTACCCTCAGACCGCTAGGCCACTAAGGGATCAAGGCCCGTTACATAACTCACCGCAGTCAGAATCTTCTTCTTCGTCGTCGACGAACGTCCAGACAGCAACTAGTGTTGTCTGTCATATGAGCGAAAATGAGTCGCGTTGCCGTTAAGCGCCTGACAAGTCAGGCCCAGCGCATCCGAATAAGGTGTAAATCGGAATCTGTATTCGAAATGTTGAACT
The DNA here is from genome assembly GCA_028751875.1 of Rapana venosa. Classification (NCBI taxonomy): domain Eukaryota; kingdom Metazoa; phylum Mollusca; class Gastropoda; order Neogastropoda; family Muricidae; genus Rapana; species Rapana venosa. The sequence continues at coordinate 68,151,577 of CM054141.1, forward strand.
AAGCTTTAGACGAGGATGAATACGTGATTCAGTATATATAGTTTTGCCTACAGTTGACTTGGTTACGGTGCTTTAAAAACAAAAAAGCTTTCAATTCATAATGTGCACATTCCATCCATCCATCCATCCATCCATCCAATGATATTATCTATCTATCAACCTGTTACTTAATGAACCAACCAACCAACCAACCAACCAACCAACCAACCAACCAACCAACCAACCAACCAACCTATAAAAGAACAAACAATTTTACCGACCAGCGATTAACACACCGATCGACTGATTCATCGATCACCAATCCACACACCACTGACTGACTGACTGACTTGCTCTATTCATCCATCCATTCGTCCACCCACCCTGATACACATCCATCCATCCATCCATCCATCCATCCATCCATCCATCCATCCATCCATCCATCCATCCATCCATCCATCCATCCACTTACCCACTCATGCATGCATCCGTTCAGCTATCCATCCATATTTTGGACAGGCGGTGCTCAGCCAGGTGAACAGACATGTCCAGCTATCCCTCTCTATCCTCTGCAGCTCTCTGGAGAGCGGCACATAATTATCAAACCATGATGCTCCCCCTGGAGATGCCGGGGGCCTGTCGATATAAACAGCATCCCCACCTTCTGAAAATTCTGTGCTAGGAATTCTCTCTGTTTCCTGCCTCTCTTTGTTTCTGCCTTGCACTTTTACTCCCGGTCACCTCCTTCTTGTCTATTTTCTGCCATGTTGGTCCATTCTCATGCCCCCCTTTAATCCCCCAGAAAGGCTTAAAAGATGACAATTCTCTCCCAGGCCGAAGTCGGATGCACTAGGCCTGACTTGTCAGGCGCTTGTCAGCGCAACGCATTTTCTTTTTTCTTTTTTGTTTGTTTGCTGCCTCAACTTCTGTGACGTCCCTGTTCTGCTGTTCCTGCGCCGCTCATTTTAATCTCCCCATCACAGCCATACCCAGATTCCTTGTGTCTCATCCCCAGGGTCGGAAGTCCTAGGGAACTCCATCAATATCAGGCCGCCGTATGACCACTAGCCAGAGGGGCCCTGCACTGCTGCTGGGTCACTTTGGTGGTGTTCAGTGGTGCCTGTTCTGAGCTAACATACGCAGGACACCACCTACTAAGCCCCCTACTAATGACAGTATTAGCTCAGTCGCGGAGCCAGACTGAGTGAGTTGCCCTCCCGAGGTGGCAACCACCACAACGTCCCTCCAACGACCGTCCCCCGCGAACCTTCAACCCCAAAGGCTTTGACACAAACTCACCACAGGCACAAAAGTGTATGGGCAAACCGAATCTGAGGTCACCATGAGACCAAAGCAACTTGGACCACCGAATCAGAGGCAATTTTTTTAATTGCATGATGATCAGTGATAATGAGGATGATGTAACAATGCTGCTTTGGAAGTGCATATGCTTTGAGACTACTTGACAGGGCTGTATTCTACGCTTACTACCATAATATATCCCGGCGTCAACCAGGCCCGAGAGATACAGACACCTGCAGTGTTGGTCAGGTAATTTGAGCAACACTCTCAAACTGTGTGGTCCCAGTTTTCCCAGTGAGCCCACAGTACACTCAGTTTGGGTAGGAGCCGGCCGGAGTAAAAAAAAAAAAAGTCATTATGGGATTCGAACTCGCGACCTTCCAGTCCGAAATCTAAGGCGCTAACCACTGCGTCATGGAGGCTTGTGGGCAACGCATGTTCACCCAGGTAGCCGACAACACCAGCTGCTGTCTGAGCGTTCGACCACGTCGGAGAAGAAGAAACCACAATGCTGTCTTTCCCTCCTTTCTATCAGCCTGACCTGCTTTGGGGATGGAAGAAAAACGAAGATGCAGTGTATCTTTCTTTTCCCTCCATCCTGGTCTGTCTGTCTGTCTGTCTGTCTGGCCTGACTGTCTGTCTGTCTGTCTGTCTGGCCTGACTGTCTGTCTGTCCTGTCTGTCTGTTCTGATTGTCTGTCTGTCTGTCCTGACTGTCTGTCCTGACTGTCTGTCTGTCCTGACTGTCTGTCTGTCTGTTCTGTCTGTCTGTTCTGATTGTCTGTCTGTCCTGACTGTCCTGACTGTCTGTCCTGACTGTCTGTCTGTCCTGTCTGTCTGTCCTGTCTGTCTGTTCTGACTGTCTGTCTGTCCTGTCTGTCTGTCTGTCCTGTCTGTCTGTCCTGACTGTCTGTCTGTCCTGACTGTCTGTCTGTCCTGTCTGTCTGTTCTGACTGTCTGTCTGTCCTGACTGTCTGTCTGTTCTGTCTGTCTGTTCTGACTGTCTGTCTGTCCTGACTGTCTGTCTGTCTGTTCTGTCTGTCTGGCCTGACTGTCTGTCTGGCCTGACTGTCTGTCTGTCTGTTCTGTCTGTCTGTTCTGATTGTCTGTCTGGCCTGACTGACTGTCTGTCTGTCCTGACTGTCTGTCCTGACTGTCTGTCTGTTCTGATTGTCTGTCTGGCCTGACTGTCTGTCAATCCTGACTGTCTGTCTGTCCTGACTGTCTGTCTGTCTGTTCTGTCTGTCTGTTCTGTCTGTCTGTCTGTCTGTTCTGTCTGTCTGTCCTGTCTGTCTGTCTGTCTGTTCTGTCTGTCTGTTCTGTCTGTCTGTCTGTCTGTTCTGTCTGTCTGTTCTGTCTGTCTGTTCTGTCTGTCTGTCTGTTCTGTCTGTCTGTTCTGTCTGTCTGTCTGTCTGTTTCTGTTCTGTCTGTTTCTGTCTGTCGTCTGTCTGTTTCTGTCTGTCCTGTTCTGTGTCTGTCTGTCTGTCTGTTTCTGTCTGTCTGTTCTGTCTGTCTGTTTCTGTCTGTCTGTTCTGTCTGTCTGTCTGTCTGTTCTGTCTGTCTGGTCGTCTGTCTGTTGTCTGGTTCTGTCGTCTGTTTCTGTCTGTCTGTCTGTTCTGTCTGTCTGTCTGTTCTGTCTGTCTGTCTGTCTGTCTGTCCTGTCTGTTCTGTCTGTCTGTCTGTCTGTTCTGTCTGTCTGTCTGTCTGTCTGTCGTCTGTCTGTCTGTCTGTCTGTTCTGTCTGCTTTTCTGTCTGTCATGTCTGTCTGTTTCTCTGTCTGTCTGTCTGCTGTCTGTTCTGTTTCTGTCTGTCTGTCTGTCTGCTGTTCTGCTGTCTGTCTGTCTGTCTGTCTGTCTGTCTGTCTGTCTGTCTGTCTGTTTCTGTCTGTCTGTTCTGTCTGTCTGTTCTGTCTGTCTGTCTGTCTGTTCTGTCTGTCTGTCTGTCTGTTCTGTCTGTCTGTTCTGTCTGTCTGTTCTGTCTGTCTGTCTGTTCTGTCTGTCTGTCTGTCTGTTCTGTCTGTCTGTCTGTCTGTCTGTCTGTTCTGTCTGTCTGTTCTGATTGTCTGCCTGTGGTCTACTTCTGTTTGTATTCCACTTTCCTTCACGGCAGATTTTTCTGCGTGAAATTCGGGCTGCTCTCCTCTGGCAGAGCGCGTCGCCGCAAGAGCAGCGCCACCCATTATATTTTTCTTTTCCTGTCCGCATGTGTGCTTGTTTTCCTGTCAGAGTGGTTTTTTCTACAGGATTTTGCCAGGGACAACTCTCTTGTTGCCGTGTGTTCTTTTACGTGCTCTAAATGTGTGTTGCACACGGTACCTCGGTTTATCGTCTCATTCGAAACACTGGCACCAGACTACCACCCTAATTTGTGTACCACATCCTGCGCGCTGTGTGTGTGTGTGTGTGTGTGTGTGTGTGTGTGTGTGTGTGTGTGTGTGTTGTGTGTTTGTTTGTGTGAGTCAAGTCAAGTCGAGTCAAATCAAGTCAAAATAATCTTTATTGAGGGTAAAAGATTAAGTGTACACAACTTTTTCCATCCTGCCCTCACAAAAAATGAAGAAAATTGACTTATAAAAGCATTTAAAAGACAATGTTAATCGATGCTGAAAAGAACAAAAATATATGATTTGTTAAAATATAAATCCAGACCTCACAAAACATGATAAAACAAAAACCAAGACAGTACAACATACGCTCAAGTCATACAGCCAAATGACGAAAATACAAAATTGTAAGGGTGGGAATAACAACAAAGCAGCCAGATGTAAGGTTACCTCAAGTATAAAAGTGGACTTACAACAATATGTCCATCAGATGTTTCTCCAAAAGTTTCTTAAACGTTTGTTTCGAATGAGATGATTTAAAAAGAAGAGAGGTAGATTATTCCACACTGTTCTTCCTGAATAAGCAAGGCTTGACTTATAGAGATTATTATGGGGCCTGGGCAAAAACAGTCTATGAGTAGGCCTGTTTTTATTGACAGAAATTTTTTTTATAACTTTCTTTGGGGCTTTTCGTTTAATATATTGTACATACATAGACACTTGTTGAAATGTGTGTGTGTGTGTGAGTGCGCGCGCGAGCGTGCGTGTGTAGGTGGTGTGTGTTAATGTGTGTGTATGTGTGTTTGTGTGTGTACGTGTTTGTGTGTGTGTGTGTGTGCACGAACGCGCGCGTACGCTAAGTGTGTGTGCGTGTGTGTGTGTGTGTGTGTGTGTGTGTGTGTGTGTGTGTGTGTGTGTGTGAGAGCGAGCGAGAGAGAGAGAGAGAGAGAGAGAGAGAGAGAGAGAGAGAGAGAGAGAGAGAGAGAGAGAGAGAGAGAGAGAGAGAGAGAGAGAGAGAGAGAGAGAGAGAGAGAGCATTTGTTGTCTAATCATCTAAATGGTACCGCAACCGATGTTTGGGATTGCGATTGGTGATCCGTCAGTACTTGTTCTTATCAATGCGTCGTTGTTTTGCTTTTTATGTTATTTTCGTTTATTTCATCAGGCATATTTTCCAGTTCCTGTATTTAGCACTTCAACTACCTCAAAGTAAAGTGCTTTTGAAGTGTGCATGCATTATATGCGTGTGTATGACGTATTTACATTATGATAATTAGATTGTACCACATTGCATTGTATAGGTAAAGGTAAAGGTGTCCCATAACCTATAAAGTCGTAGGGGAGCGAGGCGTCAGAGACCTCACTTCTCTAGGGCCAGCATATTGAGGGCGGCGCCCATCTCCTCTCCCTCGTTGCTTTACCTTCCCTGACCCTAAAGAGTGCAGGTACCCATTTACAGCTGGGGGAACGGGGGACTGTACTGAAGCCAAGGCGCACAAACGGTCACCCATCCAACTGGTAACCACACTCAACGCTGCTTAACTTGGCTGGGGGAAAGCGAGTGCTCCGACCACTGAGCTATCCCGTCCCCTTGCATTGTATGATTTGCATTTATCACATCACATTATATTACATTGCACAAAATGACATTGCATTGAATGACATTGCATCCCATGCATTGCATTGATTGCATCACATCACATTGCATTGCATTGGATGACATTGCACACCATTACCTTGCATTGCATTACATTGTACTATATTACATCCCGTTGCATTACATGACATTGCATTGCATTACATTGTATTATATCACATTACAGTGCATTGTATTGTATCATATCACATTGCATTATCGCATAACATTGTATAATATCACATTGCATTACGTTACATTGCAGCTAAGAGCATACACTTACCACGGGCGACGAACACGATTGTTCACATGAAAGTCTATTCAGTTTCTTTTTCATTCTTTTATTTCCTTCTCCTCTTTCCCAACTTTTATCTTTGCTGCCTCATCTTCTGTGACGTTTCTATCCTGCCGTTCTCAACCCCTCACTCCAGGCTGTTCCGCCTCAGCCATACCTCATCTGGTTGGTCTCGCCTAGTCCTCGGAAAGCTGATCAGTATTAGGCCACCATCAGGCCACCAGCCGAAATATCCCTGCACTGCTGCTGGATCACTTCGGTGGTGTTCAGTGGTGCCTATTCTGAACCAACATATGCAAGACATTCCCTGCTAAGCCCTCTTCTGCCCATCATGATTGATGAGTTGTGTGTGTGTGTGGGGGGGGGGGGGGGGGGGGGGGGGCTAGGTATTCTATGCACTATTGCAATGTTAACCAGCCGTGGTGACGCTGTGGGGAGCGCATTGGGTTCCTAGTCGGAAGATTGCAGGTTTAAATCCCATGTATGAGTCCTCAGGGGATTGGCTGGCTCCAACGTGGAATGTCTGTGCTGTGTGCATGCGTGCTTGCGTACATACACGAGAAGTGTGTGTGTTCTTTTATTTCGAGGATAATGAAATCAGCACTCATGTGCTTTTTACATACAGTCCCCGTGTGTATGCAGTTTTGTTAATTTTGTCACCGATTCCCACTGGCACACAAAGGCCTACTCCGAAAAGCGGAACGGGTTTTAACGTGTGCACAAGATGTCCTGCGTGCGTTTGCACACGGGACCTCGGTTTATAGTCTCATTCGAAGGACTTTTGTGCGCGCTTGTGTGTTTGTGTGTGCACGCGCGCGCGCGTGCGTGCTTGCGTGCCTGTGTGTGTGTGTGTGTGTGTGTGTGTGTGTGTGTGTGTGTGTGTGTGTGTGTGTGTGTGGTGTGTGTGTGTCTACGTGTGCATTCTTCAAATTTTCCCCCAAATATATAGTCCACACATCTTTGTCTGCCCATTCTTGTCTCATCGAAATGTAATATTAAGTAATTTGGAAGACTGAAATTTACTATCTTCTGTTTTGTTTTGTTTTTACGAAACGAATATTGTTTTGAATCCCCAAACAAAGTTTAAAGTTTTTTCTTGAAAAAATCATTTGAAGAAAACACATAAAAAATATGTCTCCTCTATTCATATTTTACTACCTATTAGACAAGATATCAAATACGTTGTCTATCTTTTCTGCATAAAATATGTGCTACGTTTAATACATAAAAAAACCAATAGAGCAGAGAAACAAAGGTTTATTAGGTTTAGTGTCACTTGAAACTAGATACGTTCTGGTCAAACAGGCATCTGTTATTCCTTCAGAGTCTCGGAGTTCTTCTCACTCACAGACCTGGCAGGCTGGTTCTGTGATCGACAGCTAACCCAGTTGAAGAACTCTGTCCTGAACTTGGTTCCCGTGAAACAGTACAGCAGGAAGTTGACGGCGCTGTTGGTGTACCACAGGAGGAAGGTGAGGGCTTTGGCTAGCTGAGACTGCGCCAACACTCTGGGGCTGTCGGCCACGCCCACAAAGTCCATCCAGATGATGTACACACACACGGGCAAGGTCAGGGCCAGGAAGGTGCAGGACAGAACCAGAATCATGACCGTGGTCCTGGAGGCTGTTTTTCTGCGACGGTCGGTGGAGCCTGTGTTGGAGACGGCAGCAGCGGCTGACATGTCAGAACTGGCCCTGAGCAGAGTCAGCGACAGGATGATATTGCACACTAACAGACAGGCAGACGGAGGAGAGAAGATAAACACAAATCCACCCAGCTCCACACCATTACAAAATGCAGATAGTCTGCTGATATATAACTGCACACACGGTCACTGGAAAGCTTCATTCCTACCAGCCAGTGAGACTGGATGCTGCACGCGGAGAAGACGACAGCGGCGATGGCGATCCACGTCCTTCTCACCGTGCACACCATCCGCATCTTATGCGGCCATTTCACCGCCATGGTTCGCTGCACAGTCACACAGGTCAGAAGCCAGGCCGAGGTGGCGGCGCTAGAGTAAACTGACCAGGCATACAACTTACACACCGCGGAATAAAACCCGTAAATATCTACGCGGATGTAGAACTTCAGCCACTGGCGTAACGGGCCGATCCACAGGAAGAAGAAATCGGACACAGCAAGGGACATAAGAATGACGTGTTGTGACGAGTTGTGGTCCTTGATGCGGCGCATGACACAGATGGTGGCGATGTTTCCAAAGCCTCCTAGCAGCAGAATGCAGGGAGGCCAGACTGCCCACAACAACATGGCTGCCTGGTACTCTGGGTAGGAGGCTGCCTCCATCAGGGTGGCGGTGTCCCCCGGTAGTCCTGACTTGTGACCATCCAGTTTGCAGAATTTGCTGTGGTCGTTCGCTTCTGGGATCCGTTCCGCTTCAGTGTAGATATTCCTTCCATGCTGCTGGTGTTGATAAGCTTAGTGTGAGAAAGCGAGTTGAACAACGGCGACATTGTATCACAGCGAAAATTAATACATAAAACAGACGAAAAACATAAACAAATCACATGCAGACACATACAGACAGCAGACAAACACAAACACAAACACAGACAGACAACACCACACACAATCACACCACCACACACAAACACAGCACAGACAAACACACAACTCACACACACATCCACACCACCCACCCCACACACACGCAACACACACCACCACCACAAGTACACACACACACACACACACACACACATGCACAGAGAACGCCGTTTTCAGTGTCCCATCAGCAAAACAAACAGAAAAAGAAATTCTTTTGTGCCAGTAAGCATTCGAATTCTGAATTCACAATGATGTTTACTACCTAGGTTTTACATTTCTCCGAATTACTTGCCTGATTGTCATTGTTTTGAGTGTAGTCAATACATAATTATGTGTGGTGTTGTGTGTGTGTGTGTGTGTGTGTGTGTGTGTGTGTGTGTGTGTGTGTGTGTGTGTGTGTGGTGTGTGAAATAAATCTGTCTTCTAGTCAATGGTCTTTAAAACATTGAATTCATACATTGGTGTATGGTGTGGGTGTGCGTGGGTGTGTTCGCACACGCACGTGCGTGCGCAAATAATAAGTTTTTATGTCCTCTAGTAAATGTTTTTATTTAACATTGTGTTCACAATTGATGTATGTATGCGTGTGCATGTGTATGTATGTGTGTGTGTGCGCATGCGCGCGTGTGTGTGTTCGTGACTTTAAAAAAAAATTGAAGTCATTTTGGA
>CM054141.1:68165350-68187850 GCA_028751875.1 Rapana venosa
CCAACCAACCAACCAACCAACCAACCAACACCAACAACCAACCAACCAACCAACCAACCAACCAACCAACCAATCAACCAGCAACCATCCATCCAACCAATCAATCAACCATCCAACCAACTCACTCACTCACTCATTCACCTACTTACGGACCAACTAACTTATCAACCAGCGTTCATGATGATGAAATGGCACCAAAATATTAACATTGATTTAAAAAAAGAAAGAAAAACGAAATGATTGCAGTTTAAATAGTTTGACTCATAATGCATTCAAACAACAATGAAAACAAAAAAACATCTTCCCAAAAATCTATCAGCTATCAATACATCTGTTTTCTGAGCACCAAGAAGCACAACATATCCCAAATATATGAAGAATATAGTAAAGCAAACCTAGCTATTTTGAATTTTCTTAAAGGGATCGAAGTAGCTAAAGTAAGAAAGGAGCATGAACGCAGCTAAAAAAGGCTAGAATAGAAACACAGCTAAAAAAAGGCAAAAATAGGAACACAGCTAAAAAAGGCAAAAATAGGAACTATCTATCTATCTGTCCCGTAGTCTAACGACCGTGGGGGCACCCTCAAAGACTCAACAACCAGTTCCCTCCATTCCTCTCTCTGTTCTGCCTTTCTCAGGGTTTTGTTGAGTTCTAGGCCTGTCCATTCGCTGATGTTATCCTCCCAGCTCTTCCTTGGTCTGCCTTTTCTTCCTCCTCCTTGGACAGTGCCTTGTAAAACTGTCTTTGCAAGTCCTTTGGATCTTGTGACATGCCCATACCATTTAAGTTTACGCTTTTTCACGATCGTTAGAAGGTTCTCATAGGGTCCAATGGTTTGCTGGATTCTGTTATGCACGCTTTCGTTGCTTATGTGGTCTTTGTAGGAGATGCCAAGGAGTCTCCGAAAGCATCTCATCTCCACCGCCTGTACTCTTCTCTCCAAATCTGCAGTCAGGGTCCATGATTCACAGGCATACAGAAATATGATTATGACAAGGGAGCGCATTAGTCTGATCTTGGAGATAAGTGAGATATTTTTATCTCTCCAGATGGTGTTTAGTTTTGACAAAGCTGTTATTGTCTGTGCAGTCCTGCATACTACTTCTGGCTTGGATCCCTGGTCTGATACAATGGCTCCCAGGTACTTGAAGCTTTGAACTGTTTCCAGCTTCTGGTCATTAACCCTGATACCAGTGCTAATGCCGTTGGTGTTATTAGTCATCAGTTTGGTCTTCTCTGCACTGACTTCCATGCCGTATGTTTTGGAGGCCTTATTCAAGTGTTCTGTTAGGCTGGCAAGCTCTTTTTCTGATCCTGCTATTCCATCAATGTCATCTGCGAAGCGGAGGTTTGTGATCGTTCTGCCACCAATGCTGACTGATCCTTCATGATGTTCCAGTCCATCAGCCATGATTCTCTCAAGGAAGATGTTGAAAAGAGTGGGTGAGAGTAGACAGCCCTGCCTTACTCCAACTGTTGTTCGAAACCATTCTCCAATGTTGTTGTTGTAGTACACTGCACTGGTGGCCTCGCTGTACAGCTGTTTGATGACTCTGATCAGGTTTGCATTGATGCTGTACAAATTCATGGTTGCCCACAAAGCTGCATGCCACACCCTGTCAAATGCCTTCTTAAAATCGATAAATACGTGGTAAAGGTCTTGTTGATGTTGAAGGTACCGCTCACATAGTATTCTGAGGTTGAATATCTGTTCTGTTGTGCTGCGCCCTGCTCTGAAACCTGCTTGTTCCTCAGCAATGATGGTCTCTGCTTGTGGCTTCAGTCTATTCAATATTATCTGCAGCATGACCTTGCTTGGGTGGCATATGAGGCTGATTGTGCGATAATTATGGCATTGTTGTAGATTTCCTTTCTTGGGGAGGGTGATGATGAGTGACTGTGTCCATGGTGTTGGCCATTTTCCTGTCTGCCAGATCTTGTTGCAGATTCTTAGTAGGGCGCTGATCATGGCTTCCCCTCCAGCTTGAACCAACTCAGCTGGAATGTTGTCAGCCCCTGCTGACTTCCCCTTTTTCAGCGATCTGACTGCTGTTTCCACTTCTTCTCGGAGGATAGGGTGACTGTCTGTGTCTTTGCTTTCGGGTACATTAAGGACTTCTGGATCTCCTGCGGTTCTATAGTTATACAGGTCGGAGCAGTATTCTGTCCATCTGTTCAGAATATCCTGGTCGTCAGTGAGACACTTCCCATTTTTGTCTTGGATTGTTAAACCTTTTCCCTGTTTTGTGCTAGTCAGGTCTTTCACCAGCTGATATGCTTTCTTGCTATTGTTTTTCTTGATGTTCTCTTCAATGTCTTGGCACTGTTCACCGATCTATTTCTCTTTTGCCTCCGTCATGGACTTCCTGATTCTTTTGTTGACTGCCCTATATTCTTCTTCTCTTTCTTTTGTTTCATTTTTCTTTTTCTTCAACTCTACGCTTGTCGCATAGTTGTAGGATGTTAGGTGTGACCCATGGTTTTTTGACTGGTCGGTGTTTGCCAAGAAGCTCGCTTGCTGTTTCAGTCACTGCTGTATTGAAACTATTCGTCAGTGTATCTATGTCTGAGTCTATCACAGTGAGTGCTGCAAACTTTCCACCTATCCTTGCTTGAAAAATTTCTACTACCTCTGGGTCCTTCAGCTTCTCGAGGTCAAATTTGATCCTGATGTTGTTCCGCTTGTGGAGGAACACAGCTAAAAAAAAAGGCAAAAATAGGAACACAGCTAAAAAAAGGCAAAAATAGGAAGACAGCTAAAAAAGGCAAAAATAGAAATACAGCTAAAAAAAGGCAAAATAGGAACACAGCTAAAAAAGGTAAAAATAGGAACACAGCTAAAAAAAAAAGGCAAAATAGGAACCAGCTAAAACAGCCAAAATAAGAAAACGGCTAAAGTAACATCAAACCCCGGCCTTCATTCTTGGAAAGCCTTTGAAGACAGCTGGGATAGCACTCACACTAAGACACCCTCCTGATAGCTAACAGGGAGGAGACTCTTAGTGGGTGTTACAGCGTATCACAGTGTTAGAGCGCTGCCTAGTCCTTACGATCCAATGTCAACATTTTAATTCTTTATTCCTTTGATTCCTTTAGGGACATGGAGGATTTTGACAATAAGAAATGGAATTTATATGTTATATTACTATTCACATAATATCATGTTATTTTACATACATAAATGAACAAAATCATAACTCAACAACATACACGCACCATGTAATTGTATATTGGAACACATGCTATAGAACAAAATAACTTGTTTCTTGATACATGTCAAACTCTTTGAACAAAGTTTGCATGTTATTTCTGAGAGCATTTATCATTTTAACAACATGGAGTAGTCTTCTTATTGGACGAAGAAAACAGTTTTTAATATTTCAAAGGGTTTGGATGTTTAGGGTAACATTTTGGTAAACATTTTCTGCGAGTTTTGTTCTACATTGGACAAATAAAAAGTTAATGAGATTCGTCATCAATATCACCACTATTGCATTTTTTGAATTCCCTCAAAACGGAGGATATTGATGGGCAGATTGTTACCATTTGTGCATGGAACAGAAACATTTAATGGCAAAAAGAGTAAATACTTTTCAACACCAAACTTTGTTTGAAATATTCTATAATTTTCATAAATATTTTCTGTATTCACTACGGTGTACCACTTATAGTAAATAAATGTGTCACTGAAGCATTGTTTGACTTTGGGTTTTAACCTATTGTAAGGGCAGTCAATATTTTGTGCAATCATTTACAGCCAGAGAATTGATGACACTGACTGACCGGATTTGACTCCTGCACCTCTCAGGTATTATTGAAGGGGTGTGCAAGTGGAGGCTTGAGCAGGTTGGGCTTCAGTACATCGTGGGAAGTATGACCAAAGTGGCCTTTCTGTCAGCAATGCAGATCTGCCCGGATCAGTGACCTGGTGGCAACCTGCTTTTGCCTGCTGTGGAAACACATCTATACACACACAAAGGAACAGCCTCAACTACCCACCTACATACGCGCACACTCGCACGCAACACAAGACCGCAAAATTAAAAAGCACACACACCCACGCGCGCGTGCATGCGTACACATGCGTACGCACACGCACACACATATACACACACGCGCGTGCAGGCGCCCGAACAGAAAATGCATACACACATGCACGCACACGCACTTGCAAACACATACACACGCACACAAAACACACACACCACGCACACACGCACACATACACGCACGCACACACACAAGCCTACACACACACGCGCGCGCGCGTACACACACATACACACTCACACATACACATACATACAGAATATGGATTTTGCGGGAAGGCCACTGTTTACTTAAGAACGTTTTGTTCTTTAATAGCATGCTTACAAAATTAATGAAACACTGGCAACTCTGTATGCCCGATATCTGTATTTACACACACACACACACACACACACACACACACACACACACACACACACACACACACACACACACACACACACACACACACACCACACACACACACACACACACACACACACAGAGAGAGAGAGAGAGAGAGAGAGAGAGAGAGAGGAGAGAGAGAGAGAGAGAGAGAGGAGAGAGAGAGAGGAGAGAGAGAGAGAGAGAGAGAGGAGAGAGAGAGAGAGAGAGAGAGAGAGAGAGAGAGAACAAAAAGGCTCCTGTGCATGCCCTAGGATCAATAAGGCTGCATTGTGATCATCATTATCAAACCAAGTGAAAACGATCTCTGTTGAGGATAGTAGATATCGGTGTGTGTGTGTGTGTGTGTGTGTGTGTGTGTGTGTGTGTGTGTGTGTGTGTTGCACGTGCTCATGTTTGTAGTTGCGGGTGCTTGTGATCATGCGCGCGTGTTTACTTGTGTGCATGCGCGCAAGCGTGAATGTTTGTGTGCGTTTGTCAATATGAGTGTGTGTGTGTGTGAGTGTGTGTGTGTGCGCGCGCGCGCGCCTGCACACAGTAGTTGCGTGCGTGTGACTGCATACGTTTAAACCCATATCTATCTATCTATCTATCTATCTATCTATCTATCTATCTATCTATCTATCTATCTATCTATCTATCTATCTATCTATCTATCTATCTATCTATCTATCTATCTATCTATCTATCTATCTATCTATCTATCTATCTATCTATCTATCTATCTATCTATCTATCTATCTATGTGTGTGTGTGTATGTTGTGCGTGTGTGAGTGCATGTGTGAGTGCGTACGCTCTTGTGTGTGTGTGTGTGTGTGTGTGTGTGTGTGCATGTGTGTATATATATATGTGATTGAGCTGGCAAGCAACTCACATGTATGCATTCATATACGCATCAGGATGTTTTTTGAAAGGGACAACAACAGTGTGTGTGTGTGCGCGCGCGCGTGCATGCGTGTGTACTTACGTGCGTGTGCGTGTGTACGTGCGTGCGTGCGTGTGTGTGCGCGTGTGTGTGTGTGCGTGTGTGTGTGTGTGTGTGCGCGCTCGCGCACTCAGGGTCCTGTTTTAGCGATCGCATGGAAGCAAATGCAGTTATACATGGTTTTTAATCCACATGAAATAAATACTCTCACTCCTCTCCTCGCTGTCCACCCAGATTTGTGTCGTTTACATACCAGCTGGGAATAACAAAATCACTGCAGCGCTGTCCTCTCCATAACATAAGGGCAGCATCAAAGATGTGTAAATACAGGTACAACAGGCACTACACGCCCAATCGGTGGTCTGGAGGTAACGCACCTATGTGGAAGGCGTGAAGTTGTGGGTTTAATCCCCCTTTGAAACCGAGGTTTCCATTATCCTCTGAATCTTGAGAGGTAGTCTGGGTGCTAGCCTTTCGGATGAGACGATGAGCCGACGTTCTGTGTGCAACAATGTAAAAGGAACTTACGGTAATAAGAGGGTTACGCCTTGCAAATATAGAAAAAAGCCACTCACAAAACTGCATATACCCGGAGACTAGATGTAAGTAAAAGCACATGAGAGCTTCTTCCATTATCCTCGAAAAAAGAATAAAATAAAAATGAATAAACAAATACCCATGTAGAGAGAAAACAGAAAATAACCGAAAATGGGTGGCGCTGCTCTTGTGGTGACACGCTCTCCTGGGGAAGAGCTACTCGAGTTTGGCACAAGGAGAAAATCTGCCCGTGACAGAAAGAGGTACACAGTGCAGTAATAAGCAGAAGACAAAAACAGCAAACGAAGGAACAAGCGAGATAGAAGAAGAGTTCGCCAGAAAAAACAACAAAGGGAACGGGTTCGACTTTATCTAACGCCCAGAGAGAAGCAGTATTCCTACATTGCTGTGTGTGTGTGTGTGTGTGTGTGTGTGAGAGAGAGAGAGAGATCTTCAGTTTAACGTCTATTCACATTAAGTGATTTTAAACGGGGAAAAGTAATATAAACAAAAGAATGCAAACAATAACAAAAAAGTGTCAAATAACAGTACTTAAAAACTAACTTTAACATATTACAAGTGTGTTGTGTGTGTGTGTGTGTGTGTGTGTGTGTGTGTGTACAGGTACGTACGAACGTACGTACGTACGTACGTACGTACGTATGTACGTATGTATGTATGTATGTACGTACGTACGTATGTATGTATGTATGTATGTATGTATGTATGTATGTATGTATGTATTGTATGCATGTATGTATGTTTGTATGCATGTATGTATGCATGTATGTATGTATGTACTTGTATGTATGTATGTATGTATGTATGTATGATTATGTATGTATGTATGCATGTATGTATGTATGTATGTATATATGTATGTATGTATATATCTATCTATCTATTTATATTATTATATCTAATATTTATACATATATATCTCTCTCTATATATATGGGGTTGTGTGCGCGTGCTTGCGTGTGCGTGCGCGTGCGCGTGTGTGCGTGCGAGTGCGTGGGTGTGTGCGTGCTTGTGCGCGCGCGCGCGTGTGTGTGCGCGTGTTGCAATATTTTTTTGAAATTATCATGAAATATTTAAACCAATATGAAATGTCACTTTTGGTGTCTTACGAGACCATGATTCGTATCAATCTGCCTGTCAGTATTGTAATTGCCCTTCATGGGATGATTAAAGTGTTTTTGACTTGACTTTACCTGACAGCAACCGACAGACAAGGATTGTAGAAGAAAATCAAAACATAGGTAGACATTCATATGTTTAAGGTATAAGCTAAGAATGATGATAACAATGAATGATTACATAGGACCTAATCATTTCCAAGATCTAGGTGCTTCACAATATGCGCTCCCGCGCGCACGCACATACACACACCCACTCATGCACGCACGCACACACGCGCGTACTCATTAATTGATCAACTTCTTTTTAAGAAAATTGCAGACGTGTGAAATATTTTTCTGCGATTTACGTTTTTTTTTTCGTAAGAAACAATAAACCGATGTCCAGTGTAATAAAGAAACTCATAGGAACACGAGATTGGTCTCTGGCAAAATTTTATCGAGGAAAGCCTCTCTCATAAGGAAACAAATGCACATTTGCAGACAGAAAAATACATAAATGTGGCGCTGCTCTTGTGTGGCGACGCGCTCTTTCCGGAAGGAAATACAATACAATACAGTACAAAACAATAAAATACAAAACAATCTGGATATGAATCCTGTTTGATGTAAGGAAAAGGGATGAGAAGAGAGCGTTGACTATTAAACAGTGTAGTCTGGATAGCATTTTGCGTCCTTTTGCACAACTATTTCAATCTTTATTTTGCAAATATAAGCTTAAATAAAAATCACCTTTTTTTTTTTTTCATTTCATCTTCCGCTGGTGCTCTTCGGCGTCGCGGGGAGACACAGACGTCTGTCTGCAGCTAGGCGGGAGGCTTGATGTAGTGACAGGTCATGGGCTCGCAGGGTGTCAGCCACGGAGTCGCTCATCGTCTCCTTGGTCTACCTCTGGCTTTCCAGCCATTGCATTTGGGGGGTGTATGCCCGTAGGGCTGGTTGGTTGGGCGGCATTCTAGTGAGGTGACCAAACCACCTGATCCTTTGTTGTTCGATATGGTGGAGAATTGGTGTTTAGTCCGACCATGTCTCTGATCACCTCATTCTTGATCTTGTCGCGTCTGGTCTTGTTGACAGCTTTTCTCAGGCAGCGCATTTCACATGTGACCAATTTTTCTCTCTAAGGCTTTTGTTAGGGCCCATGTCGACACTGGTATGTGAGTGTTGGAACGAAGATGGCGTTGATGAGTTTTGCCTTGGTGCTCATTAGGATGCTGGAATGTTTAAGAAGGGGGGCGTGTTGGTAACTGACTGCGTTCGCTTTCTGGCATCTTGTTTCTATCTCTCTGTCCAATTTTCCATCTTCAGTGAAGAGGCTGCCAAGGTATTTAAATTCTTTGGTCTGTTTCAGCTGGGTGCCGTTGATGTTGATGTCCAGCTTTCCTGGATTTCTGCTGACAGACATAACTTCTGTTTTGGTGATACTGATCTTCATGTCATACCTCTCGCAGCTTGTGTTGAGTTGGTCTGTGTGATCTTGAAGAGCTGCTTTGTTCTGATTTATCAGGGACTGGTCGTCAGCAAATAATAGTTCGTTCAGGGCCTCAAGATCTGGGTTGGCTTCCTTTGTGATCTGGTCCATGTAGATCACGAAGAGAAGGGGAGAGAGTACGCAGCCTTGCCTGACCCCTGATGTAACCGGGAACCAGTCGGATGTTCCACTGGCTGTTCGGACTGCGCTCATACTGTTGGCATAGATTGCTCTGATGTTATCAAGCAACTGCCCCTTCACATCTGTTGACTCGGTCGAAAGCTTTTTCTTGATCAACGAATACTGTATGCAGGTCTTGGTTGTATTCGATGGCTCTTTCACACAGCTGTCG
The DNA here is from genome assembly GCA_028751875.1 of Rapana venosa. NCBI lineage: Eukaryota > Metazoa > Mollusca > Gastropoda > Neogastropoda > Muricidae > Rapana > Rapana venosa. Next base: position 68,174,210 of record CM054141.1, read on the forward strand.
GAGTGCGAAAATGGCATCTGTGCACCATCTTCCTTTCCGAAAGCCAAACTGGGCATTGCTCAGTAGGTGTTCTGCTTTGGCTCTTGTGCGCTGTTCCAGAATCTTTGCATACATTTTCCCTACATGGCTGAGAAGTGAAATGCCTCTGTAGGTGCTGCAGTCTCTCTTGCTGCCCTTCTTCTTCCAAATTGGCACCACTATTGCATTTTGCCAGTCCATTGGTACTTTCCTCTCTTCCCATGCTTTCTGGAAGATGATGGTGAGCCACTTAACTCCCGTTTGCAATGCATTAACATTAACCATAACAATATTTCCACATATGACAACACAGCATCACCTTTTCCTGATAAACAATATCATGTATCCATATAGTTCATATTGGACATATACACAGAGCAATATTCACATTTCGCAGAAACTAAAAAACGATTTTTCTTCAAAATGACGAAAAGTGTCTGGATGTAGTGTACTACAGAGGACGAAGCTTCAACCACCGCCGATACCTCTGAAGAGCGCCCAACCAGGAGCGGAAACTCGAGTCAGGTCAGGCCAAAGGCATGGTCTTTACTCAATAAAGCCTCTAGCACTGTCATTGAATTATTTCATTTTATTTTGCAGATTTCTTCTCTTGTTTTATATTTTTTTCATCAATTATTTTCTCAGTAATAAAGATGTCATAATTAGCAGCTGCCTGTACTTGTTTTTCTCCACCACTACTTTCTCAAATATAAACACAAAGAAATAAGATATGCATACATAAGTGAGAAGTCACTCAATATTCATATAGTTGTGATGATACGTCTGATTTTTAGTCATTAATAAAAATGAATTTAAAGAAAAACACTGTAAAATGACAAACAGCAAAACATAAGTTAAGGAAATGGCCGTTACATGACTGTACATCAAATATGTTGGGGGCGGGGTAGCTCAGTGGTCAGAGCACTCGCTCTCCCCAAGCCAAGGTCAAACAGCATCGAGCGTGGTTACCAAGTGGATGGGTGACTGTTTGCGTGCCTTGGCTTCAGTACAGTCCCCCAGTTCACCCAGTTGTAAATGGGTACCTGCCTCTTTAGGAAAGGTAACGCAGCGAGGAAAAGGAGATGGGCGCCGCCCTCAATATGCTGGCCCCTGGAGAAGCGGAGGTCTCTGTTGCCTCGCTCCCCTATGACCACATATGTTAGGGGACACCTTTACCCTTTTTACTTTTTACATTAATAACATGGCACTATGTTACAACAAGAGAGTGCAAGTCGATTTCCAAGAGGCAAAATTGCTCAGTTTGACAAAGTAGAATAAAACTGTCAAACTGGGGTTTTGCATGTCGGAATTGAGCACTGAGTTCTTGCTGTTGTTCTTCTGTTTGTGTCAGGCGTTCTCCTCCCTCACTGCTGTACCTTCCATGTCCTTGAAGGAGGCAGGCACCAATTTACACTTCGGTGAACTGGGGACTAGGAATAAACTCAGAACGGACTGGACTTGAGCGGAGCGACTAGCTGAGGAAAGATGAAAACCGCGACGTGTGGAGGAAGCTGGTTGCAAAATCTTCAGTGGTGCCCCAACGGTCAGCTGGACTACGGGGTAGGTGGAGATGAAGGTGAAGTGGGGAATTGTCTTGAAGCCAAGGTGCACGAATGGTCAGCCATCCGCGAGGCAACCAGGCTCAACACTGCTGCATTCATCCTAGCCTGGGCAGAGTGAGTGCTCTGTCCACTGAGCCATCCCGTCCCCAAAGTGTGTGTGTGTGTGTGTGTGTGTGTGTGTGTGTGTGTGTGTGTGTGTGTGTTGAGAGAGAGAGAAGAGAAGAGAGAGAGGAGAGAGAGAGAGAGAGAGAGAGAGAGAGAGAGAGAGAGAGAGAGAGAGAGAGAGAGAAGAGAGAGAGAGAGAGAGAGAGCGCGCTCTGAACTCTGAACTCTGAAATGATTTATTGTACTTCGGCCTGTGGCCACAATACAATTCAAAGGGAAGAAAAATAAAACTTCAAGTAATCTTCAATAAGACCGTGCCATAATTATATACCTCGGCATGTACCCAACACTGTGAAACTCCAGAAAATGCCTGATCCAAAATCATAACTTAAGTGCTGACTTAGGCCAACAATTCAAACAGATCTTAGCTCAAGGTACCAGAACAAACCCCAGCTCAAAGCACAACTGGGACCCAAGTTGATAATAGTTAAACCTGACAATGTCAACACACAAAATGCAAACATCAAGTGTAGAGCACATCTAATAGCTGAAAGTATTCACAACTGTTGTATTTTCAGACCATTTGCCATACTAGAAAACTGCCTACTGATTATATAATTGTGTCAGCTTTTAGGTATTATATTCAGCTTTAGGTTAATGCAATAAAAACAAGAGTGCTGGATGCAACAAATATTGAATTACATTGTGCTCATTCATGGCATACAGAGAGACAGAGATAGAGAGAGACAGACAAACATACAGACAGAGAGAGAGCGACAGATAGACAGACAGATACACACACAGAGCGAGAGAGAGAGAGAGAGAGAGAGAGAGAGAGAGAGAGAGAGAGAGAGAGAGAGAGAGAGAGAAGAGAGAAGAGACAGACAGACAGACAGACAACAGACAGAGTGAGAAAGAGCGACAAAACAGACAGAGTGAGAAAGAGCGAGAAAAGAGAGAGAGAGAGAGGAGAGAGAGAGAAGATAAGAGATGAAGAGAGAGAGAGAAGAGAGAGCAGAGAAGACGAAGAGCAAGACAGAAAAGACAGAGAAGACGAGAGAGCAACACAGAGAGAGAGAGAGGAGAGAGAGAAGAGAGAAGAGAGAGAGAGAGAGAGAAGAGAGAGGACAGACAGACAGACAGACAGACAGACAGACAGACTACTCTGGGCTGACCCCTGGGGTTGTCAGATGCCTACAATAGAAACCCCAACACACTCCTGAATATTTAGTGGACGCGTGGTCTAGAGGTAACGCACCTGCCTAGAAAGCGAAAAGCCCGGAATCGAAGTGTGTGGTGGATCGATTCCCGTTCGTTCCCGAAAATTTACCCCCATCCACTAGACCGTGAGTGGTGGTCTGGGTGCTAGCCTTTCGGATGAAACGATAAACCGCAGTTCCGTGGGCAACACGCATTTAGCGCAAGTAAACAAAACCCCACGACAAAACAGAGAGTTGTCCCTGGCAAAATTCTGAAGACAACACCCCCTCCCCCCCCTACTGTGATAGCCAAACAAAACTCACACACATACACACACGCCCACTGCACACACCAACACACACACACACACACACACACACACACACACACACACATCACCACACACACAAGCACGCACGCACGCACACAAGCACGCACGCACGCACGCAAGCGCAGACAACCATGAGGACTGTAGTCTGGGTGGCCAGTAACGCAGGAATACTGTGGCGCCATTCCTGTCTGCTGGCTCTCCGGATTCCCCAGAGTCAATGTTCCATGCAGGCACGGCTTCCAAAAAAGAAAAAGAATGAAAATGATAGTGAGGTGGCGCTGTTTTGTGGTGACGTGACGTGACGTGACGTGACGTGACGTGACGTGACGTGACGCGCTCTCCCTGGGAAGGCAGCCTGAATTTAATGCAGAGAAATCTGTCATGATTGAAAGGAATATACAATACAATACAATGAATACAATACAATACAACAAAGACAACACAACAGAAGACAGTAGAATCATCATTCAATCTCTCTTTTTCCTCTTGTTCCTCAGCTAGCACCCCCCAGGTTCACCAACGTGAGACCCCTGCATATGCAATCGTTTTTTTCCCACAACCAAGTAGCCACATTCCGACTTCGGAGTTGGTGCCCAAACACGACGCCCGTGCGCATGTGGTTTTTTTGTCATCCGTTCCTACCGGCCCGCAATGACCTACTCTTTCGAATGGCGAAGTGGTTTTTCAACGAGGGTGCAAGACGTTCTGCGTGTGTTCGCACTCAGGGCCTTGGATTATAGTCTCATCCGAAGGACTTTGACATTCAGTTCAATTTTGATCGTCAATCTGGAAAGAAAGGGCGAGGCTGGGAATCGAACCCAGAACCTCGCGATTTACCCCTTGACCAAGATGGTCAGGGGATAGGGTGGGGACGGGGGAGGGGCATGATGGACGTCATTGGACGAGTTTTCGCCAGACTGGTCTGTTTTTAACTGCTTATGAGTTCTTGAAGTTCGTTGTTAATGCCTCCAAGGAGATCAGTGTCATCAGTAAACTGCACATTGCAAATGGACCTTCCCCCCAAGAGATTACAGCGGTGTAGCATTCCAGGAACGTCTCTTGCTGGAAGAAGAATCACCAACAGGAAAACCAGACCTTTGACCAGTGCTGAGAGAAAAGGCGGAGAACGCAGCGCACTGCTTTGAAGAGAGAACATCACCAGGAGTAGACAACCTCCCTCCTGAGTTAATCAAACACGAAGGAAAAGAGACTATACATAATATATAATAAACAAAAATCTGGGACACCAAGAAATGGCCTCAAGAGTGATCACAGTCTCTCATAATGTAACCTAAGACAGAACAAAAACTATGAACAATCAGCCTTATAGGCCACCCGAGGAAGATAACACACAGAATCATTTTCAAAAGACTGAAAGAAAATGAAGCTGAAGAAGTGCTAGCTAAAGAACAAACTAGCTTCAGACCGGGAAGCAGCACAACGGAACAAATGTTTAAACTGACAAAGTTGTGTCATACTTTCTTCAATAACAATTATTCCAAAAATGGGTGTAATAGTTGCGCAAAAAGTAATAATAATAGAGCTAAGATTTCACTACATGCCATATACACCATACAGTTGTATCTGCTCCCTAAACATCAAATTCCTAGCATGAATCTCTGTGTAGTTATAAACGTCACAGTATATTCAATCCATAGAAATACTATCCGTGGTATCTTCTTGCCAAACATTATAAATCAAAACTGAAACACTGAACATCACAATTTCGGTACTCAAATTTGAGTAGCTCTGACCCCTTAAGTAGTTGCTTTTCTTGTCATAAATTTCTTTTTACATCAGTCGGATATTTTTGTAGGTATGTTTTGCTCGTTTGTTTCCTTTGTTTGTTCAACACATCTCACTTCAGTTTCGGGTTTTGCTCCAGGCCAAAAGCTTTGTCCTCCACTCCACTCCTCGCGGGTCTCAGCTTTCCCACAGTAGAGGAGTGGAGGAAGCTGGTTGTAAAATCTTCATTTAGTGTCCTAACGGTCTGACAGACTACAAGATAGGTGAAGGTGAAGGTGAAGAAGCTTTGCCAGTTACGGATGCAAGCAAATCCCAAGGTTAGCATTAAAAGGTAAAGGTAAAGTTGTCCCCCAACGTATGCGGTCGTTGGGGAGCAAAATGTCAGTGACCTTAGCTTCTCCAGGGGCCAGCATGTTGAGGGCGGCGCCCATCTCCTCTCCCTCGCTGCTTCACCTTCCCTGACCCAAAAGAGGGCAGGTACCCATTTACATCCCAGTCACCCATTCACTTGGAAACCACGCTCAATGCTGCTTAACCCTAGCTTGGGGGAGAGCTAGCGCTCTGACCACTGAGCTATCCCGTCCCCTAAGGTTTGTGTTAAAAATGTTGTTGTTCTTTGAGTTGTCATGCTGAACTTGTCGTCTCCATTCATATAAAGCGTTAACCATGACAGACTGAACTCTGCGTTAAAAGAGAAATATCCTCTGAAGCCGGAGTGTGGCTGTGTTTATGACGGGGCGGCCCCTGACCAGAAGCTGTCTCAGTGATGGAAGGTTTGTTTTTTTCTTTCCTCGGCTAGAGTTCCGACGTTCATTGATGGCGAGATTCATGCGTTTAATAATAATAATAATAATAATAACAACAACAACAACAACAAATAAATAATAATAATAATAATATAATAATAATAATATAATAATAATAATAATAATAATAATAATAATAATGTATGGAATTTATATAGCGCTGAATCTTGTAAAGCAACAAATCAAAGCGCTCAGATGACTTTTTTTTTTTATATCGAGGATAATGGAATAAGCACTCATGTGCTTTTCTTTTTTTTTTACATCAAGTCCCCGTGTGTATGCGGTTTTGTAAATTTTGTCATCTATTCCCACCGGCACACAATGGCCTACTCTTTCGAAAAGCGGAACAGGATTTAACGTGTGCGCAAGATGTTCTGCATGCGTTCGCACACGGAGCCTCGGTTTATAGTCTCATCCGAAGGACTTTTGCGACTGTTCACGCTATCCCCCCTCCCCATATAGGTAGCCGCATTCCGACTTTGCGAATGGTGTCTCCATACAACAACTGTGTGCATGCTGGTTCTTTTCTGTCGTATCCTCAGCCCCCCCCCCCCCCCCCCCCCCCCCCCCCTTCCCGCGCACCATATAGATAGCCGCATTCCGACTTCGGGGATGGTGTCTGAATACAACAACTGTGTGCATGCTGGTTCTTTTCTGCCGTCCGTTCCTACCGGCACACAATGGCCTACTATTCCGAATGGCGGAACGGCTTTTGAACCTGCGCGCAAGATGTTCTGCGTGCGTTCGCACACGGGCGCCCGGTGTATAGTTTCATCCAAGAGACTTTGACGTTCAGTTCTATTTTCTCATCAAACTGGGGAGGAAAGGGTGAAGCTGGGAATCGAACCCAGAACTTCATAGTTTACTTGTTGGCAGGCGAACGTCTTAACCATCCTGCCACCCTCCTTCTAAGTTATTGAAGTAAACTAAGGGCTAAGGCCTACCTTAAAATATTGTTATGTTTCAACATGCCTTGCTCAGACTGTCTTCAGCCTTGACAAGCTTTTAGCACAACAACCAACACTCATTTAAAGAACCCACATTAGTCCTCTCAAGTCGGAGTATGACTACCTATATGGCAGGGAACTTAAAAAAGAGAGAACCACGCAAACTTCTCATCCAGTGTAAACTTTTGATGTAATAGTGATTCCCAGGTGGGATGAGTGAGACAGAGTGCATGTTCTGGGTGACCCCGAGGTGTTAAAACAGGGAAACACAACAACAGCAACAACAACAGCAACAACAGCAACAACATACGCTGAGGTATTTGAAAGAGCCCTACACGCAAACTTTAGTGCGTGTTTTCAATCTCACAGTGATTCTAAGTGAAGTTGGGGTGAGCGAGAAAGATTGCACAATGTGGAAAGTCCTTCGGATGAGACTATAAACCGAGGCCCCGTGTGCGAACGCATGCAGAATATCTTGCGCACACGTTAAATCCTGTTCCGCCGTTCGAAAGAGTAGGCCATTGTGTGCCGGTGGGAACAGATGACAAAATTTACAAAACCGCATACCCACGCATAAATTAAAAAGAAAGTCATCTAAACGCTTTGATTTGTAGCTTTACAAGATTCAGCGCTATATAAATTCCATACATTATTATCACTATTATTATTATTTTTATTATTATTATTATTATAGATCCCAGGCTGTTAAGGTGCGAAACGTCCAACAAAAACACTAACAACTTTCTGTCTCTCTGTCCTTGAACCTGTCCTCTTCTTTCTTCTTCTTAGTCGAACGCTCCAGCAGCAAAGACTCTTGTCGTATGAACGAAAATGCTTTGAGCTGCCGTTAACCGCCTGACAAGTCAGACCCAGCGCATCTGACTTCATCGTAGGAGAGAAATGAGAGAATTGTTACATTTTAAGTCTTTCTGTAAAAAAAAGAGGCAGGAGAACAGACCAAGAAAGCACAAAATAGACAACAAGAGGGAACATGAAGTAAAGGAGCAAGGCAGGAACAAAGAGAGGGATAGAAAAGAGGAAATTTTTAAACACAAAATTTCTCGAAGGTAGGCATGCCATTTAGACTGACAGGCCCCCGGCATCCCTACAGGGGGAATCTGATTTTATGAGTTATTTATGTAGTTCTCCCACGACGCGGTGACCATCCTTGATTGATACCTGGCTGATCAGGGCGTTGATACGAGGAACGACAGCAGAGTTAGCTTTTAAATCTTGTTTTAATCTGTATATTGAGGCAAGGTTGAGGGCAGAAGGAAAAGAGGCAGAACACCAGCATCCTACATTGCCAACATCACTCAGGTCAGTGGTCTGGGAGGAGGGCTACAGGAGATGGTAGAACTCAGCAGAGTCAGAGAGAGAGAGAGTGAGAGAGAGAGAGAGAGAGAGAGAGAGAGGAGAGAAGAGAGGAGAGAGAGAGAGAGAGTAAGAGAGTGAGAGAGTGAGAGAGAGAGAGAGTGAGAGAGAGAGGAGAGGAGAGTGGAGAGAGAGAGAGAGAGAGAGAGGAGGGAGAGAGAGAGAGGAGAGAGAGAGAGAGAGGGGAGGGAGAGGGAGAGAGAGAGAGGGAGAGAGAGAGAGGAGAGAGAGAGAGGAGAGAGAGAGAGAGAGAGAGGAGAGGAGAGAGAGGAGAGGAGAGAGAGAGAGAGAGGAGAGAGAGAGAGAGAGAGAGAGAGAGAGAAGAGAGGAGAGAGAGAGAGAGTAGAGAGAGAGAGAGAGAGAGAGAGAGGAGAGATGAGAGAGAGAGGAGAGAGAGAGAAGACGAGAGGAGCGAGGAGAGAGAGAGAGAGAGAGAGAGAGAGAGAGAGAGAGAGAGAGAGAGAGAGAGAGAGAAGAGAGAGAGAGAGAGACAGACAGACAGACAGACAGACAGACAGACAGACAGACAGACAGAGAAAGAGATGGTGAATCCTGGTGGCATTGCGTGGAGCTCCTACCATTGACAGTAGCGATGGAGACAGGTGACAGGTGAGATAGTTGCACAGTTTTAATCTGAAATCTCAATTTTGGTTTAATCCAAGATATAAATCTTAACGAGGTGATAGCCCAGATATGGCCGCTGTGGTCGGCGGGGCTATAAACAATAGGATTGGATTCTCCTCTCTCTCTGTTATCTTGCGCACACGTTAAAACCTGTTCCGCTTTTTGGAAGAGTAGGACATTGTGTGCCAGTGGGAACGGATGACGCAATTGACAAAACTGCATACAAACGGGGACTAGATGTAAAAAAGCGCGTCAGTTTTATTCCATTATCCTCAAAATAAAACAATAAATAAAATCTCTCTCTCTGATCTTGCGCACACGTTAAACCTGTTCCGCTTTTGGGAAGAGTAGGCCATTGTGTGCCGGTGGGAACCGATGACAAAATTTACAAAACTGCATACAAACGGGGACTGGGTGTTAAAGAGCACATAAGGTTTTTATATTCCAATCTTCTTCTTCAAGTGTCCGGTCTGGTCCTGCAGACATCGACGATCATGGCTCTCCATTCCTCCCTGTTCTCGGTCCCTCTCATGAGCTCATTGTTGGTGCCCTCTTTATTCGTTGCGAATTTGTTTAAGCTGTCTGTGAATTTTGTGCGTTGTCTTCCTCTGCTCTTGTTTCCACAGATTTTGCCACTCCATAACAGTTTCTCTAGTCCGTCAGCCCTGATTATATGGCCGAAAAATTTGAGCTGTCTTTCTCTGATGGTGTTGAGAAGGGATCTCTTGTACCCAGCCATTTCCATTACTTCTGCATTAGTTTTTCTTTTTGTCCATGAGATTTTCATGATTCTCCGGATGAACCACATTTCCATTGCTTCTAGTCGCTGTTCTGTGTCCTTGGCTAGGGTCCAGCACTCACATCCGTACAGAAGAATGGACCATACGTAGGCTCTCAAAACATGGATCTTTGTCTTGAGGCTTATCTAACTGTTGGTAAAAATGCATTTCATGTTAAAAGTTGCCTTAGATTGACCGATCCTCTTCTTGATTTCTGTGTCACACTTGCCGTCCGGGGTGATAGTACAACCAAGGTATTTAAAGGTGTTTACTTGTCTGATTCTCTCTCCTTTACAGGCTATGTTGCATTGTGGTATAACAGCTTTTTTCGAGATCACCATGCATTCTGTCTTCTTTGCATTGAGCTGTAATCCTTTCTTTTCGCTTTCGTCTGTTACTGTTGTTAAAATCTTTTGCAGTTTTTCTTCAGAGTCGGCGATAAGGACTGTGTCATCTGCATATCTCAGGTTGTTGATGTTGTGGCCACCTACACTAATTCCCTCAGGATTCTCAATATTTCGTAGAATTATTTCACTATATACATTAAATAAATCAGGCGAGAACACGCAGCCCTGCCTCACATCCCTGCAGATTGGTCTATATGACTGATGTCATTGTCGACTCTAATGGCTGCCTCCTGTTCCCAATATATGTTTCTGAGGACTCGAAGATCTTTCCCGTCGATGTATAGCCCTGCCAGAATATCAAACAAGCCGGAATGTCGTACTTTGTCGAACGCTTTTGAGTAGTCAATGAAGCAGAGGTACAGGTCTTTCTGGACCTCGATGGATCTTTCCATGAGAGTTTTCAATGCGAAGATTGCATTTCTGGTGCCTTTGTCTGCCATGAATCCAAAATGCGTTTCTGATATTTCTGGGAGTATTTTATTTCTCATTCTCTTCATGAGTATTCGTAAAAGAACTTTGGTGAGGTGACTCATCAGGCTGATTGTACGATGTTGGTCACATTCAGCTGTACCCAGTTTCTTAGGGATCGCAATGTAGATGGACTTCTTCATATCTGTCGGAATCTATCCTGTGTCATATATATTGTTTAGAAGTTTTGTGACTGCCTTAATTCCCACTTCATATTCCATTATCCTCGAAATAAAACAATAAACAAAAATCTCTCTCTCACCCTCTCTCTCTCTCTCTCTCTCTCTCTCTCTCTCTCTCTCTCTCTCTCTCTCTCTCTCTCTCTCTCTCTCTCTCTCTCTTTCTCCTTCGCTCTCTCTCTCTTTCCACCCCCCCCCCGTCTCTCTCACTCTCTCTCTGTCCCATGTGTTCTTGGTTTACAGTGTCATCTGAAGGACTTTTGGGGAAGTGGAGTCAGAACTGATGATGTGAACTCCAGGGTAAAGTTACTCCCCTAAAGCAGACGCCTCGATGTTAGCACGCTCCCTGGTCCTCAGATCAGGGCCACAGCGCTCTAACCACTAGGCTCTCCCGCCCAGCGTGGTGAGTTCGGAAATGCCAGAGGTGACCGCCTGCTAGAGTTTGAAAGATGGACCTCAACTTTGAGTTGATGGGTTTGACAGCGGTGTTGTGAAATTTACATTTAAATATTGCAACTACATATGTCAGATCTGAGAGAAGAAGCCTAAAAATGGAGACATTAACAAACTGTTTAGAAAAAAAAAATTGACGTGAACAGCAGCGACAATGTATTGTATTGTATTGTGTTGTATTGCATTGTACTGCATTGTATTGCATTACAGTGTATTGTGTTGTGTAGAATTGTATTGTATAGTACTTTAAGCCACGGCAGATTTCTCTGCGTGAAATTTGAGCTGTTCTTCCCAGGGGGAGAGCATGTCGCCACAAGAGCAGCGCCACCCATTATTTTATTTGTTCTCCGAAGTCGGAATGCGGCTACCTAAATGGTGGACAAAAAATGGTCGCATACGCAAAACTCTCACAGTTTGTGAACCTGGGAGCTGAAGCCGAGGAACGAAAACAAGACTTGTCTTTTTCTGCCCGCATGTTTGTTTGTTCACCTACCGGAGTTGCTTTTTTCCATAGACTTTTGCCAGGGACAACTCTCATGTTAACGTGGATTCTTTCACGCGCGCTAAATGCATGTTCCACACGGGATCTCGGTTTATCGTCTCATTCAAAAGACTAGCACCCAGACCACCACTCATGGTCTAGTGGATTGGGGAAAAGTTTAAGGAACGACTGGGGATCGATCCAGCACACACCCCGAACCCGGACTTTTCGCTTTCTAGGCAGGTGCGTCACCTCTAGACTACCGATCTACCCATGTAGACACAGTTCTGCGTAAATCATAGAATATTGTTTTGGAATGTTCATGTGCAAAACGTTCAGAAAATGAAAATGACTGTGTGTACATGATTCACGAAACAAAAAAGAGAAGACAGCCCTCTGTGCCAAACAAAGGCCAGACACCAGGCAGTGACAAGCTCTGCACAGTCGTGACATGGAGGCGGAACGGCGGGAGCAGAAAGAACACACAGAGGTGCAGCTGTGCGCTTGAAGGGAAGCTGGACAATCTGCCTAGTCTTCTTTGCTTCTGCCTGGCGGCACAACGCCGCAGCTGTGTCAGTGACAGTTGCTGATAGTGTCACCAAAATGACTTTCTTTGATGTGGTTTCCTGTCAAACTTATCTCAGTGCCAGGATTTTGGTGTTTTGTTTTGTTTGCACTGCATGCTAAATGAGCTATACAACGTTTTTGGCATTAAACTTTGTTTATTATTCTCTCGCTGTCTGATTGATTTGGTTTGGTTTGATCTCTCTGACTCTGTCTCTGCCTCGGTCTGTCTCCCTCTCTCTGTCTCTGTCTGTCTGTCTGTCTCCCTCTCTCTGTCTCTGTCTGTATGTCTGTCTGTCTCTCTTTCTTTATGATTAAGAATCAAGATTAGAAGAAAAAAAACAAAAAGGCTTCAAAAACAAGCATGTGGTTTTCTTACACACATATACGCACATACACTCACATACACACGCGCAAGCATGCGTGCACACACATACACCACACACGCACGCATGCGTGCACGTACGCACACACACAAACACACACACAAAAACTCACACACAAATACACACAAACAAGCACACACAAACACACACACACACACACACAAACACACACAGAGTATATCAGGATAGTATAACGTTATCACTCCACGATTTTATTCTCGCTACTTCATCTCCAAAATAAACAGCGCCATTGCGGTTGGAGGGCGTGTGCCTGATTGTACGTTTTGCCATAGGGAACGGATGACAAAATTTACAAAACTGCATACACACAGGGACTGGATGTAAAAAAGCACATGAGTGCTTATTCCATTTTAGTCCAAAATAAAAGACTCGTAAAAAATAAAATAAAAGATAAATTCTTGCCGGCAGAAATGATAATCAGTGGGGTTTAAAAAATAATGTGTAGTCATACACAAACTATGACGTAGTAAAATTAATGAAGTCACACACAAAGTCACCTGTAGTCACACACAAAGTCACCTGAAGTCACACCCAAATCACGACATAGTCGCCTGAAGTCAAACACACAAACCATGACATAGTCACCTGTAGTCACACACACAAAGCATGACATAGTCACCTGTAGTCACACACACAAACCATGACATAGTCACCTGTAGTCACACACACTAACCATGACATAGTCACCTGTAGTCATACACACAAACCATGACATAGTCACGTGTAGTCACACACAAATCATGACATAGTCACCTGTAATCACACACACAAACCATGACATAGTCACCAGTAGTCACACACACAAACCATGACATAGTCACCTGTAGTCACACACAAACCATGACATAGTCACCTGTAGTCACACACACAAACCATGACATAGTCACCTGTAGTCACACACACAAACCATGACATAGTCACCTGTAGTCACACACACAAACCATGACATAGTCACCAGTAGTCACACACACAAACGTGACATAGTCACCTGTAGTCACACACACAAACCATGACATAGTTACCTGTGGTCACACACACAAACCATGACATAGTCACCTGTAGTCACACACAAACCATGACATAGTCCACCTGTAGTCACACACACAAACCATGACATAGTCACCTGTAGTCACACACACAAACCATGACATAGTCACCTGTAGTCACACACACAAACCATGACATAGTCA
>CM054141.1:68192850-68200350 GCA_028751875.1 Rapana venosa
TGGCGACGCACTCTCCCCGGGAGAGCAGCCCGAATTTCACACAGAGAAATCTGCGTGACTTAAAGAGGTATAAATAAATAAAGTATAAATAAAATGAATAAGTGTGTCTAAAGCTGGAGACTGAAAAATATGTTCGCAAAATAGTGGGTAAGAATAGGAGGAGGTCATTTTTTGAGAATATTAATTTTAGTCTTCCAAGAATTTCAGCGCAACTTGAAGATGATGATGGAAATGTATCTTGTATAGCCTGATATTTCAAGTTTCCCATGAAAGTTACTTTTACAGACATGATTTTCCGATAATGAAATAATTTCCCGACAATGAGTTTTTAAGTTAGGTTCTGGGAACTCTCTCAGTGCACCTCATTGTGCAAGACTGTCTGCTATTTCATTCCAGTAGTAGTATTCCCACAGTGAGAAGGAATCCAGCAAAAAATCTGTTCCGATACCTTTTGTCAGGATAAAGTATATCAAATATTGTACTTCAAATAATAAATATGTCCCTTTTTAAAGCTCCAGTCTTGTAAGCTATATAGCACAAACAGTTTCAACACACACACAAAACCGATGCGAAAGAATGCAAAATTGCTGTTGTTACTAGTTATCAGTGACTTCAGTATGGCATAGAGCTCAGCGCTGATTATCGAAAAACCCTTCCCGAGACAGAATGAATTTTTAGTAAAGATCTTAAAAGACTTAGAATGATAGAAAAATGTTTGATTTAGCCTACACAATCAGATACCTACTGTCATCTTTTATTGACTTTGTAATTTGTTTGAGCATGATGCACACCAGTGAGGTTTGGCATCTCATACTTCATCTTTGGGAATGGCTGTAATCCATGTTGGTCATGTCACCGGTGGTGCATCTTTATAGGGAGGCGAGATAACTATTGGCGTGCAGCGTGCATGTAACTTAGGACGAGAATGTTTGAGCGTTGAGTGAGGGGTTGAAATTAGGTATGGTCATGTTTATGTATGTATGTATGTATGTATGCTTGTCCGTCGTGTCCGACGATGACCTCCAAGGACAGTCAGCGTTGGAGATGTTCTCCAAAGGCCAACCAGCCCCCAGGGCTGCAGAACATAAGGACTGTGCGAGTCAAGCCTCCTAGTCAGAGAGTCATAGTCGATCACTATAGACTACGCTGTAAAGGGGAATTCCATGAGTGGGAAAGCCACTGGTCATACAGCCTCTCACTTTGCTGTTGCCCCCAGCGTCAATGGTTTAATCAAGAACTGTGATAAAGCTCAGGCGCTGACGGCATAGGTCATAATGACCTCCTTTGTGACAGGAGCAAGAGCGTTGCGTGACCAAATTGGGACAGGCCAGTGCCTGGGGCTAGGCTCTGTTTCCAGTAGTGTGGCTCTGACTTCTCCACCTGCCCCTCACGGTCAGTGAACTAGTGTAGAATGTCTTTCTGCACCTTTCCAGAGAGGCTGCAGTCATCCCTGCCCTATTACTGCTGCATGGGTCTGAACTTGTCCCAGATGGGAGCTAATCCACCATCACTGTTCCAAATGAATGTGCAAAACTGGTTTGATGTAGCTGGAGTACAGCACCTTTTGGCTGAGAGTTATGTGCCCTTTTTCTTTGCCAACATTGCAAGTTATTTTCATGTTAAAATCTGGAGACGAGAATGTATCCTTTGCAAGATTAACTAAGGGATTTGTAAACAATTTGGTACGATGTAAAGCTAAAAACCTTCCATTTGATTTTTTTTCTTAGTGTCTTACATTTGAGCAGTTGATATCGTCGACATGAATATCCTCATTGCTGTTTTATTGACTGTATTGTATTGTATTGCATTGCATTATATTTGTATTCTATTGCATTGTATTTGTGTTGCATTGTATTGTATTGCATTGTGTTGTATTGTATCATATTGCGTTGCATTGTATTGTATTATATTGCGTTGCATTGTATGGTATTGTATTGCATTGTATTGCATTGTATTACGTTGCATTCTATTGTATTGCAATGCATTGTACTGCATTTAAATTTCAGTTACATCAGATTTCTTTCTGTGAAATTTTGGCTTCCCTCCTTGGGAAGAACGCACCATCATAATGTACCATCCATATAATTATTACATTTTCCCTGTTGTTATGTTCTTGCTTCTGTACAAGAGAAGACTTCTTTCCACAGAATTTACCGAGCACGACTGAACTCTGTTGTTGGTGCAAGTTGTTATTTTTATGTAATCTAAACATATGTTGAACACAGAAGATCATTTGTCGTCTCATCGGAAAGACTAACACCCAGACAACCACTCAAGGTCTAGTGGATGGAGGAAAAGTTTCCCTTCAAACAGGGTTCAAACCCACGTCTTCTCGTTTTCTAGACTGGTGCATTACCTCTAGACTACTGATACGTATGCAGTTATTTTGTAAATGTAGTTATCACTTTTTAAAAACTATTTATAGTTTACATACTTTAAGACAAAGTAGGGGAAAATACAAAGAGCATAGGACATGTCACTTGAAGTTAAAAAACAACATATAACACTCACTTGAAGTAAAAAACACACCCCAGATAAATATACTGCAGAGAAAGGCTACCATGAAGTTTACAAAGAACACAAAACACATAAAAAGGTCACTTGGAGTGGAAAAGAACACAGAACACTTAAAAATGTCACCTGAAATTGATAAGGAACATAGAACACAGAAAAGGTCACCCTGAAGACCACACCGTTCTTGGATAGACCTCACAGTCCTACCTATTCCTGACCCGGGGACAAGCTCTAACGTTTCTCCCCAGCCAGCACAGCGGGGTCATGACGGGGGGCACAGCTGACCCAGCTCAGAAACTCTGTCCTGAACTTGGTGCCCGTGAAACAGTACAGCAGGAAGTTGACGGCGCTGTTGGTGTACCACAGGAGGAATGTCACAGCGAAGGCCAGAGTTCCCTGGGCGTACAGTCTGGAGGCTTTGTCCGCATACATGTTGGCATAGTGCTCCCAGACCAGGAACACACACACGGGCAGCGTCAGGAGAAGAAAGTGCAGGAGAGAGTCAGGATCATGACGCTCGTTCTGGAAGCCGTTTTCCTGCGACTGGAGGCGTGCTGTGCTGTAGTGACGTTGGACACGGCGTGAACCGACACAGAGGGCATGGCTGTGGCCTTGTACAGAGTCAAAGACAAGATGACGTCACACACCAACAGGCAGGCAGTTGGCAAGAGCGAAGACACACACATGTCCACCCACCGCCACACTATAGTGAGAGCGAAGTAAGAAGCCGAGCCTACCTCTGTGCACCTGTTGTTGATCACATTCATACCTACCAGCCAGTGCCCGTTGATACCAGCAGCAGTGACAACAACAGCGATGGTGATGGTCCAGGTTCTCCTCAAGGAAAACGCCGCTTTCATCATCAAGGGCCATTTGACGGCCAGCGTTCTCTGCACGGTGACGAAAGTCAGCAGCCAAGCAGAGGCGGTGCCAGAGCTGTACACCAGCCAGATGTGAAGCTTGCACGTCACCGTATGAAGACTGCGCAGGTCCACGTTGAAGGAATAGTACAGCCAATGACGCAACGTACCGGTATACAGCAAGGTCAGGTCGCTAGCAGCAAGGGCGATAAGAATGGCATGCTGTGAAGAGTTGTGGTCCTTGATGCGGCGCATGACACAGATGGTGGCGATGTTTCCAAAGCCTCCTAGCAGGAGAATGCAGGGAGGCCAGACTGCCCACAGGGTCTGAGCTATTTTGGGTCTCTGGTAAATCATCTGACCGGAAGTTGTCAGAATGGCCGTGTTCCCTGTGTCAGAACTACTTCCTGTCACGTTGTCCATGCTTCCTCTTGTCCTGTGCGGCTTCTGATGACAGAAACATTGTCTGTCAGGTAAAAACATGTTTCAGATGATAACAACGACTGGGCTTCTCCCTCAACTCCCTGAAGAGTCGTAGAGGCACTGCTGCTATGACTTCTTCCTGCAGTGTGTAATGGATATGCAGAACCTGGCAGAGTTCCCTCCGCTCCAGGTAGCAAGATGCATGCTGGGTATGTTTGTGACATCCACCCTGCTGGACATATCCTGCCACGCATCTACTAAAGGTGGGTGAGGATTCAATGTGTGCACAATCTGTTCTACATGCGTTCACACACAACCTACAGTCTGGCTCACAGGACTTTCAGGGGAGTGAAGCCAGCACCAATGGTGACTACCAGGGACAGATCCCCTGAAGCAGACACCTCAGTGGAGATTTGAACCTGAGCTCCCAGTTACCGGCCGATCAGGACTATGAGGCTCTAACCACTAGGCCACCAGATTACCCCCTTCTCCCCTCTCCCTGATGACAAACATACTTCCTAAAACGTGATGCAAAACTTGTTTTCTTCTCGCCACAGCCGTCTATTCTCTGACAATGATGGTACTTCCAGAAAAATACACACAGCTCTGACGAACAGAAAAGCTGAGTTTTTTTTAAAAGGTTTTCTTGCAAGGTGCACTGAAAAAAGGCTCCCTCTGCTGATCAAACGCCATGCTTAGGTGACAAGGAATGCAGGAAGATAGGGTGGGAGGCGGAGAGGGAAGCTAGCTGTCTGCTGCCTCTCTATCTACCTAGCTACTTAGCTGGTGAGTAAGACAGAGAGAAAGACAGACAGATGGGCATGCAGACAGGTGGACAGACAGACAGGCAGACAAACTGAATGATAGATAGATAGATAGGTAGGTAGATAGATAAATAGAACTCGAACTCGAACTCGAACTCGAACTCGAATATTTTAATGAGGGTAATTGGATAAGCCAGAGGCTTCTTTACACCAGGCCCTCATGGGGGAAAAAGTGAAACAAACATAAATAAACCAATTGATCAACAAACAAGATAATGTCAAAAAGCAAAGAAATGAATCATTCAAATTGCCATTTAATTATTGACTAAGTCATGAAATCAATGAAAGACCACAGAATAAACCCCAATCGAATAAATAAACAAAACCAATTAAACACTGACAAACTCCCATCATTGACACCCGCTTCCCCTAAACAGAAACCCTCCCCCAAAAATCAACAACACACACACTCACACACACGCACGCACGCACGCACGCACAAACACACACACACACACACATATACACACACTACGCGTACATATGCACGGAAACGCAACTACACGTGCGAGCTTGCACAAATCACACAAATCGTCCAGGATACAAATCCATACACATGTACATTTCCTCACATATCATAACAGCCTTATGTCATAATCATCAAAATACCATAGCCACACATTACACCATCAAAAACAAACAATGAACATTATTTGGGAGGGGGGGGGGAACCACCACCACAGAGCATCAAAACACACACCACACACACACACACACACACGCACACTCACACACATTTGCGCGCGCTTGCACGCATACACACTCACACACACAGAGTTCAACAAGCACGCTCACCCAATGCATATTACAGAAAATTAAACAAGTGTGTGTGGTACGCTTTTTTGAAAGATGATAGACTACTTTTCTCTTTTATAATGACTGGGATTTCGTTCCATAATTTGCTTCCAGAATAAACAAGGGATGACATAAACAGATCGGTTCTTGGATGAGGAGTAACAACACTGCTTTTGTTACGAACAGTTTTAACAGGAACCGCTGACAAAGATAATGAGGGCTAGTTTATTCATAATCTTATACATAAATACACCTTTATTAAAGAGACAATGTAAACTAAAAGGAAGAATGTTCAACTCTTTGTAGCTATTAGTTTCTAAGGAAGTAGTTCTAAGCAGAATTAATTTGAGAGAACGTTTATATACTCTCTCAAGTTGTCATAAACAGTTTTTACTTGCCAAATCCCAGCATGTAGATGCATAATCAAGATCAGGTTTTATGTAAGCGTAGAAGAATAGTTTTCGAGTATGCTGGTCAAAGAAATGTTTTATTCGGTTAAGTTGGAATAGCTTCTTAGATAATTTTTTTGAAATACTAAAAACATGATCAGACCATGACAAGTTATTATCAATGTAGACCAAGTAGTTTATATGAGCTGACTTCTTCTAATACTTTATCGTAAATCTTTATTCCATTTAGTTTGGTTTTGAACTTTTGGCGCTTTTGTCTTGTAGCAACAACCATGAATTTAGATTTCAGTGGATGGAGAGCCATGTGATTGCACTCTGTCCATGCTGCTAGATTGTTTAAGTCCTTTTGCAAAATTTTACCTACAGAGTTTACATCATGATCCGCTGTATGTATGGTAGTGTCGTCGGCAAAGAGTTCACAAGTGGAAGAAAGATGGAGAGGAAGATCATTGATATATATTGAAAAGAGGATGAGCCCTAGCACAGAACCTTGAGGAATACCATACTTCACTGGCAAAAGGGACGACATAATTGAATCTTGATAAACAGCTTGTCTTCTTTTATCAAGAAAAGAGGTACTTAGTTTTAGTGAGTCTGTGCATAAACCATACATAGCCAGTTTCTTTACTAGGAGGTTGTGATCAATACAGTCAAATGCCTTGGCAAAGTCTACAAAAATTGCTCCAGTTACAATATTATTATT
This sequence comes from Rapana venosa, assembly GCA_028751875.1. Classification (NCBI taxonomy): domain Eukaryota; kingdom Metazoa; phylum Mollusca; class Gastropoda; order Neogastropoda; family Muricidae; genus Rapana; species Rapana venosa. The sequence goes on from CM054141.1 coordinate 68,199,380, forward strand.
AATATTTAAATGCCATTTCTCTATGATGTTGCTGAGTGCAGTATGACATGAATGATTTTCTCTAAAGTCACTTTGATTAGGATGAAATAAGTTATGTTTGTAAAGTGTGACAGAAGATGTTGCTTTAAATGCTTTTCTAAAGGTTTAGATAAGATAGATAGAATCGAAATAGGTCGATAGTTGGAAGGGTCATTTGGATCTCCAGATTTAAGAACAGGTATAACTTTGGCATCTTTAAACATTTGAGGATAGCAACTTTTTTCAATACAGAGATTATAGATATATGTAAGATGTTCAGAGATTACTTGCGCAGAAATCTTCAAAATTTTGCTGTCTAGATTATCTAAACCACGGGAGCTTGATAGATAGATAGATAGACAGATAGATAGACAGATAGGTAGAATTCAAATGAAATAAAGGAATTGTATTGTTGCAAGCTACCAAACCCATGAGCAATGTAACATAATGACTGATGTCAAATCTGGTGCCAGTACAATGCCATGGAAAACACATCAGTGCTCTTCCAAATATGAACGGTGTGTTTTGCTTGTCCTTATTTATATGTCAAGAAATCAGCTGGTGGATCCTTCCTGTATCCACTCTCTGCAGTCAGAATGGTGGGGATAGCCTGATGGTTAGAGTGATGTATTCGTGATCTGCTGACCCGGGTTCGAATCTCGTTCAAGAAGATTTTTCCTCTGGAGTTAACATCAGTGCCGATTCCACTCCCTTTAAAAGTCCTTCGGTTGAGACTATAAACCGAGGTCCCGTGTGCGAACGCACGCAGAACATCTTGCGTGCACGTTAAAACCCGTTCGGCTTTTCGTAAGTGTAGGCCATTGTGTGCTGGTGGGACTGGATGAAAAAATTTCCGAAACGGCATACACATTGGACTTGATGTAAAGCCATATGAGTGCTTATTCCATTATCCTCTAAACAAAAGACTAAAGAATAAAACAAAAAGTAAAAGA
>CM054141.1:68210350-68217850 GCA_028751875.1 Rapana venosa
GCATTCTTCCTCCTCTCCTCTCTCTGGCATAATCATATTTTTACACAAAAAAAGGGCAAGAAAGACAACTGAACGGCAGTGATCGATACGAAGCAGATTCTTCTTGGATATCTTTTCTGCGGCCTGAACATAGTATCTGTCTCACGCCAAAGTCGGATGTGCTGGGCCTGACTTGTCAGGCGCTTAACGGCAGCGCAACGCATTTTCTCTCATACGACGGACAACAATAGTTGCTGTCTGAGCATTCGACGACGGAGAAGAAGAATTGCAAAGAAGAAGAGGAATTTCGAAGAAGCAGAAGAATTGCAAAATTGCAAAGAAGAAGAAGAAGAAGAAGAAGAAGAAGAAGAAAAAGAAGAATCTGTCTGACATATTATCATGAATAGATTGGAATCAGCTTTTACTAAGTTTCATTTTGGTGCAAAAAAGCTTTAAAAAATCAATCAATGTTGTAGAGATTTTTTTAAAAAAATGTGCTTTTTGCGACAGCGTAGATGATAGATTGTGTGCATTCAGAAACAGCCTCTTAGATAGTTAAGATTCCTAGTATTTTAATGCTTAAGCGATTTCTGTCTACATATTTGTGAACGTGATCTCTTTTTTTTGTGAAGTGGCGACATCTGAGGACTGTTTGTCTGCTTAAATGCTCCTGTTGCAAGACTGGACGCCAAAGGAGGAACAGGTAGTCCCCCTTGCCTGTGTGTAGCGTGTGGGAGGCAGCGGTGGACCTGTGGTCTAGACGTCCCACAATAAAGCCAGAAGCCACAGGTTCCATCTCTGCTTGAACACGAAATCCTCTCCCCCCCCTCCCTTATCCACAGCGCCTCAGGTACTGGGTTTTCGAATGAGACGATAAAGCGAAAAATTAAGACGATAAAGCGTGTGCAACTCATATCTACTGCACGTCAACACACACACACACACACACACACACACACACACACACACAAAACACACACACACACACACACACACAGACACACACACACACACACACGCGCGCGCGCGCGCGCGCACACAGACACACACACACACACACACACACACACACACACCAATCACCCCCCAAAAAAAACAACAACACAACAGCACGGCAAGACAGTTGTACCTGGCAAAATTGTGCAGAAAAATATCACTCTCAATGGAAAAGAAATACGCATAATATAGCCCCCCCACCCCACCAAAATCTGCTTAGAATGGACAGCCCTGTTCAAGGAAGGAAACGAGCATATATAACAACAAGAATCAACATATATGTTTCTGCTTTCTTTTTGTCAGCTGTGGTGAATGTTGTGTTGATGATGAAGAGTATACTTTGGTTCGTTTTACCTTTCCTTTGTTGCGAAATGAACGGATGCTAATGCGATCCAATATCCAATCCAATCTTGTTGTTTATAGCACCGCCGACCACAGAAGCCATATTGGGATATCATCTTGTCAGATATTTAAAGCTCAGATAAAAAACAACTGTGCAACTCTATACAGATTAAAACAGGGTGTAAAAGCAGCTCTACTGTCATTCCCTCTACCAACGCCCTGGTCAACCATAAGGTTAGCCCAGCACGGTCACCACGTTGTGGGAAAAACCACATCAACCACACAAAAGGGTAGGAGATAAAGCCCAAACCAGATTCCTTCATTCAAACTTGTTCTTAGTGACTAACTATGACAGTATCACTCATATCGGACGGGAGAAGCCTGATTCTCTTTGGAAATGTTGTCTCCAGTGGAGCATTGCAGAAAAGGATCTTCAGGGAGTCTGCAGTACAATGCTTGTGCCTAATAGCACTCGCTTTCCCCCAGCCAAGTTAAGCAGCGTCGAGCGTGGTTACCAGTTGGATGGGTGACCGTTTGCGCGCCTTGGCTTCAGTGCAGTTCCCCCAGTTCACCCAGCTGTAAATGGGTACCTGCCCTCTTTAGGGTCAGGGAAGGTAAAGCAGCGAGGGAGAGATGGGCGCCGCCCTCAATATGCTGGCCCTAGAGAAGTGAGGTCTCTGACGCCTCACTCCCCTACGACCTTATAGGCTATGGGACTCCTTTACCTTTACCTTAATACCCTGGACATGTCGACACTCCAGAAGCAGATGCTGGATGGTTATTTTTACATCACAAGTCACACACCACGGGGTTCCCTCACCTTTGAGCAAATGAACGCGAGTGATATGAAGCCGTTAAGCAAATATCTAGGTAGAATCGTCAAGGTCTACAGGTCATTTTGGAGTTCTCTGAATTTTTTGGTTGGTTTGCATCATCATCATCATCATCATCATCATCATCATCATCATCATCATCATCATCATCATCATCGTCGTCGTCGTCGTCGTCGTCGTCGCGTCATCACAACCTAGTCTTCTTCTTCCTTCTCCCCCTCATCCTCATCGTTGTCTACCTCGTTATTATTGTGGTCATCATTGTCGTGTCCGTAATCATCGTTGTTATCGTCAGAACGTAGGGATTTTCCAACATCACTAGTGCGATAGCGTGACTAGGAAAGAAAACATAAACAATGCAACAAATATCCAGAAGACTGTTCCTGTACACACTTTGTTTTCACGTCGTTGTGGCGAGCTCTTTGTCCATCTGCGTCAGTCATGTCATACATACACATGCTTGTGTAACTTCCATCCTTTTCGATAACAGTACTTTTACTGCTACTTCTACTGCTGCTGCTGCTGCTGCTGCTGCTTCTACTACTACTACTACTACTACTACTACCACCACCACCACCACCACCATCATTTTCACCACTACTTCTACTATTACTACTACTGCTTCTGTTGTTCTTGTAATACTGTATTTTGTATGACATCTTCAGAGTGTAAAAGACTGCCAACGTCATCATGACATCATCTAACGTTATACGTCCGCAGAACACATCAGAATTACAAACCCCTGATCAAAGAGAGCTGACGTGTCATGTTTCGACGCGTAAAATTTGCACGTTATATCTTAAAAGACGTCATCATCTTAGCTAAATAACTTTCCTCAGAATGTGCAAGTGACATTGGATTGCTATACAGGCCTAAGTTTATCATCACATGAACTATTTCATTTTTGCAAAGTCTTTGCACGTAAATTTGTTTGAGAGTGATATTTGGTGCTGCGTTGTAACCCAATGTAAAATACATTCATAAGCCTGAGCGCTTAGAAAACTAGTAACTCCACAATGCTCCCTGTCACATGTTCTGCTATCATTTCAATCCATCGTTATTGTTTGATCTCCAATGTTTCATGACTCATATAGATAAAATAGATCAAGTGAGAGATGTAGACATGTTCAAAGTGTTCTCATGATTCGTGTACGCAAGTGTAATTACATCAGTAAAAGAGTTGATGCGAAATTCAATCTGTTTGACTTATTAGCATCCTTTACATCCTCCACCCTTTCACCTCTCACACTCATCTAACCCCTTTTGTTCTTTAGTTTCGTTCTTTACAGTCATAACGTGAATATCAAATTGTCTAAATCAACTCGCAGTAAACAGACATTAAACTAAGAATGGAGAGAACGTCATCCTACTTTGGTTGCTATTTTTGATGCAATCGAAAACAAGCATTTGATCGACTACCTGAAAATATAGTGACGTAAAACGTATAGTCAACAGCACACAGACCAATGTACACTGCTACAGACGCTATAGCTGAGTGGTTAAGACCGTTCGACTTTAAACCCCCATGGGTCCACAAAGTCGTGGGTTTGAATCTCAGTGGCGTCTGGTGAATTAAGGGTGAGATTTTTAAGATCTCCCAGGTCTCTTTCAAGTACTAGTGCAGGCATTTAGTGATTTCATTGCCTTCGTGTATATACCCATACAAAAGATCAGATATGCGCGTTAAAGATCCCGCGTTCAGGGGTGACGGAAACACGAACATACCCAGTGTACATCCCCGAAGTTGGAATGCGGCTACCTTCACGGTGCACAAGAAAGGTCGCATATGCAAAAATCTCACCTTTGGCGAACTTTGAGATGTAGCGAAGAAAGGACCATGCAGTACAACGCAATGCAGCACGACGCGTCACACAGCACACCGCCCAGTATGTAGTGAGTGCATGGCCCACGCCAATGGCTCAGCCAGTCACTGATGTCAGGTAGCTAGCTGAGTGCCGCGCTGTACATTAGAGTATTGAACCTTATGCTGTGAAACGTTATGTGGGGATTGCCTTCATCCATACAGACCTCCTAGCATAACAACTTGTGAGAGAGAAGGATCCCCTGAAGTGGGAATATGGCTGCCTGTATGGTTGACAAACGGTCAGACATGCAAGCTCCTCCTCATCCAGTGTGCAATGCTGGCCTCATAGGGATTTCCATCGCGTGAGGAGTGAGACGGAGTGCGTGGTGAGGGTGACATCAGTGTGCTTAATTAAGCTGGGAAACGCCCAACAGCTACACCATGCAGCTAGTGTTTGGTTTACCATGGGGAGGTGTGGGTCACAACACAAGCCTGAGGCTGCACGGCAGCAGTGGTCAGCTGGAGGTAAGGCACCTGCATGGCAGGGACAAGTCCAGCTTCGAAGTGTGCGGTGGTTCCATCCTCGTTTGTTCCTGCAACTTTTCTCCCATCCGCCAGACCACGAGTGGGGGGTATGGGTGCGAGTCTTTCGGATGAGACGATAAACCGAGGCCCCATGTACAACACGCATGTACGTGCGTGCGCGCGCATGGATTTGAAATATTTTGTTCATTACGTTTAAGGAGAGTTGCATACGTGTAAATGATTTGAGTGCAAGCGCTTCGATTTGTTTGTTTTTACAAGATTCAGCGCTATACAAGTTCCATATATTATTATCATTATTTAGCGCGCGTAGAAGAACTCACGGCAAGAAGAGAGTTGTCCCTGGCAAAATTCTGTAGAAAAAAGTCACTATGATATGGAAGCAGAAGCACATGCAGGCAGGATAAGAAAAACAAAACAATAGAAGGCGCTGCTCTTGTGTACTTTCTTCGTCCATCGGGATCGATGATGACCATCTATTCATCCTGGAATTGGGAGGATCCATTTCTGTGGGTGCGAAGATGACTTATTTGGCCAATCCGCGCTTGAAAAGTTCTTGAGCAGTATGGACAGGGTATAGTGGCTGCTTTTGGAGACTTGGAGGCTCTATCTTTCCTGTCTTGCCTGCGTTGCTCAGCTGTCGCAATTCTGTTTGCTTCGTGGGCCTTGGCGCCACTGCGTACAGCTGCTCGCCACTGTGGCCTCTCCATTGCTGCCTGCTCCCATGAGTTTATCTAAATGTTGAAGGCTTTCAGTGAGGATTTCAGAGTGTCCTTGAAGCGTCTCTTCTGGCCTCTTGGGAGCGCTTTCCATGCTGAAGTTCGCCAAACAGAAGTTTCTTGGGGAGCCGATGGTCTGGCATGCGAACTACATGGCCTGCCCAGCGAAGCTGGGTCTGCATCAGGATGATGTGGATGCTGGGAAGGTTAGCTCTAGTGAGCACCTCATTGTCTGGGATCTTGTCCTGCCACTTGATGCCAAACAGTTTTCTCAAACAGGTGGTGTGGAAGTGGTTCAGCTTTTTAGCATGGCGTTGGTAGACTGTCCATGACTCTGAGCCATAGAGCAGGGTGGTGAGCACTACCGCTTTGTAGACCTTGATCTTTACACTACACTACAGTACACAACACTACAGTAAACTACAGTACAGTACAGTACAGTACAGTACACTACACTACACTACACTACACTACACTACACTACACTACACTACAAGACTGCGAATACAAAGCGATCTCCTGTCACACAGGAACAGTTCTGAAGACCTTAGTGCTCTCTGACCAGGGTAGGAGGTAGGCAGCATTCTGTTATGGCTTTAGGTCTGCCTCAACAAGACTATTTATTATTATAATTATATCACTTTCTGTCACGGCACATTTCTCTGTGTGAAACTCAGGCTACCCTCTTCAGGGAGAGAGCGTCGCCACAGAACAGCGCCAACCATTTTTTTTCCATTTTCCTATCTGTATGTGTATTTTGTGTATACGACCAGTTTTGCCGTCTATTAAGGTAGCCGCATTCCGACTTCGGGGATGATGTCTAAACTTGACACCAGCGTGCACGTACATCGTCTATTTTTACCGGCACACAATGGCTTACACTTCCAAAAGGAACAACGTGTTGTAACAAACTGCCCAAAATGTTCTTCGTGCATTATCACCGGGACTTCGGCTTATAGTCTCATCCGAAGGACTTAAAGAGACGTGGAGTCGGTACTGATGGTAACTGCAGGGCCAGAGGGTGTGGAGGGGGAGATGGGAGGTCCCCTTGAACAGGAGCTTCAGTGGTGGTTCGAATCCTGGCCTTCAGGTCACGAGCTCAACGCTCTAACCTTTTGGCCATCCTAACCCCATACACTTTGGCGTTATCTTCTTTTTGTTCCTCGGCTAGAGCTCCAAGGTTCACCAATGGTGAGATTTTGATGTATGCGACCTCCCCCCCGCCCCACCTCCCCAACATTTAGATAGCCGCATTCCGACTTCGGGGATAGAGTCTAAAGACGACATCTGTGTGCATGGGTTTTTATGATTTTGTCATTCGTTCTTACGGGGACGAAATAGCAAGATGTTCTGCGTATATTCACACACGGGGCCTCAGTTTATAGTATCCGAAGGATTTTGATATACAGTTGATTTTCTCGTCAAATTGGGAAGAAAGGGCAAGACTGGAGTCGAACCCAGAACCTCACGGTTTAGTTGTTTGGCAGGTGTACGTCTTAACCGTCCTGCCACCTTCCTTCTTACTGGGGTTATGGATTTCACCACACGTGTTTTCCTCTTGTCTGTTCGGCAGTTTCTGGCAAAGAACGTATTGCCGTTGTGATCAGAAGACGTTCTCATCCAACCAGGTTTCCATTTGTGCGTCAGAGGTCTAGATGTAGCACACCGTCTAGACAGCAACACATTGCTTAACCAATTTCTGTTTGAGCTTAACCCCCCCCCCCCCTCCCCCCTTCCCCAACCAATCGACCACCATGAGTGGTGGTCTGGGCTTAGTTTGTTTGAATGAGACCATAAACCGAAGGTTCCTGTGTAAGGTAAATTGAGTGCCCGTTAAAGAAGCGCAAGGCAACAAGAGATCTGTCCCTGATCAAATTCTGTAGAAAAAGGCCACTCATTGGGAAACAAACGCGCAAGCAGACAGGAAATGAAAGGGCGGCGCTGCTCTTGTGGCGAGGAACTTTCACTACGGAGAGCAGCACCAATGTCACGCAGCAAAATGTACAATGACTTTTTGCTTTTTGTTCCTCAGCTAGAGCTCTGAGATTTGGCCAGCCAAGGTTAAGCAGCATCGAGCGTGGTTACCACTTTGATGGGTGACCGTTTGCGTGCCTTGGCTTCAGCACAGTCCCCCAGTTCACCCAGCTGTAAATGGGTACCTGCCTCTTTATGGTCAGGGAAGGTAAAGCAGCGAGGGAGAGGAGATGGACGCCGCCTTCAGTATGCTGGCCCCTTGAGAAGTTGAGGTCTCTGATCTGAGCCTCGCTCCCCTACGACCACATAG
>CM054141.1:68222850-68230350 GCA_028751875.1 Rapana venosa
ATTGTATATCATCAGAAATCTAATGTCCTGGTTTTGTGTTTTGTGAAATAGAGCCAAATTTTGCAGTATAGCAGCAGCAGGAACAGCAGCAGCAGCAACTGCAAGAGCATGATCAGCAACAACAGCAGCAGTAGTATTATTAAACAATGTACCAGTAGCAGCATGAACAGTAGGTAACTAACCGAGGTAAAGATGTAGTAATTGCACCTCTTCATTAAAGTGAAGTTCATATAAGCACTTAAACCCATATAGTAATAGTAATAGGCTCCTACTGTCTCGGCACAAAAGTACACAAGTTCCTATTCACAATTTTTTTCATTTTGAAGGTTGTGAATGAGCACTCGTGTTGTGGCTTTGTCGCCGTTCCATGATGTTCAATGATGGAGAGAAAGAGGGAAGGAGACGAGAGAGAGAGAGAGAGAGAGAGAGAGAGAGAGAGAGAGAGAGAGAGAGAGAGAGAGAGAGAGAGAGAGAGAGAGAAGAGAGAGAGAGAGAGAGAGAGAGAGAGGATGTTGATGCTGATGTTGATGATACCGATGATGAAGATTGTTTTAGTGGATGTGTAAAGTTCTTGTACATATGAAATTGTTGCTTTTAGGATGAAATGTTTGTAGATTTTAAAGTTAATGTTTCCTTTTAAACAATAAGTATTTTTTAATCATCTCGTATGCACATAAAGAATTAGTCAGAATTTTATTATCCCTGTGTGTGTGTGTGTGTGTGTGTGTGTGTGTGTGTGGTGGTGTGTGTGTGTGTGTGTGTGTGTAGCGTGCACAGAGGACGAGTGCTGCACAGCTTGTGGTGACAAGGTCGCTATCTATTTTTTATGCTTTGATATTTACTCATAATCCTTTACTCGTAACCTATTTGAATTTCTCTGTTTTCAGATAAGAAAATATTTGAATCTGAATATGAATAAGATGATGGCCGTACACTCTGTAATCCTGCCAGTTTTGTATGGAGCAATGTCTGGAGTGCCTCAGCAGTCCAATTCCCAGCCTCGCCCTTTCTTCCCAGTTTGACCAAAAAATCAAACTGAATGTCAAAGTCCTTCGGGTGAGACTATAAAACGAGGCCCCGTGTTCGAACGCACGCAGAACATCTTGCGCACACGTTAAATCCTGTTCCGCTTTTCGGAAGAGTAGGCCATTATGTGCCGGTGGAAACAGATGACAACATTTACAAAACCGCATACACACGGGGACTGGATGTAAAAAAGCACACGAGTGCTTATTCCATTATCCTCAATATAAAAGAATAAATAAATAAAATCAAATCCGTGCACGGCAGTCTCTGCCACAGCTGCTGCAGACACAGTTGGACATGGGGTGGATGATGGCCTGGTTCTGCTGTCTCTCCTTCCTTCCTTCCTTCCTGCAGCTTCGTCTGTCTTTCCAGCTTTGCCGTCTCTTCCCTTCTCCCCATCAACTTCTCCCCTGTACTGCGCTCCTCCACCCACTGCTATGTTCTGCAAGTGCTTCCTAGCTGTCAGAGCTAGACGCGGATGACATTTGCAACACTGAGTGCATAGTGGGACTTAACGTAAAAAAGCACACACTTGCTTATCCCGTTATCCTCGAAATAAAAGAATACATTTTTGTGGGGTGGGGGTGGGTGGGGCATGGGGGTTGGGGTGGCTCTAGGGGGTCGGAGGGCGAGGGAGGGGTCGTTGGCTAGAGCTCCCAGGATCACCAATGGTGAGATTTTGCGTATGCAACCGTTTTTGCTCACCATGAAGATAGTCGCATTCCGACTTCGGGGATGTATGCTGGCTATGTTCGTTTTGGTTATGTTCGTTTTTCCGTAACCAACCAAACGCTGAGATCAGATACAGGATCTTTAACGTGTATATTTGATCTTCTACATGTGTACGCACGAAGGGAATTAAGGCGCTGGCAAGTCTGCACTTGAGTTGACCTGGCAGACTGCAAAAATCCTTACCCGTCATTCAACAGACTCTGACGAGATTCAAACCTACGACTTCATGGACCCACGGGATTGATGTCAAACGGTCTTAACCACTCGGCTACAGCGTCCGTCAAAAGAATAAATATAAATAAATGAAAATTCCTTCCTTCCTTTCTTTATTACACACGCACGCACACGCACACATTCATATACACACAAACACACACATACACGCACGCACTCACGCACACACACAAACGCAAAACATACACATACACACACACTACGGATAAGACTATAAACCATGGTTCTGTTGCAAACGCTCGCAGAACATCTTGAACACGCATTACAATTTGTTCCCCTTTTCGGAAGAGTAGGCCATTGCGTGTCCGTAGGAACGGATGACAAAATTTACAAAACTGCATACACACAGAGACAGTATGTTAAAAAAGCACATGAGTGCGTATTCCTTTAGTTTAAAAAAAAAGTAGATAACAAGAAATAAAATGAATAAAACACACGCACACTAATACCAAAACCAAAGCAAATGTGTTATTATCTCAGTGAACAGAAAAACATCTTTTTTCTTCACTGTTCCCACGCCGGTCACCTCAATCTCAACCGCCAAAGCTATTCCCAGATTCGTTATGTCGCATCCTCAGGGTCTGAAGTCCTCAGAGACCCCGTCAATATCAGGCCGCTATGCATGGGGCCACCAGCCAGAGGGGCCCTGCACTGCACAGGACACCACCTACTAAGTCCCCTACTAACGACAGTATTAGCTCAGTCGCAGACCCATATAGCGAGTGAGTCACCCACCCGAGGTGTCGACCACCACAACGTTCCTCTAACGACCCTCCCCCGTAGAATCTCCAACCCCAAAGGCTTTGACACAAACTCACCACAGGCACATAAGTTTATTGAAAAACCGAATCTGAGGTCACCATGAGACCAGAGCAACTAGGGCCACCGAGTTAGAAGCAATTAAAAAAAATTGTATGACGATCAATGACAATGAGGATGACGTAATGACGCTGCTGTGGAAGTGCATATGCTTTGAGATTACTTGACAGGGTTGTACTCTACGCTTACTATCATGATATATCCCTGCATCAATCGGGCCCGAGAGAAACAGACACCTGAATGAACAGAAACATTCATGTGGGTTACCAACCATATATAAGAATAATAAAAAGAAAAAAATCACAGAAAGTAATACATATTCAATCTTTAAAATAAAATCATCAAACCCAAGCGCACACGTACACACAAACACACCTATGCACACACACGCTCACGTGTGCACACGAAGCACGCATAAAGCGCTTAGGCAGGCACATATGTACACACATACAGCGTGCATATACAAATGCTAATGCACAAATACTTAATGTCAAACGATAGCAGCGATGCCATTTATTTTGATGCAATTTATCATGATGCAAGCGTGCACTTGCGCGCGTGCGCGCACGCACACTCACACACACTTAAACACTGGGCTACCAACAAAATATACTGGTTTTTTTTTAATTCGATTTTGTAAAATTTCGAAATGTACAGTTAAGATGGAAAGAAAGGAAAACTGCAGATACACAACAACTGAGCGATGTCAACAACTACAATCAACTTTATACCTAAGAATCCAAAACGGTTCCAAAAGAAATTGTCGGTGTTTTGTTAGTTTGAAAAGCACAAAAGTAGATGGCTTCAGCAGCACACTAATTTCAACAGTAAGGGTGACTGCTACCTCCTCTCCAGAGAAGACAGAGTAACCATTGTAAGGCTGAGGACTGGACACTGCAGACTCAGACATCACATGTTTACTAAGTTCCACATTGGTGGTGATTCTGAGGCGTGCCCCTGTGTTAGCACTTCTCCCATGACAGTGGAACACTTCCTCCAGACCTGTCTATCCAACACATCAAAACCTGAGGACTGGCCGATATCTGGCCTACTGACCTGCCGATGAGGGACAAACTCTTTGGACCCCTGGAGGGCCTTCAGCGCAGGACAGCATTTGTCAGGGCCTCAGGAGTTGCTGTCTGAGCGTTTGACTACGAAGAAGACGATGTTTGAAAACCATTAAGAACTTTACCGAAACTAGAGAAGGATCATGAGAAGGGCAGACATGGATGGCATGGGTATTTCAACAGGAGGCAGAAACATCATACACCTTAGTACGCTAATGATACAGCACATACGGCTAATAATTATAAGCGTGAGAAGAATTCTGCACAGAGTTGATGCAGAGGGTAGTCAAGTCAAGTCAAGTCAAAAACACTTTAATCATCCCATGAAGGGCAATTACAATACTGACAGGCAGATTGATACGCATAAAAATCCAAAAGAAACAAAAAAGTTATATTTCATATTGGTTAAAACATTCCAAAATGACTTCAAATAAAAATGTCAGGAACACACAAACACACACGCGCGCATGCACGCACACACACACCAATTGTGAACACAATGTTACCCCCCCCCCCCCCCCCACAAAAACAATAAACAACCCTCCCAAAAAACCCCACACACCCCACAACGTTGACTAGAAGACAAAAAAACTTACTATTTGCGCACGCACATGCGCAACACGTACACACGCACATGCGTGCGTGTGCGAACACATCCACGCACACCCACACCATACATCAATATATGAAATCAATGTTTTAAAGACCATTGACTAGAAGACAGACTTATTTCATGCACACACAATTATGTATTTGACTACACTCATAAAAATGACAATCAGGCAAGTAATTCAGAGAAATGTAAAAACTAGGTAGTCAACATCATTGTGAATTCAGAATTCGAATGCTTACTGGCACAAAAAAATTTCTTTTTCTGTTTGTTTTGCTGATGGGACACTAAAAACGGCGTTCCGAAGGCAACAACTGAAACTCTGGAAACAAAGCATGGGAGGGATCGGCCAAAATGGCAGTGGCTTTGCGTACAAGCTGCTGATTGCAGAACGACATGAGATCTCTTTGTTCTTCTCCAATTATTTTTTTTTAGCAGATTCTTACAATTCTCTGCAGACCATTCTTGTTTTTAACACTAAGGTTATTGTACCAACAAATCAAAGCAAAACTTAGAACACACTATATGTAAGACTTGTAAAACAAAGAAAGAATCTTTTAGTCTACAAAAAATGAGTTAAGTTTCCTCAGAAAATACACACATTGTTGTCCCTTTTTGACAATAGCGTCAGTGTTAACGTCCCAGTTTAACTTGTGGTCAAAAACAGTTCCCAGATACTTATAGTTCGAAACGTTTTCAACTTCCTGACTATGGATAATAATATTCTTAGGAGTATGCCCTGATCTTCTGAAGTCGATACACTACTGGCCTTAATTTGAATGTCAAAAAGACCAAAGCGATGCACATTTTTGGTAGAGACATTCCTCAGAATATCAAAATGAATGGTACAATTTTCAAATATGTTCAAATTTTCAAATATTTAGGCTCTGCAAAAGACAAAAATAGCCCCTTTCTACAAGACATCAAGGCTAGAATCGGTATGGCCAGGCAACAGATTAATTCAGTTAACACTGATGACAGATGTATACCTAAAAGGTAAAGGTAAAGGAGTCCCATAACCTATAAGGTCGTAGGAGAGCGAGGCGTCAGAGACCTCACTTCTCTAGGGCCAGCATATTGAGGGCGGCGCCCATCTACTCTCCCTCGCTGCTTTACCTTCCCTGACCCAAAAGAGGGCAGGTACCCATTTACAGCTGGGTGAGCTGGGTGAACTGTACTGAAGCCAAGGCGCACAAACGGTCACCCATCCAACTGGTAACCACGCTCGACGCTGCTTAACTTGGCTGATGTATACCTAGAGATATCAAAATCAGAATTGTCAAAAGACTTATCTGGCCTGTATTACTGTGTGCTTGAGAAGCCTGGACACTACAACAATTGGAAAGAGACAAAATAAACGCCGGCAAAACGCATTCTACAGGTAGCTTCTAAGAATCAAATTGTCAGAAAAAAAAGCAAATGAAATTATTCTTGAACGCTCTGTGTAAAGTCAAATGTTGGCTGAAACTGAAAAGCGCATACTGAGATATGTTGGTCAATGCAAACAGAAACGCACACACACACACATCTGATGACGACAGTTCTCCAAGGTAAGGCTGAGGGCATAAAGAAAAGAGGCAGACCACCACCACCACCCCACATTGCCAACATCACTGAGATCAGGGATTTTGAGTTGGAGGTGTCCTCGTTGTGGTGGTCAGTAGGTTTGGAAAGGGGTGGGGATGAGGGTGGGGGGCTCAGTCAGTTAAGCCCAACGACTAAGCTGTTATTGTCGTCAGTTGGGAACATAGCAGAGGGTGTCCTGGACACGCCAGCTCAAGATAGGCGCCACTGAACACTGCCAAAGTGACCCCGCAGCAGTGCAACGCCCTTCTGGCTGGGAGCCCTCTGGCGGCTTATCCTTGATAAGCTTCCTGTGGACCTCTGACCCTGAGGAAGCGCCATGCGCGAAGAGATCGACATGAACGGCGTGGAGCAGCAGGACCCACGCAGTCACAGAACAGGAGATGGGGAAGCCCTCCACATGATTGAAGCAACAATGGTGATGACAATGGTAACTCGAACATGGGATGTATGGATGTATGTATGTGTGTATGTATGTATGTATGTATGTATGTATATAAGTAAGTATGTATGTATGTATGTATGTATGTATGTATGTATGTATGTATGTAAGTATGTATGCATGTATGTATGTATGTATGTGTGTATGTATGTATGTATGTATGTATGTTTGTATGTGTGTATGTATGTATGTATGTATGTATGTATGTATGTATGTATGTATGTATGTAAGTATGTATGTATGTATGTATGTATGTATGTAAGTATGTATGTATGTATGGAAGTATGTATGTATGTATGTATGTAAGTATGTATGTATGTATGTATGAACATACATACATACACACATACATACATACTTACTTACCTACCTACTTACTTACTTACTTTTTTGCCGCTGCTGTTGCTGCTGTTGCTGCTGCTGCTGCTGCTGCTTCTGCTGCTGCTGCTGCTGCTGCTGCTACTACTACTACTACTTCTACTACAACTCTTACAGTATATCATACTAAATTTTGTGTGACAACTAAACATAACACACAAATGAAAGCAGTTCCCCGCAACAAGCCGGTTACGTGAAGAAACACATCGAACTGTTCATCATGTCTAGTTAAAGAAAAAAATTGTCAAAGAGCCTCCACACGAAAAAAAACTTCCCATATACTACCTCCAAATCAAACACTAAGATTTTTGTTTTCCCAGTATACTGGGCGCGCGGGGGGGGGGGGGGGGGGGGGGGGGGTGGAATTCTCACCTTGCACTCTTTTTACAGCTATCGTTCTTCTTGCATTCATTTTGTGTTCAAGTTTGTGATATATTCATTCTTTCTCTCTATTTGGCTTTTTGCTCCCGTCAGAGGAAACAAATATAAAGAAGTAAAATCATAGCACTTACTTGCTTTGGCAGAACAATCATTCTTTTGTTCCTCTAAAATCTTCCAGAAGCTAACATGCTAGAAAGTTGTTACCAGTTCAATATTCCTATGGCTTA
>CM054141.1:68235350-68240350 GCA_028751875.1 Rapana venosa
CCCCAAGCTAAGGTAAGGCAGCATTGAGCAGGGTGACCTCTTGGATGGCTGGGTGACCGTTCGTGCGTTCTGGCTTCAATGCAGTTCCCCAGTTCACCCAGCTGTAAATGGGTACCTGCCCTCTTTAGGGTCAAGGAAGGTAAAGCAGCGAGGGAGAGGAGATGGGCGCCGCCCTCAATATGCTGGCCCCTGAGAGGCTGAGGTCTCTGACATTTCGCTCCTTTACGACCACATAGGTCATGGAAACACCTTTAGCTTTTGTTTTTAGCCATGACTTGTGGCGGAGTAACCTAGTAGTTAGAGTCACTTCCTTATGACCTGAGAGCGTGGAGCCAGGTTTCCAGTCAGACACCCAATCGAGGGTTTTGATGATTTAGATAAACATTGTATCAAGTATTTTGACATAGAAAAATGACAAGAGAAAACCTTTTCCCAACAATTCTAGAATTGAGTTTTGAAACCTCTTCAGGCAAAACCTTGCTTCTGCATTTACATAAACAAGACTGCCATAGGAACGCTTTACTCCTTTTTTTTTACAACAGAAAACAGCTTTAAAAAACAATGGGTATCCATAATGACATCTTTTCTGTAACCCAAATGTCACTCTTCCTCATACACTGTCAAGGATTTCATACTCCCAATATAAGTGACAAAGATTATGCGTATCTTTTAACTCTATGTGCTTTTAATCCCCCCCCCCCCCCCATTTAATGTCAAAATGTACAAGCACAGAAACTATTTCTTGTCCATGGAATGTATGGCAAGGAATTGCTGCCTAACGTATTTGTCATTTAGTAAAACATGCTCAGCATGTACCTGTTCGATAGTTCAGATTGTATTGTTGTTTTAGAGAAATATTTGTACATTTTGAAGGTTTATCTTCCACAACATATCACCTGTTATCTTTCCATTAGTAATACTAGGACCATAACCATCTATGGTATCCAAAAATGTTACACAGTAACGCATATATTCTTACACCTGTGGCTGGTACTCTTAAATTTTCAGATAAGGCTAATTTTGACCTATGATACAGTTTTTGAATTTTGGTAACCTAATCCTCCGTTTTTGGTGCTATGTACTGCTTTTGAAAATTACCTTGTGTTTTGTTCCACATAAATCAATAGAAACTTGGTTATCTGAATGATCTGGAGGCAGTTCCACTAAATGTATTAGCATTGACAAAAATGAATGCTTTTATCATAGTAAATCAACCAAACGGTGTTAAACTTCTCTTTGACTAACTTTGAAGCAGTGCTCAAACTTAACATTTTTCCAGAGTAGGGCTCTGGATGCACATTCACTGAGATCTTGGATAAACCAAAATGTTACTGTTTTAAACTGTCAAGTCTTTTATACAGTTTTTAGATTTGGCATACATTTTTATTGAAGGGGGAGCTTTACTATCTAGCCACATAAGTTGACAGTTTTTCTGATTAAAAAAACAACACTTCCCTAACACATTTCCCAATTTACTGATGATTTGAAACATATTTTGAAAATAACGCTTTCTATTCATTTTACACAAGTCGTGCAGCATTTGCAAACTGCGTCGTTTCTGCAAATTTCTGTTATTGATATATTTTCTCTTATCATAATTGGTAAGACCTGAGCAGCTAAACAAAGAGATAAGGCAATCTGGGGGCTCCTTGTCTACAGCCTTATTTAATGTTAATCGTGAATATATTGACCATTAACTGTGACTGAAGATTTGACACTCATTTCAAAGGTACCAATTCATAAAAAAACACTATTATTTGAACCATAGACTTTCAATACTTTGAACATAAATCCCGAATCAACAGAGTCAAAAGCCTTCCTGAAGTCTAAAGAGATGTGCATGCTTGGTGATTTTTTAAAATCCGAATAAGGCATTAAATCAGATAAGAAGTCTGGTGTTATCTCCTATTATATCTATTCGTGACAAACCTGGTGTGATCTTCACTTATTTGTTTATATAGTACTTTCTCAAATCTTGTTATGCATTATATTCAACCATTAAAAGAAATAGTGGCCCTCAGTCATTCAAAACTACCTGGGTTTATTTCCTTTTCACATGCAGTTTTCAAACAACGACACAAACCATTAGCACTATTTTGTTATTAAGTTGAATATTCATTTTATGTTGCTGATAATTCCCCATATGTATACGCTTCATCAAGAGCCATCACATCAAAAGGTCTAATGCTATTTCAGAAAAAATTAAAGACTTCAGCCCAAATACCTTCTATTACGGACATTTCCTATTCTTCAATTGCTTTAAAGCATACCCAGCTACTTATAGAGCTATTTCTTCTTCAAGAGATGATGTCTCTCCTGATGACAAATGGCGAATTTAATTCACTGAGTCACCCATTTAACACTATTTGATATCCTTATCTGGTCTATACCGCTGTGAACAGAAAGCGTTCACTTCATTGTTGTTTTGTCTGGATCCTTTGTTTCATGTAATTTTTGTTCATTATTTTGCAAATTGTTCACTAGCTTGATTTCTTTGTCTAGACTGTAATACTACGTGATAAATGTTCACTATCTGTTCCCAATCTTTCTTTAGACCACAACAAGAAACCTTTTATTATTTTGAAGAGCAGTGATACTATTTCTTTATTAGTCCTCTTTAATACTTCGAAATTACAGTTAGCATGTTGCAGGTTATTGTCAAGGTTTTCTACATGATGAATATGACCAACTTCATTTTTATTTCTTTTTTCCTTCTATGCAGCTGTAGCTTAAGCTATAGTCTGTGACGTATCTCACTAACAACAGATTGAAAAAATACTTTGTCTGAAACTGTTAGTTTAGTTTTGAAAGTTTTGCCATTACTCTGTGTGTGTGATTAAAGCGCACGTGATCTGACGGCAGCGGAGGGTAAAGGGTCCAATCTTCACTGATGTATCTGTTCAGATTAATTCTTCCCTGGATATCAACATTTGGGCTGACCCTACCATCTTTAAATTCGTTGGATGAGAAGATAAATCATGATTTTGTATTTGCGAGCGCTCGCAGAACATCTCGCACACACGTTAAAACCTCATTTTCCACAGAAGAATAATCCATCTATGACTGATTGGATGGATGGCACAGATATAGCAAGCATGCATTCTGTTTGTTTTAGCATCATTTAAAGGCTGTTCACTCTAGGTGATATTAGACTTACAGAAAAATTTAAACTGAAAAAACAAACGAATTCATGAAAGCATTGCAAAAGAAAACCTTCAACAAATCATCAATAGCAGACTGGAGATAATTTTACTTATATCAACAGTTTTTGGCTTACGAGTGAGTTTATTAACAGATTTCCTCTTCAGATCTACAATACCATATTCTTTGTATAACGAGTTCAAGTTAAGCCAATAAAAACAATAGGTATTTTAAATGTTTATATATTTTTATGTTATTCTTTTATATCGAGTATAATGAAATAAGCACAAATGTAACAAATGCATCATGCCGCCTAGACCAGCAGGAGCTCTGCCAGATTCAATTTGCCCACAACACACTGCAGGAAGAAGTCATAGCAGTGACCCACGACTCTTCAGGGAGTTGAGGGAGAAGTCCAGTCGTTGTTATCATCTGAAACATGTTTTTACCTGACAGACAATGTTTCTGTCATCAGAAGCCGCACAGGACAAGAGGAAGCATGGACAACGTGACAGGAAGTAGTTCTGACACAGGGAACACGGCCATTCTGACAACTTCCGGTCAGACGAGTTACCCAGAGACGCAAATAGCTCGGACCCTGTGGGCAGTCTGGCCTCCCTGCATTCTCCTGCTAGGAGGCTTTGGAAACATCGCCACCATCTGTGTCATGCGCCGCATCAAGGACCACAACTCTTCACAGCATGCCATTCTTATCGCCCTTGCTGCTAGCGACCTGACCTTGCTGTATACCGGTACGTTGCGACATTGGCTGTACTATTCCTTCAACGTGGACCTGCGCAGTCTTCATACGGTGACGTGCAAGCTTCACATCTGGCTGGTGTACAGCTCTGGCACCGCCTCTGCTTGGCTGCTGACTTTCGTCACCGTGCAAAGAACGCTGGCCGTCAAATGGCCCTTTATGATGAAAGCGGCGTTTTCCTTGAAGAGAACCTGGACCATCACCATCGCTGTTGTTGTCACTGCTGCTGGTATCAACGGACACTGGCTGGTAGGTATGAATGTGATCAACAGCAGGTGCACAGGCACGGGGTCTGCTCGCTATTATGCTTTTACCGTAGTCTGGCGGTGGGTGGACATGTGTGTGTCTTCGCTCTTGCCAACTGCCTGCCTGTTGGTGTGTGACGTCATCTTGTCTTTGACTCTGTACAAGGCCACAGCCATGCCCTCTGTGTCGGTTCACGCCGTGTCCAACGTCACTACAGCACAGCACGCCTCCGGTCGCAGGAAAACGGCTTCCAGAACGAGCGTCATGATCCTGACTCTCTCCTGCACCTTTCTTCTCCTGACGCTGCCCGTGTGTGTGTTCCTGGTCTGGGAGCACTATGCCAACATGTATGCGGACAAAGCCTCCAGACTGTACGCCCAGGGAACTCTGGCCTTCGCTGTGACCTTCCTCCTGTGGTACACCAACAGCGCCGTCAACTTCCTGCTGTACTGTTTCACGGGAACCAAGTTCAGGACAGAGTTTCTGAGCTGGATCAGCTGTGCCCCCCGTCATGACCCCGCTGTGCTGGCTGGGGAGAAACGTTAGAGCTTGTCCCCGGGTCTGGAAAAGGTAGGACTGTGAGGTCTGTCCAAGAACGTTGTGGTCTTCAGGGTGACCTTTCTCTATGTTCTATATTACAAGTTTTCCACTTATAACTAAAAAATAAACCAATTAGCTTTATACAATGTGAATCTTTTTCCATGTTGAAAATTGCAGGTAAGACTATTCTTATCACATCTAAATGAACATTACAAAATATTAAACTTTTATAGCACTACTGGGTATCAAAAGTGAAATATAAATTTCCCACTTTGCCCTAAAATTAATGTGTTTGATGCAAATAGTAAAAGTT
>CM054141.1:68245350-68252850 GCA_028751875.1 Rapana venosa
TGGTAAATTGAAAAAGCAATGTTTGTACATAGGCATACGTGTGTGTAACTTTATTGACGGAATTGCTTGTATTTACCAGCTGTAAAATCTGTATGTAATCGATACAGGAACAAACTATATCCAAAGTGGAACAAATATTCAATGTTCATGTAGTTTAATAACATTCTGTCTTCTAATAACTATCTACTTTGATTCGCAGTGTTCGTGATCACTGTGTCCACAACATTTGTGATAATCAAAATGACCCTTCACTGTGAATTGCAGTGTTCATGTGACTATGTACACCATTTATATCGTACCGAACCTCCACTGTGACCTGGTGTGTTTGTCACACTGTTCTCAGCATCCACCCTAATCTGCCATGACCTGCAGTGCTCACATAACAACATGCCCACAGCTTTCATAACCACCTTACTGACCCTATACTTTGAATTAAGATGATCCTATACAGTCATCTGCCGAGTTATTTGTCGATGTCTGCAGCATGGCTCTACTTAAGTGTTTTGATTTGTTTGCTTTACAAGATTCAGCGCTAAAAAAAAGCCATTTATGATGATGATGATGGTGATGATGATGATGATGATGATGATTGTTATTGTTGTTGTTATTATTACTGTGACCGTGTTGTCATCTGGCTATGTCCATGGCCTGCTATGTCCAGAACTGACCTTGGTCATGGCTCGCTGTGATCATGACCAGAATGTCCACAACCTGCAACACTGTGCACACCACTGCACACGATGTCCTAGTCATTGTGTATCATCTAAAACTTGATAATCATTCTTTACCGCTGTGTCCCAAAGGTTCCCGTTTGGGTCCTAGACTTTTCCTCCATCCATTAGACCATGAGTGGTGGTCTGGGCGCTAGTCTTTCGGATGAGACGATAAACCGAGGTCCCGTGTGTTACACAAAATTATTCAGCGCACGTAAAATAACCCATGGCAACAAGAGGGTTGTCCCCGGCAAAATTCTTAGAATAAAAAGCCATCCTGTTAGGGAAACAAATACAGTTGCAGACCAAAAAAAAAGAAAAAAAAGGGTGGCGCTGCTCTTGTGACGACGCGCTCTCCCCGGGGAGAGCAGCCCTAATTTCACGCAGAGAAATCTCGTGACTTAAAGTGGTATAAATAAAAATAAAAAAATAAAAAAAAAATAAAGAAGAAGAAGAAGAAGAAGAAGAAGAAGAAGAACTGAATGCCTACATACAAGAAATACTTTCATCTTCAAAACTGTACATCTATACATTTATTTATTTATTTTTTTAAAGTTCAAAGCGTTTGTAAATGTCGAATCATCACACGCAATTTACGTGTATAGTACGGTTGATCTTGGCATACTCCACGTCTGACTAACCTTTGGATGGCTGACCATTTCTTTGTCTGTGCTCACCAGTCTCTCTGGTCTTCCTTTGTTTTGCTTGCTTCCTGGTTTGTCTTTTTGTTCTGTTTGTTTGTTTGCTGGTTGGTTTTTGTTGTTTGTTTGTTGGTTTGTTTTGTGTTTTCCTGATGATGATCGGATCATCTGATCTCACTATGTATCATTTATTCATATGTATCTCTTTGCATTTACTTTCTTGGGGTCTTCCTTTACTTTCACTTTTGTAAAAGTAAAACGTTTTGGATGGATAAAACAGCAAAGAATACTAACGCTTAAAAAAAGTTGGCTTACTTATTCCATAGACCTGTCTTTTAAGAAAAGTTGTCAATTAGTTCTTTATCTGTGAATGTTAATACTGTGATGATTTTGTTCAGTCACTTCTCCGTCTTCTTCTTTGGTCATTATAGAAATCATTAGACGCCATGTGAATGTTGGTATTGTACATGAGCTTAATATAAGCTACTTCTTGTTATTGCTATGTTAATTATGTTTTTTACTTGTTTCCACCTAACGAACGAATAAACCCTATTTAAACCAAGAAGAAGAAGATCTTCACCACGACGACGACCACCACCTTAACAACAACTATAAGGTGATGTGATCAAAAAGAAGAACAACAAAAGAACCATGAAGAAAAGCAAGGAAACCAAAAAAAGAACCCCGAAAACAACCAAACAAAAAACAACTATTGGAAGTTTGTGATGCTTTTTTCTCGCCTAGGCCCCAAGCTGTACTGTAGAGGTCTTGCAGGGGATCCTCTAGACCCCTGACCTCTACACTGGCGTCTGCACTGATCTGCCGCTGTCCCCCACAGCACTGATCCAGGCCACAAGCTTTGTCAGTCAGAGATTTCAGCAAAGTGCCAACTCTGACATGTCAATGTTGCCATGCTTTCCAATATCATTATGCTAACACTGTTTCCATCCATAACAAGCTCTTATCATAGCGACATGTCTTCACTTTCACCTTCACCTTCACCTAACCCGTATTGCGGCTGACCATTGGGGCAACACACTGTCAGAAGATTTTGCACCCAGCTTCCTCCACTCCTCGCTGTTCGTAGCTTCCCGCAGTATGTCGTTCCACTCAAGGCCAGTCCGCTCTCTGATGTTGTCTTCCCATCGTTTTCTCTGTCTGCCTCTTCGTCTCCTTCCTTGTACTGTTCCCTGTAGGACAAGTCTTGGCCAGTCCAGATGTTGGTGTGACGTGCCCGTGCCACTTCGGTTTGCGTCTTTTTACTGAAGGCAGGAGGTCTTGGTATGACCTGATGGTGTTTTCAATTCTGGTTTTCACTTCCTCGTTAGTGATGTGATCTCTGCACGAGATACCTAGAACTTTGCGAAAACATCTCATCTCCATTGCCTGTACCCTTCCGTCAATGTTGCATGCAAATAGTGGTCCATGACAGGAGACATTAAGAGAGGGATAGCAACGTGTAATCTCCTGTAAAGGACGGGTGAAGAGTTCTCTGAGGTGGAAGTGTGGCTGCCTGTATGACTAGAAGCTTGGAAACAGTCAAACAGGCCACCTTCTCACCCAGTGTGTACTTGCAGTCTCGCAGTGATTTCCAGGTGTGATGTGAAAGACAGGCATGTTCCGGGTGACCTGCAGAATGTTAACCTGGGGAATGCCTAACAACAAAGTCAGTACACAACGCACCCTGTGCTTAGGAAGAGTAGGCCATTGTGTGCCGGTGGGAACGGATGATAAAAATTTACAAAAATGCACACACACGGGGACTGGATAAGAAAAAAGCACATGAATGCTTATTCCATCAACCTCGAAATAAAAGAATACAATAAAAACTAAATAAAAAATAAATAGGTGAGTGGGTATAGACCATTGAGATGTCCGTTCTCATAGCTTCCAGCTTTTCAAGATAAAGCTACAGTAGACATTCCTGCATTTTTGTATCTGTGAACGCTTATTTCGTTGGCCGATCACTTTGACTTTTCTCAAAGAAATGTGTCCTTGAAACTTTCTTGCTGATGCGGTTTCTTTCATGTGCATATAAACAGTGTCCACATAAACCTCGGTTTATTGTCACATTCGAAAGGCTGGCACCCAGACCTTTGCTTCTGGTCGAATGCACGAGGAAGGGGGTGGGGTGCGGTGGGGGTGGGGGTGGGGGGGGGGGGATGCGGGGTTCAGATGGAAGTCGAACCCATGAGATCTCGCTTTCCTATAACGGGGAATGCTGCTGGGCCACCGATCATCCAAAGTGTTTAGCTTTACAGATAGTTTTAGGTACCTCACCTAGTTCACGCACGTACATACATATACACAGACATACTACTAACTACTTACTACTACTACTACTACTACTACTACTGCTGCTGCTGCTGCTGCTGCTGCTACTACTACTACTACTACTAGTACTACTACTACTACTACTGCTGCTGCTGCTGCTGCTGCTGCTGCTGCTACTACTACTACTACTACCTGCTGCTGCTGCTGCTGCTGCTGCTGCTGCTGCTACTACTACTACTACTACTACTACTACTACTACTTATTGACGATGACGATAATCATCATCATCATAAAAATGATGTTGATAATGATGATACAATGTAGCAGCACTACTACTACTACTACTACTACTACTAACTACTACTGCTGCTACTGCTACTACTACTATTACTACTGCTGCTACTGCTACTGCTATTATTACTGCTGCTTCTGCTGCTGCGGCTGCTGCTGCTACTACTACTACTACTACTACTACTCCTGCATCATAATTCACCATCATCATCGTTGCAACTCATTCTTTATGAGTGTGAGACAATCTGAATGATAAAGATTTGTCTAAGACTATAATTTCTGTCCAAGTGAGCATTTATCTGTCTGTGCATAATCTGGCTTGTCATTTAATTAAATATTCAAAATAATTATCGATCACTATCACACTTGATAGTTTCTCGCCCTTGGATTACAATTTGTAATCAAAGGGAGAGAAACTCACTTGCTGTATTGTTCAACTTCTGCAGTTCTCTCCCTTTAATCGTCAATTGCTCAGCGAGTCGCATTACCGTGAGGTGATCAGCAACATGTGCCGTCTGCAAACACTGGTATGCAACATTAACGCTTGAGCACGTCCATGTGCACATGCACACGCATTAATTAAAAAAACACCCAAACAAACATAGTACGCGCACCTACAGTTGCGCGCGCGCGCACACACACACATGCGCGCGCGCGCACGCAAGCACACACACATGAAAAAAAAGAAAAGAATCATAAGCACTGCTTATTCAATGTACCATCTGGAAATAAAAATTTGACTTGACTTCATACACATACACACACACGAGCGCGCGCGCGCAAGCACACACACACATGAAAAAAATCAAATGCATTGCTAATTCAGTGTACTATCTGGAAATAAAAATTGACTTGACTTGATTTGACTTGACTTCTCTGTTCTGATGTCAAGGCATGCTTGCTATTCTTTGTTCTGATGTCAAGGCATACTCGCTATTTTCAGTTCTGATGTCAAGGCATGCTTGCTATTCTCTGTTCTGTCTGATGTCAAGGCATGCTTACTATTTTCAGTTCTGATGTCAGAGCATACTTGCTATTCTCTGTTCTGATGTGAAGGCATGCTTGCTATTCTCTGTTCTGATGTGAAGGCATACTTGCTATTCTCCGTTCTGATGTCAAGACATACTGTCTATTCTCTGTTCTGATGTCAAGGCATACTCGCTATTCTCAGTTCTGAGGCCAAGGCATGCTTGCTATTCTCTGTTCTGTCTGATGTCAAGGCATACTTGCTATTCTCTGTTCTGTCTGATGTCAAGGCATACTTGCTATTCTCTGTTCTGTCTGATGTCAAGGCATACTTCCTATTCTCTGTTCTGTCTGATGTCAAGGCATGCTTGCTATTCTCTGTTCGTCTGATGTCAAGGCATGCTTGCTATTCTCTGTTCTGTCTGATGTCAAGGCATACTTGCTATTCTCTGTTCTGTCTGATGTCAAGGCATACTTGCTATTCTCTGTTCTGTCTGATGTCAAGGCATACTTCCTATTCTCTGTTCTGTCTGATGTCAAGGCATACTTCCTATTCTCTGTTCTGTCTGATGTCAAGGCATACTTGCTATTCTCTGTTCTGTCTGATGTCAAGGCATACTTGCTATTCTCTGTTCTGTCTGATGTCAAGGCATACTTGCTATTCTCTGTTCTGTCTGATGTCAAGGCATACTTCCTATTCTCTGTTCTGTCTGATGTCAAGGCATACTTCCTATTCTCTGTTCTGTCTGATGTCAAGGCATACTTGCTATTCTCTGTTCTTTCTGATGTCAAGGCGTACTTCCTATTCTCTGTTCTGTCTGATGTCAAGGCATACTTCCTATTCTCTGTTCTGTCTGATGTCAAGGCATACTTGCTATTCTCTGTTCTGTCTGATGTCAAGGCGTACTTGCTATTCTCTGTTCTGTCTGATGTCAAGGCATACGTGCTATTCTCTGTTCTGTCTGATGTCAAGGCATGGTTACTATTCTCTGTTCTGTCTGATGTCAAGGCATGCTTGCTATTTTCAGTTATTCCTCTTTTCCTGCATTTTCCACTCTATTTTCTGTGTCTGAGTTTTAAGATCTGTTCTAGACACAGATAAGTCCTCTTAAGACACGAAATGCGTTCTCTGTCTGTCTGTCTGTCTGTCTGTCTCTCTCTCACTCTAGGGAAGGAAGGTGGTAGGATGGTTAAGACGTTCACCTGCCAACAAGTTAGCCGTGAGGTTCTGGGTTCGATTTCCAGCCTCGCCCTTTCTTCCTAGTTTCACAAAAAAATCGAACTGAATGTCAAAGTCCTTCGGATGAGTCTATTAACAGAGGCCCCGTGTTCGAACACATGCAGAACATCTTGTGGACACGTTAAATCCATTTCCGCTTTTCGGAAGATTAGGTCATTGTGTGCCGGTGGAAACAGATGACAAAATTTTCAAAACCGCATACACACGGGGACTGGATGAATAAAAAAGCACATGAGTGCTTATTCCATTATCCTCGATATAGAAGAATAAATAATAAATAAATAAATAAATAAAATAAATAAATAAATACCTCTCTCCCTATGTCCGTCTGTCTGTCTCACTATCTGTGTGTGTGTGTGTGTGTGTGTGTGTGTGTGTGTGTGTAAGTGTGGGGTGAAAGTGTGTGTGTGAGTGTCTCTCTGTCTCTGTCTCTGTCTGTCTGTTTCTGTCTGTGTCTGTCTGTCTGTCTGTCTGTCTGTCTCTCTCTCTCTCTCTCTCTCTCTCTCTCTCTCTCTCTCTCTCTCGCTCTCTCTTACCAGGCCCAAATATGTTGCTGTAATATGTGCGGGAGTATGTCAGACATGTGCTGTTTGCACAGAGAGCATAATGTGCTGGTTGTGTATGGTGATGTAAGCTGTCTGATGACATGTACGTGACTCATTCTTTTATCCTTTACATGTGTAATCTTTTGCTCGTAACCAAACTGATTTTCTCTGTTTTGAGATAATAAAATACTTGGAATTGGAATTGTGATTTAGCAGGAGCTCTGCTGGCTGGCCTTAGCCGACATATTCCGATTTAAGAGCAGCTCATTTCATAATACAGGTTGCATGCTGGGTGTCCTCGTGATCCGTAACCCACCGAACGGTAACATGAATTACGGCATCTTTAACGTGCATAGGTGATCTTTTGCAAGAAGGGAATTAAGGCACTGGCAGGTCTGTTCTTAAAGTTGAGATTGTAAAAATCCACTCTTACTTCACGAGGCGCCGACCCCGAGATTCGAACCCACGACTTCATGGACCCTAGGGATTGAAGTGGAAAGGTGTTAACCACTGGGCATCCGTCACTGAAAGCGTTCGAGGATGAAGGAGACAGCGTGGACTTCTCACTCAACATGGTCCTGTGGATCAGCTACCTTCCCTCTCGATAAACCAATCAATGAATGGATTGATTGATTGATTAATGAATTAATCAATTAACTAATCAATCAATTAACCAATTAATTGATCAAACACCCAGTTAGCAGATATTGCCCAGATGGCCCTGCTATCATTATTGTCAATTGAAAAAGGCGTGAATTCGTAAAACTATTTGATTAAACAAATGATTGATTACTTGATTATTTGATTGATTGAGTGAGTAATTCTACAAC
>CM054141.1:68257850-68262850 GCA_028751875.1 Rapana venosa
CTCTGAGACAAAGCTATTATTATCGCAAATATTTGTTGTTGTTTTTCTTCTCAATCCCATCCCATGCGTTCCAGTCGTGATGTCGACAGCCATGCCGGCATATATACTGACTGATGATGTCTGTGGCAGCGGGGACCCCCCCTCACCCCCCACCCCCAGCCATATCAAGGCTATCACCTTGTACAGAATGAAAGCGCGAACAAAAACTGTAGCTATCTATATACGGAGGTTAAAACACAAGGTCTTAAAACCCCATCATTGAAAACAAAAATAAGTTTATATATAGAAGGAAAGGTCATCGCCAGAAACTCTCTCTTTCTCTCTCTGTTTGTCTGTGCCTCTGTTTTCTTCTCTCTCTCTCTCTCTCTCTCTCTCTCTCTCTCTCTCTCTCTCTCTCTCTCCTCTCTCTCTCTCTCTCTCTGTGTCTCTGCCTATCTGACTGTCTCTCTCTCTCTCTCTCTCTCTCTCTCTCTCTCTCTCTCTCTCTGTACACTGTGTACGTGTTTGTATGTGAGCGTGAGTGTATGAGTACGCGCGCACGCACGTGTGTGTATGTGTGTGCGCGAGCGTGTGCGCGCGCGCGAGTGCGTACGTGTGCGTGTGTGTATGTGCGAACAGTCGCGTGCACACACGCGAGCACATTTCAGACTGAAGATAGATGGCTAACACGACAAGTTGGGGCCAGATGATTGACAATGGCACTAAGGGCCCTACAATCACACAAGGACGGCATTGTTCTTGTCAGGAGTATTGCCAATTAAGGGACTGGCTTGGGGGAAATTGTCTTTCCTTGCTCCCACTAGGCGGCGCTAACGACGACAATGGTTTCCTGTCCAGTACTAGGGCACGGAGCGAGCGAGCGAGAAGAGAGAGAGAGAGAGAGAGAGAGAGAGAGAGAGAGAGAGAGATGAGAGAGGGAGAGAGAGAGATGAGAGAGAGAGAGAGTAAGAGAGGAGAGAGAGAGAGAGGGAAGAGAGAGGGAGAGAGAGAGAGAGAGGAGGGAGAGAGAGAGGAGAGAGAGAGAGAGAGAGGAGAGAGATTGAGAGAGAGAGAGAGATTGAGAGATGGAGAGAGAGAGATTGAGAGAGAGGAGAGATGAAGAGGAGAGAGAGAGATTGAGAGAGGAGAGATTGAGAGAGGGAGAGAGAGAGATTGAGAGAGGAGAGATTGAAGAGGGAGAGAGAGATTGAGAGAGGGAGATGAGATGAGAGAGGGAGAGATGAGAGAGGAGAGAAGATTGAGAGAGGGAGAGATTGAGAGAGGGAGAGAGAGAGATTGAGAGAGGGAGAGATTGAGAGAGAGAGAGAAAGAGAGAGAGAGGAGAGAGAGAGAGAGAGAGAAGAGAGAGAGAGAGATGAGAGAGGGAGAGAGAGAGAGAGAGAGGAGAGAGTGAGAGAGGAGAGAGAGAGAAGAGAGAGAGGGAGAGGAGAGAGAGAGAGAGAGAGATGAGAGAGAGAGAGAGAGATTGAGAGAGAGAGAGAGAGGAGAGAGAGAGAGAGAAAGTAAGAGAGAGAGAGAGAGAGGGAGAGAAGAGAGAGGAGAGAGAGAGAGAGAGAGAGAGAGAGAGAGAGAGTGAGAGAGAGAGAGAGAGAGGAGAGAGAGAGAGGAGAGAGAGAGAGGAGAGAGAGAGAGAGAGAAGAGAGAGAAGAGAGAAGGAGAGAGAGGAGGAGAGAGAAGAGAGAGAGAGAGTAGTAGAGAGAGAGAAGAGAGAGGCGAGAGAGAGAGAGAGAGAGAGAAGAGAGAGAGAGAGGAAGAGGAGAGAGAGAGAGAGCGAGAGAGAGAGAGAGAGATGTCAAGAGATGCGGAGAATTGTCAGAAGCAAAAAGTAGAGAAGAAATAACTAGATTTATGCAGCTCGAGACAAAGGAGATGTACTGAGACGAGAGAACCGCTTTCAGCTAAACAGGAATCGAGATTGAGAATATATTTTAAAATCAAGAAATTGTTTTGAAATCGCAAAACATCAAGACTAAAATACACTAGTTTTTATCAGCTTCGGACAACAGACTGACGAAACAACCGACTTTTACACTACTTCTCACCTACTACTTATCAGTAACTTGCAAATAAACACATTGTAATTCTGGATTTCAATAATTTCCTGAACAGAATTTCTGAAAGCACTAAGAAGACATAAGGTTTTGAATGGTTTTGAATGTTTACTGTCGCTTTGGTTTTACTTCTCAGCTTTACAACGGCAGAGGTCAGAGTGACATGAGGTATGAAGCAATCCGTTTTTACTAGTGACCTCAGGATTTACAACTTAATCATCTCTGCTGTCCAGTGTCCTGCTGGAATCCTAACCTGAACTTCACAGAATTTGTTTCTGGGCAGATATTAGTGCCAATGATAATGTAAGATAAGAAAATAGTCTGCTTGCCAGCCTGCCAGCCTGCCTACCTGCCTGGCTACCTGCCTGCCTGCCAGTCTGCCTGTCTGTCTACCAACCTCCTTGCCTACCTGTCTGTCTGTCTTGCCATCTTTCTTTTTGTCTGCCTATCTTCTCGTCTGTTATTTGTGTGTCAGTAACTCTGCATCT
Organism: Rapana venosa; assembly: GCA_028751875.1. NCBI lineage: Eukaryota > Metazoa > Mollusca > Gastropoda > Neogastropoda > Muricidae > Rapana > Rapana venosa. Next base: position 68,260,390 of record CM054141.1, read on the forward strand.
ATATCCACCTTTGTCTGTCGATGTGTCAATCACTTCCTGTAATATGCCATGGTATGTTTCTGTCTGTCTCTGTATGTATACCTATGTCTATCTCTGTTTGTGTTTCCGTCTGCCTCTTCATGTTTCTGTCTGTGTTTCCGCCTGTCTTATAATTCTGGCTGCCTTATTGTCTGCCTGTCTGTCTGCCTGTCTGTGTCTCTCTGTGTACCTCTCTCTCTCTCATTGAGACCACTTACTGCCACCAGATCAGTAACGAGACAGATTTCACCACACGGAGCGACAACATACCCCCACAAGGGCCCGGCAATTACTCAGCAAAGGCAGCATTGTTCTTGTCAAGATTAGTGCCCGTCTCCCAGTCTGACTGCCTGTGGGGGGCACTGTTTAGTTCTGCCTTGCCCACAGTGGGGGGTGCCAGTGACAAAAGTGGTTCCTTACCCAGTATTCAGAAAAGGGGGACCTGAAGTCTGAGGCTTGCAGGTATGTGTGAGAATTCTTCTGGCAGACAACAGAACATGTGCTGCAATGCTGCACACGACACCAGGTGCTCCGAAAGAAGGCCTGGCCTGGTGTGGCCCCTCCCCAGTGACCTAGAAACCCTACAGTGACTTAGAGGGCCTGCAGGGTACTGCTGCCATCATCGCAGAAACCGGAAAGTGCCTCTGATGAACAAGGAGAAGAAGGAGGAGGAGGAGGAGTAGGAGGAGGAGAAGGGGGGGGGGGGAGAAGAAAATAAAGAAGAAAAATTGCAAAGAATTGCAAAGAATTGCGAAGAAGAAGAAGAAGAAGGTGCAGCTCCAAAATTTTCTTACTGTTTTAATGCTATGCTTTCAAACAAATTAGAAGATCTTGCCATTCTGTAAGAATACGAACACCAACTTTTTACTATTTCATAATGACGAAACATTCATGTGGGTTATAAGTAAGCACAACTAAAAACAATCAGCAAATAAACAAAGTAGTGCAAATCAGTATCACAGACAGACGAAGCAACCATTTCCCACACACTATCTTTTTATCTACATATGGACACTCATTCATAAAAAAGACACATGCATGAGTGACCGTGTATTTCTATGTATCTCAGTAAATAAGGATTTTCTTTTAACTGGCCCACTTAAAGACCACACGGGATCAGAAACATACAGCCGAAAGAGAACTGTTACATAGGACCTGCTCCTAGCTGTCTAGCTTTGTACCTGGAATTATTCTGATGTCTACAAAAACCAACTTTATTCTGTTACGTAATCCGTCATCTTGTTGTAAACTTGAAATCACAAGAACCATATTGGTGAAAACAAAACAGAAAAAATCTTAACATGATGACCACTAGTTATTCCAAAATCGTGATCAGTGTGTAATATTTTCATGAAATTAAAGGTACAGCTTCACAACATTTTTTCTTCTCGGCAGACAAAAGAAACTTTAAGATCCGAACATTCTCCTTCTACCTGTCACTGTTTCTTGACCCTGATTACTGAAAAGATAGAGTTAGTCCCACTAACTGACAACACATTTCACAAAGGTCCAGCAATCATGCTCCTAATATAGCATGGTTCTGATCAGAATATTGCCTGTCTGGCCGGCTGATTTGGGGAAAATTATTTCCCCTTCTGCTAGCAGTGGCACTAACGACAAAAGTGTCTTCCTGCCCAACATTACAGAGGGAAAGGTAAGTAAACTGTGAGATTAGGAGCTTAGAAATCCTTGTCGTGCTACCCTGAGATGTACGGTGCATGTCTCTTTTCTTAAGCTGGTGTATTCATAACTTCCCGAGTAGTTTTCTAGCTTTTTTTTTTTTTGCATTAGACAACAATATTCTTAGAAAAAAGCATCCCTACAATAAATCTCTAGAACCCCACTTCACCCCATATACAGCCTAGACAAGCAAGCAGGTAAGCAAACAAGCTATAAGCAAGTAAGTATGTAAGCAAATTATTTAACAACCCCCCCCGTCCCCCCCATCCCGCCGTTTAATGACAGAAACATGTTGCTTTGAGAAAAGAACCAAGGCTATTTCCGCAACTCTAAGAATCTAAAGAATCGACAAGTTTAAATGGCTCTGTTAGTATTCGTCAAAATCTATTTACAATCTAAAATAATCTTCTTGTTAGAACAGACGTTCAATAAATCAACTCCGTCTCTCCCTCTGTCTATCTGTCTGTTTGTCTGCATGTCTCTGTCTGTTTGTCTGTCTGTCTGTATGTCTATCTCTGTCTGTTTGTCTGTCTCTGTATGTCTCTGTCTGTCTGTCTCTCTCACCTTATTTGTTTGCCTGCCAGAGATCATATCCAAGTCTTGTCGGCTGATGTTTTCGTCTATCCTTACCCCCCTACACTTAGAATAAGTGCTTGTCTATTGTATAAGTACACATTGGCACATAAGCAGAGGCTGACATTTACACACCACAAATAAATGAAAACCGTCTTATAATGACCTAAAACTATTGCCAAAACTTTCG
>CM054141.1:68267850-68269074 GCA_028751875.1 Rapana venosa
AGATGTTCTACATGGGTTCACACATAGAGAGGGTCTGGGTTGATCACATCACCCGAAGGATGTCTGGAGGAGTAAAGGAGCAAGCCCACACCAGGGTGAACTCCAGGGGAAGAAATGACCATCAGTGGACACTCCCAGGCGTCTGGAGACTGCCCGTGTGACAGTGACAGTGACTGACTGGTTACAGGTGCAACGCCCCTGCCCTGTCCACTAGTTGGCTCCGCACTCCCTAACCCTCTAAACACATGCACGCGCAAGCAGGTGCACGTTCGCACATACATACACACATACAAATATACATACACATACACACGCACAGACGCGCACACACTCACGCGCACACATACACATCCCCCTCCCCCCCCCCCTTCCCCGCCCACACACACACACGTCCCAGAAACTCTCTCTCTCACACACACACACACACACGCGCGCGCGCGCGCGCGCGCGCGTACATCAGTGCCGACTCCACTCCCCACAAAAGTCTTTTAGATGAGACTATAAATCGAGGTTCCGAGTGCGATCGCACGCAGAACATCTTGCGCACGCGTTAAAACCCGTTCCGCTTTTTGTAAGAGTAGGCCGTTGTGTGCCAGTGGGAACGGATGACAAAATTTACAAAACTGCATACAGATGGGGACTGGATGTAAAAGAAAAGCGCGTGAGTGCTTATTCCATTCTCCTCGAAATAAAAGAATAAAACACACACATACATACATTCACTCACCTGCCCTTTCACACACACACAACTCCCCTACACCTCCCCCCCCCCCCCACACACTACATACACACACACACAAACACATAGACAGACAAACACACACACACATACACACACACACACACACACGCACACACACACACACACACACTTCCGGTCAAGATGGCGACTACCAGACGTTAAGCGATTTCTAGTGAACACAGAGATCTGGTGAATGTGGTGATTGTGCATGAAATGTCACGAAAAAAGAAGGGATGTGACACGAAATACTACGCTGTGACTAAAGGGAGAACGGTTGGAATCTTCACGACTTGGAATGAGGCGAGTACATCAGTTTTAGGCTACCAGGGAGCAGCCCACAAAAGTTATGACAGCTTAGAAAAAGCAGTTGAAGCAATGAAACAATCAGGGATTAGATGTCCGCCAGTGTATGGTTATAGTAGAGATGAAAATGACAAAAACAAAGAAGAAGAAGATGATGATGAATGCAGAGCTGATGAAGA
>CM054141.1:68277074-68322074 GCA_028751875.1 Rapana venosa
GTGTGGGGAGGGGGGGTAGAGGGGGGTGGAGGGTGTGTGGGTGGGGGGTGGAAGGGGTGTGGGGGGTGGTTGAGGGAGGGGTGGAAGGTGTGTGTGGTGTGGGTGGGGGGGGGGGGGGAGATTGTGGGTGGTGGGTGGTGTGGTGTGTGTATGGGGGGTAGATGTTGTGTGGGGGGGATGGAGGGTGTGTGTGTGTGTTGGGGGTGGTGGTGGTGGTGGTGGTGTGTGTGGGGGGGGAGGGGCGAGGGGGGGGGTTGGTGTAGTGTGGTGTGGTGTGGTGTGGTGTGGTATGTGTGTGTGTGTGTGTGTGTGTGTGTGTGTGTGTGTGTGTGTGTGTGTTGTGTGTGTGTGTGTGGTATGGTGTCACCCACTGATACCACTATTATTATTATGAGTTACAGTTGGTTTTGGAGAAAAAAACATATAAAGGTTCAAAAAGTAGGAAAAAGAATGTTGTTCTTGTCGCTTCTGAAAATAGAAGGAAAAGGAAGGACGAAAGAGTAGAGTATCGAGTTTAAACATTTTTTTGTTTTGGTTATTCAATATACATACAATTATCATAAGCAGACAACAATAACAGATAAAGATATGAATTTGTAGTTTTAACGTTTGTTTATCAATAATAACAAAATAATAATAATAATGGAATTTATATACGCCTATATCTCGTAAAAACCAACAAACCAAAGCGCTTGCAATCCATTCCACTCCTACACATCAACCAACAATGATTAAAATAGTTTAAAAGTTCAAAACCGACGAAACACGACGCGCGCACAGCCTTACGCGCGCAACCGCACGCACACACACACAAACACACACACAGGTTTATGCTTTCAGCAGGGTGATGAAATTTAGGACACTGAAGGCAAGGACAATAATTATGAAAGATGAAACTGTAGGGGGAGGTCTTAGGTTTGAAACAGGCATGTTCCTGAGGCTGGATTTAAATTAAAAGTGTCGAATGTAGGGGGGGAGGGGGGGGGGGGGGAGGAGGGGCCCTCCGCGAAGGGAGAGAGGGAGGTCACTCCAGATCGCTGGACCAGAAACAGAGAAAAGAGCGACGGCAACGGCGACCGGCCGAATCCAGGCACCTGCAAGCACAGGGCATCTGCAGCAGAGCGGAGGGAACGAGAAGGAGTGCACAGGTGAAGACACCCACAGAGGCAGGAAGGTGCTGCCCCATGGAGACATCTGCAACAGAGGGCACAGATCTTGTACTTGACTCTCTGTGGCACAGGCAACCAGCGGAGAGACCGCAAGAGAGGAGCAGCATGCTCAGACCCTTTCCCTTTGAGAACAAGTCGAGCAGCAGAGTCTTGAATTCGTTGAAGGGAGTAGACAGACGATGCCGGCAGACCAGCCAAAAGAGAATTGCAATAGTCCAGACGTGAAAGAATGAGAGATGTGACAAGTCTGGATGTCGCACCAGCGGACAGGCACCCCCGAATTGCACCAACACGCCGCAATTGATAGTAGCATGACTGACAGGTCTGGGTGATGAATTTTTGCATAGAAAGCGTGTTGTCGATAACAACGCCAAGATACTTGACTGTGGTGGATAGAGGAACTGTTATATTGCCAAACTCTATTGAAGCTGTTGTCATGGACGAGAGTTTGTGTTTGGTTCCTACAATCAGGGCTTCCGTTTTATTCTGCGTTTAGCTGTAATTGTTTGTATCATCCAGTTTTGAAAATATCTTGGAGGCAGTGGTGACTATTTGTCAAGAGAGAAGGCAGATTTTCCGGATAACACTGCTTTGAATCTGAGAGTCATCACGTAGAAATGGATGGTTTGATCTGGTACGGTTTTGATTATAGTACAGTGAGCAGTGTAGAAGTGAAAAGAACTGGGCCCCAGAACGGACCCCCTGCGACTCCGCATTCCAGTTTGCAGGTATTGATTGAATCTTGATTTAATGCAACTGTCTGGAATCGGTCTGTGAGGTTATAGCGAAACCAGTGTGATGGCTGGCCCCCTTTAATACCGAACGTTTTTTGGAGAACGGGGCGAGAAGAATAGAGTGATCTATAGTGTCAAATGCTGCAGATAATCGAGAAGAGAGAGAAGAGGAGATTTTCCTGAGTCAGAAGCGTTTAGAAGCATGTTTAACGTTTGGGACTATAGGGGGTGGTTTCATTGCTGTGGTTGACGCTATAGCAGACTGAAATGCGGGAAGGAGACTATTTGAATGAATATGGCTATTGAGTTGTTTCAGAACGACTTTTTCAGGACAGAGATGAAAGGTAAAGGTTAGAAACAGCCTGTAATTCTTCAAAATGTTAGGGTCGAGGTCGTGCTTTTTGAGTAAGAGGTGTAATTAATTGCAGTTTTAAGAGCTTGGATGGAACGTTACCTGAAAGAAAGAGAATAGTTTACAATTTCTGTGATATTTGGTATCCCGCGGAAGCAACTTTTGAAAAGAGAAAGCAGGTACAGGATCGAGATCGCATGATTTTATGGTCATTTTCATTTAAAATGTCCGATTTCTTCGTCGCTTGTTGGCTGAAAGGAAAAGAAGGAAAGGCCAGTGAATTGGGGGATCAGGAGTCAGGTTGGCAAAGGAGCCTGACCAGTCTGGAGCGAATGTTTACGGACATTGTCAGAGAATAACGAGGAAAATATATCAGAAGTTCAGAGTTGACTGTGGATAGTACAGAGGACTTGTCCTTGCAGATCCAAAAGGGTTGAGGTGAGGGGAAAAAAGAGAATATTCATGGACGTGGCATCAAGAACATGAGCAAGTAGTAGTTTGTTCTTTTGCTGAGTGATTGGAAGGTTTTGACTTTGTTGGTTATTGTTTCGAAAAAGCTTTTTGTTTATTTCAGTTTTAGTTTTTCGCCATTGCCTTCTAGTTGTCGCGTTTGCGCTTTGCCTCCAAGATATCATGTTGTACATGGGGCAAAGGGCCTATCGGAAAATGAAAATGGTTAGAGGGAGGTGCGTGCTCATCAGCAGTTAGGCTGAGAACAGTGTTATATTTTTGAGGATCAGTAAGGTCAGGGATTTGTGACAGGATTTAGCAGCATTGAAGAGAGAACGTCTTAAGTCTATGGCCTTGAGGTTTCGACGGGTGATGCACTTCTTTTTTCTGATAGCTTTGCGACATTAAGGATGAAAAGAATAGCGGAATGATCAGAAAGCAGTTGTCATAGTGAACGGATACATAAGGTGACAAAGATCATGTGAAACATCAGTAAAGAGCCAATCAAGATGATGACCCTGATCTATGTGTTGCTATTTCGTTACTAGCTGGGACAGAGAGTGGTTTGATAAAGAAAGAGAAAGACGTTTGGACCCATCAGAAGAGGAATTGGTTTGATCGTAGTGGAAGTTTGAAGTCACCGAAATGATGAGCTTTTGGGGGAGAGCTGTAATGATCGAGGAGAGATTGGAATTCTTGATGGAAAACTGAAGTGTCAGGTTGTTCTTACGGCTTTATATGAGGTGGCGGTAAAGCAGCAGAAAAGCAATAGAATGGCCGGGTAAGGTGAGGTTTTTGAGTTCACGAACAAACTCAAAAGAAACAGGTGAGAAAAGTTAGGGAGAGGCAGAAAGAAAATAGCTGCATGCTTGTGTCTATTTGTTAGATGATGGCATTAGCCACCTAAACCACCACACATATCCACGGAGAGGGTCGCGGGAAGAAACAGTTTTTGTATCCCAGGGGTGGCTCAGCTCTTTTTTTTATTATTGGTTCATGACCCTTGTAGGATAACGAGAAGCCATGTTCTGTGAGAAAGATAATATCGATGTTCTGTTCAGATATGAAATCCGGAAATAAAGGTCGCTTTTACCATCAGGGCAAACAGAATTGGGCATTAAGGTAAACAACACGTGAAGAAGGTTTGAGGGAGGCCGAAGAGGTTGAGATGACAGTGGTGAGTGAGGGTGACTATCAGAGAAAGAGGACGGGGATGATGGTAGAGAAATGTGCGCAGTTGGAAAGCATGACCAGAGTTGAGATGGCGAGTCAGGTGTGAAAGACGGTGAAAGAACTGGTTTAAAATAAACCAGGAGGACTGTAGTCCTTATGCACACTGTGATACACCTTGCCTGACGAGCAGAGTCACAGGCGAGGATGGAGCATCTGGAGGCAGAGATGAGGAGTGTTTGCCCGGCGGCTGGTTATGGTCGTTGTGGCAGGAGTGACGTCAGAGGTGAGGGAGACCAGATGTAGGGGAAAACACGACACAGGCGATGACGTCTGCCTGCGCGGTGTTTCCTCGTCTTGTTTGCCGTAGTAAAGTCCCAAGTTTGAAATACGCTGTTTTACGTTCGTAGTGTATCTTGGGGTAGAATCACGTGAGGACAACGCCTTTATGTCTCAAACAGTTTTTGTCATAGTTGTGGGTGGCAACAACGGGTGGTGGTGGAGGGGGAGATTTAAATCGTGGATCACGTGAAAAAGTTTTCAGGCTGCGGCAGGTCAGAGTATAACGGGTCGCAAGACCAGCACACGATCAGGTGAACACCAAATCATAAGTCGAGACTGAAATTTTGGAAAAAGAAATATCTATATCAAAAGGATGAAAAATTATTAATTTAAATATTTCGAAAAGTCAAGGATGATGAATAAAATATTGTTCCTGAACATACGATTCTGCGTTCCAACAACAAACACAACGATGCAAACTTTCTTGAAAAGACGTAAGGCAGAAACACAAAAACTTGGCATTCAAACACAGAGACAGAAACCAATCGCTGTGCCTGCCCGCCAGGCGCAACAGGTCAACACAGAGTTACAACACACTATATGTCATAAAGGCGCTTTTAATTTGTTTTCTTTGCAAATTCAGCGCTATATAAATTCCTAATGATATAAGCAAAACGACAATCGCACAGCTTGGAAAAGGCAAGGCATCAAGCCTTCCGGTTTTATTAACGTTCGAATGTTGTTTGATTTTGTTAGGGTTTTAAACAAGTAAGTTAGTAAACGAGAAACAGGACAGCATCTTTAGCAAATGCCGTGAGCATGTGCAAAGCGTGCACGTGCGTGTACGTGTGTCGCACACATGCACAGAACCGCACATACAACGCATGCATGCACGCCGTGCGTGCAACATCTCTCCCTCTCTCTCGTCCCTCTGTCTCACATACACACAAACACATACACACACAACACTCTCTCCTCCTTCTCTCACCTCTCTCCCCTCTCTCCTCTCTCTCTCCTCCTCTCTAGTGTGATATCACTTATAGAGAAAAGAACGAAGAACGAACACACGAGCACACACCACCACACACACACTAACACATACACAAAACACACACACACAGAGGGGCAGTAAAGTGGAATGTCATAAGAGTTTGAACTCAGCACAGGACACTTTGCAACCACTCAAACTCCTGTCGATTATACCAGGCAGGGGGCGTTTCAGTTAGCTCAAAGACTTTCCCTTCCAGAACATTGCACTATGCTATGAATTCAACAAAAAAGGATCGAGATCATAAAAAATTATATATTCATCGGACAGTCAACTATCATTGAAATCAGGGATGCTATTTTTTTCATAATTATCGCCTAGACCAGCAGTTAACTGTAACGTTTACTTTCCAGCTGTGTACTCAAGAATGAGTACAATAATTTTGAATTTGCAAGCTTGTCCTTGAAGTCCCAGTTCCCCCAGCTGTAAATGGGTACCTGCCCTCTTTAGGGTCAGGGAAGGTAAAGCAGCGAGGGAGAGGAGATGGGCGCCGCCCTCAATATGCTGGCCCTAGAGAAGTGAGGTCTCTGACGCCTCGCTCACCTAGACCTTATAGGTAATGGAACCCTTTAACTTTTTTTTTACCTTGACGTCAGAATGTGCTACCTTAAAGCGGGTAAATCTGTCGCAAAGGTAAAATCTCACCATTGTGTGAAGCTTGGAGCTCGAGGAGGAGAAAAAAATAGAAAAGAATTTTACAAGCTTTTGCTAAATCTTCTCTTTTTTTAAAAAGTAAACTTCCCCCGAGTTTGTTAGACAGTGTGGGCGGTGTTTTTATTCTGGATTACTTCAAAGCCCCATTTCTAACAATAGTGAGTTTGTTTGTTTTTAAAAAAGACAAACAAAAAAATCCGATGCTTTTTGTGAAATTAGCTTAACACTGGTAAGCAAAATGCTAATCATCTATTAATATGAGACCGACTAAATGATTTTTATCATTTTTCATGTTCAGTTCTCATAGCTGTAATTGGCTTTTAACAAAGGAACTGTTCAAGATCGTTAACAAGAAACGCCAACTGTGTCACAACCATAAAGCGAGGCGGAAAGATGTCTCCCTTGTCGAACACCCCTGAAGCGTACAGAAAGGCTAGAGGGTTTCACAAACACTGGAGTTTATTTGGTTTAGATAAGATCGTGAATATTTTAGCAATAATGCATGTTTTAATTTAATGCATGTTCTGCCGGGGTGCTCGTCTAACAACAGAATCAAACGCTTTCTTGTAATCAACAAAATTGCACACCACTGCAGCTGTTGGTGTTGTTTCCTGGAGAATACATTATCAATCACTTAGGCGCAGGGCTGCACGTGTGTTGGCGCGTGATTTTTCCTCGATATCTGGCCGATTATCTCTCTCTCTTCTCTCCTCTCTCTCCTCTCCTCTCTCTCTCTCTCTCTCTCTCTGTTGTGGGAAAATAAGATCATCATCTCTCTCTCCTCTCTCTCTCTCTCTCTCTCTCTACTCTCATCCCCCTCTCTCTCCTCCCTCTCCTCTCATCTCTCCTCTCTGCTTGAGAGCGATGGAGGACTTGACTATCAAGTCTGCATAAACAAATGAATGAACTGTCTTTTCGTTTTTTCTTTAATTTTAAACAACAGTGTATTGTTTTATGTGCTTAATCAAAGAACCCTACATGGAGGTGGTGTGTGTGTGTGTTGTGTGTGTGTGTGTGTGGTGTTGTGTGCCGGTGAGTGGGTGGGGGGGGGGGGGTGGGGGGGGGGGGGGGGGGGGGGGGGGGGGCAGGGGGGGGGGGGTCTGAAAAAGGCACTCCCACCAGGAGCGCGCGCGCGCGCGCGCGCGCTCGGCGACGAGAGCGAGAGAGAGAGCGAGAGAGCTGGGAGATCTCTAAATCGACTGCTACCAGTTATCAAAGCTGTCACAGACCTAGGGACCGCCGACTGATGAATAAAGAGGCATAACTGAGTCCATGTACAGAGAGAGAGAAGAGAGGGGGAGGGACAACAGACAAACAATGACTGACTGACAACAAAAAGACGAGAGACAGAGGCAGAGAACAAGGTCGGAGCAGACAGCCAGACCGAGAGAAGATAATATAGAAAGACAGACAACAGACCAGAGAGAGAGGGGGTGTGGGAGAAGGGGAGGGGAGGGGGATAACAAAGAGATACAGAAGGAACAGAAGTAAAGAAAGGGTGAAAGTACTCAGACTAGATATGGAGAAGGGAGAGAGACAGACTATTGATGGAAAGTGATAGAGGAAGGTCAGAAACAAAAGAAAGACGAGACAGACATCATTAACAGATTCACACATTAACACACAGATCACAGACAGACGACAGATAGGAAAGATGAGTACTGCTGACCCAGACAAGACAGGTAACACAGAAGGAAATAACAATCTATTGAAAAACAGTAACAGGTAAGGAGAAGAGAAAAGGTGAAAAAAAAATAATATAGAGTATAACTGAAAGTGCCAAAGCAATAAAGGAAAACAGCCTATTCAGAATCATAATAAAGTAAGACTAAAAAACAGAATGGACGCCATTTAGAAAAACATACTGAAAAGGCCAGGTAAATAAAGTGATAAAGCTAAGCATTGAGAAAATTGAAAACAAAATTGAATGGAAGAGTGTTTGTAGTTGAAAGGGAAAAAAAACTCTATGGGTAGATACAATCACATACAATTGCACATAACAGAAAAGACGCAAAGTGTGACAAGTAGTGTTAGCATGGTGTTGATACAAGTGAATTGATTGTCTGCTCTGTCCTAGGTTTTAAGCCTACATCAAAATAGATAATTTTGCTTTGCCTTATGGGCTTTCCCATCCGGTCGAATACACCTTCTTAATATAATGATCCACAATTTCAATACAGCCAAACGAATAACAAAAGCGAATAGCATCCTAACAAAGACTACTGTTTGTTGTTCTCTACTGATGGTTGTATTTTCCCCCCGTCCTTCGAGTTATCCATCAAGATTGTATGTGTCACTGTATCCTGAATCTTGTCGGAATGCTATCTGACTTGTAAATCTTATCTAGACTGTGAGGGGAAAATAAGTAATAATATCTAATAAAAATAACTACTACTACAGGGGGGGGGGTTTTTTTTTTTCTACTACTACTAATAATAATAATAATAATAATAATCTCATTCAATAATCATGTATGGAATGTATATAGCGCTGAAACTTGTAAAGCAACAAATCAAAGCGCTCAATGACATTTTTTATATCGAGGATAATGGATAAGCACTCATGTGCTTTTTTACATCCAGTCCCCGTGTTGTATGCGGTTTTGTAAATTTTGTCATCTGTTCCCACCGCACCCATGGCCCTACTTCTTTCGAAAAGCGGAACAGATTTTAACGTATCGCACATGTTTCGCATGCGTTCGCACACGGGGCCCTCGGTTATAGTCTCTTCCGAAGGAAAGATGGCATTTAGAACCAACATAGCGTAACTGTTGATTCATCAAGATGTCTTTTGTGAAAGCATGTCTCGAATGACCGTTTTTTCGTTCCTCGGCTAGAGCTCCGAGGTTAACACTACAATGAGGGATTGTTGCCCTCGCGACCAATGCCCCCACCCTCAATGTAAAGTGTTGTTCCCACATTGGGAAGTGTCTACACAATACATGAATTGATGTGCACTAGTAGTTGTTCATTCCTACCAGCACTAAAAGGCCTACTCCCTTCCAAAAGGAGGAACGGGTTGGGGTCGTGTGAAGATTTATGTGTGCATATCGCACACGGGGCCACGTATGTTAGTCCTCCTTCGAAGGACTTTGATTATTAAGCCCACGATTTTCTCGTCAAAAATTGGGAAAGAAAGGATGGCAGCCAAAGAATCAAATCCAGAACCTCATGTTTACATGTTTGTGCAGGTAGACCATCTTAACCACCTTGCCATCTCCTTCTTGCACTGACTGGACCAACACTGCAGACTGCCTGTATCTCTCGGGCCTTGGTTGACACCAGGATATCTTTTGAAAGGAACCTACAGTACTGAAGTGGAAACTCTGTGGCATCACTATCCTGATTCTCCGTCGATCATGCTTAGTGAAGAAGAATAACGTGGAACAAGTCTTCCGTTTTAGGATAACGGTCATTGTTTGTGGTTTGTTCCTCAAGTTTAGCTAGTTGGTTCTTGTTTCCTCGTTTCTTGTTTTCTCCTCCTTTTAATTTGTTCTACTTTAATGTATAATTGTCTGTTTTGTGTTTACGGCCTCTTGTCTACTGTTGTTGATCATAAGATGGGTTTTTTAATGATCCGCCGATTGAATCTTTTTGTTTCTTGTTACAAGCAATTAAAATGTTATGTTCATCCACACGATGCCCTTTTGTTGATGGGATTGTTGGGTTTTTGTTTTATTTGGGTTTTGGTTTTGTTTTTTGATGGTGTTTTGTTTGGTTGATTTGGCGGTTTTTTTGTTGTTTGTTGTTGATTTTTTGTTGAGGGGGTCAGTCCTACGTTAGAGCTCACAAGGTTCCCCCAATGTGAATTTCTAACGTTCAACGCACCGTTTTTTCCTTCCATTAAGGTATGCCGCATTCTGACTTTGGGGAGAATGTCTAAATAAAAGAACACCGGTGTCATGCGTTTATAATACCAAAATACTGTTGTCTGTTCCTATCGTACACAACGACCGCTTCTTCCCGAAAAAGCAGAACAGGTTTTTAATGTGAACAGGATTTAATGTTTAATGATCTGCGTGCGTTCGAGCACGGTATCATGAATTATACTCTCATCCGAAGGACGTTTAAGGGAGTGGAGTCGGTACTGATGTAGACATCAGGAGGAAAAAACAATTTCAAACATGGTCACGGTGGTGGCTTCAACCCGGCGGTCAAGATTCGCGAGCTCAACGCTCTAACCACTAGGCTATTCTGCCTGTTTCTTGTTCAAATGCGATATCTTTTCCTTGCCTGTCATTACTTACTTACTGGCTGCCCCAGAACAAAATTTGTACGATGAAATAGAAAAGCTAGGGCGACAAGGCAGTAGAAGATCTTCGTTGATGAAGCTCCCCCTCTTGGCAAGTATTTCGTTCTCAAATGTCCTACCCCCTCAGAAGTGAAAGATTAAGTGGCGAGGGGGAGGGGGGGGGAGTATTTTCCAGATTTTTGTCTTCTGGATGCCCTTCTACGGCTGCTAATGCTGCTTGCCTAAATCAGATATGCTGCTATGTGTTGCTGCTTAGACGTCCCATTGAACTAAACCTTGGGGGTCCATCCAGAATATATACTTGTCCCTTACACATAACACCCTGGGAAATCACTGTGAGACCATAAGCACACGGTGAAGAGAAAGTTGTGAGTATGGCTGTTTTCCATGTACTTTACATATAGGAAAGTCCAACCTTGACTGTGTAAGAAAAAAGCCACTATCAAACCTCGGGCCCTTAGGATTGCTACATCTCAAAAGTCAAAGTTTCTACAGAAAAGGAATTTAATCGCTCAAAACCGTAGGATACCATGTCAAAGCAGGAAAATAGCTTTATGACGGTCACATTTGTTTCCTTTCCCCCACAACCAGCACACCACTACATCAGTTTTATATCCGCAGTCACCACACACACACACACACATCAGCATGCGTGTACACGCGCAAGTACATTTTGCGCCACGCATTTGAGCACTCACACATGTTTTTGGTACATAAATCTTTTTTATAAGGGGACCTCTACAAAAGACTAAGTCTATTTTCGATTTTCCTTGCTTCTTCTCTTAGGTTTTATCGTTAGTATGCTATTATTCGTTTGTTTTAGTTTATTTCTGGGTTTCCTTATTTTTTATCTTTAAAAAATGAGAAATGCAACACCGTGTAAACTGATGCACAAGAGGAGAAAAACTCCCAACAAAGCAGACAAAAAATAAAACAAAGAAAACAGTTTACTTTACAAAGCAACCCCATCTCTGCAAACGATGCTTCGAACCTATTTTCCTGGATTTTTTCAGTCACTTAATACAAGATTGTTTTTAAAGCATAGTTTTTTACTCTGGTTTGTTATTTTTATGAAAGAGTTCATGCTCGTTAACATTATAAAAAGATACTGATCTCTGTGTGGTGTGCATCTTTACCTGTTTCGTCCTTTGTTTAGTCTTTAAACTGTTCGTCCTTATTCCTTCCTGTTTTCCCTGTAAGAGACGTTATGGTTTAAGCCGGGTTTCTTGGGGGATGTTGTGTGTGTTTAGTTCTTTTATTGGGAAAGGGGAAATACTGTAGAACGGAGGACTTTTTTCCAAAGAAAACATCACTCACCACCTTTAGAAATTCCCGCACAGAAAATGTCCTCTCCTGTTATCGCCACTCTTCGTCTCCTTGCGTCTGGGTTCTTCTTCGTGTATTTTTTTTTTTTTTTAGTCTTGTTTCCCTGATAGTGTAGCCTTTCTTCCATGTTTCTCTACCTGCCGATGGCCTCAACAAGTCTGAAAATGCTGGATTGGATCCCCTCGATCGTCCTGGGTGTAGAGCATAGTTTGCCTGTACGCACATGCAGGCTGAACTTCACACACCAGGTGGAGGAAATGAACTGACTGGGGTACTAATCAAACTCATTTTACAGACGTTTTGAGGAGTAGACCTGATATTGTATTTTCTCTTATTTTTCTTATTGGCCTGTTTATCTTCCTTTGATTGTGTTTTGTTTAGTTTTTTGCTGTTTGTTTGTGTTTAATATCACTTCTGGGGACAGGATATCTACCAGTGGGTAGAGCACTCGCTTTCTTCCCCCCAGCACAGTTCATCGGCATCGAGCGTGTTACCAAGTAGATGGGTGACTCGTGTGTGCGCGTCTTGGCTTTCAGTACAAGTCCCCCATTTCACCCCAGGCTGTCAATGGTGCCTGCCCCTTTAGGGTCAGGGAAGTAAAGCATCGAAGGGAGAGGAGATGGACTCCGCCCTCAATACGCGTGCCCTAGAGAAGCGAAGTCTCTGATGCCTCTCTCTCCTACGACCACATCATTATGGGGCACATCACCTTTACCTTTACTTTAAATTGCTTCTTGATGTCCCTCTGTTTGAATATATACGGAGATGGTATTAGGTGAAAGTGGGCGGCTGTGCTCGGTAGTGCCAATGCCTCTGTCTTTCAGACTGACTTAAGACACAGCACTGTGCACCTGGCTGCTTTCCCATACTGAATGATTGACGTGTTGGGGGGGGGGCGGGGGGGGGGGGGTGGGGGGGGGGGGGGGGGGGAGGGGGGGGTGGGGGGGGGTGCGAGGGGTGGTTAATGATCAATGACAAGGAGGTCTTTCAATAAAGATTGATGCATTTTGCTACGTTCATGTCGGGGTAAACGTGTAAAAGCCGTTGGTGAGAGAGAGAAGAGAGAGAGAGAGAGATGAGAAAGAGAGAGAGAGAGAGAAACAGACAGACAGACAGACAGACAGACAGACATACAGAGTCAGACAGACAGACAGACGGAAAGACAGAACAAAAGACTAACAGACAGGCAGACCGACAGGCACAGACACACAGACACACAGATTAACAGATAAACACACAGACGACACACACACACAAACAACACAGACACACAAACAGAACCCACAGATACACAAAAGGACACACACACACACACACAAACAGGCAGGGCAGTCAGAAGACAGACAGACAGACAGACAGACAGACAAAAGCAGAGCTTGAAAAACAGATGGAGACAGGGTCCAAAGGGGTGAGAACCGGCAATGACAGAAAAGAGACACGGAGACACAGAGACACAGAGACGACGACGACGACGACGACAACGACGGACGACGGAGACGACGACGACGACGAGAACGATGAACGACGATGATGAAGATGATAAGAAGTGTTGATATGAATGATGATGAATGATGATGAGATGAAATGAGAATATATGATGATGATGATGAGATGAAACCAACGACAACTACGATGAATGATGGTTGCAAAGATCAGAATGGTTAATTTTTTACCAGACAGTTCCTTTCTGGGTTTAAAATGGACTTGTCCAGAAGTACTCCTTTGCTTCCTTTGAAGAATACATATATAATCTTTGCCCAACAATGACAGAGGGACACAAACATCTGCTGCGTTGGTCAATTTCTTTGAAGTAATACTTTAAAACAGGCATCCATAAGGCAGAAAGAGGGTTGAAAATTCTCTCATAAGCCTATGTAAAGGCAGACTGAAACCAACGGGACCTAGAAAGCATAGACTAATGCATAACTATTTTTTTGATGGATAAAACCTCAACCTAGCAGGACGACAAGTCTGGACTTCAACACCACGCCAGCACTACTAGTCCATACTTTGCTCTTGTGCTGACAACTGTGTTTTGTGTGGCGAAAACATACTGTTAGTTGATTTTCATCGCCCACAGACATGTTTTCGGCCTTTTATCTAGAACACTCTTCCGTTCAACTTTGTGTTCAGGTTTTCTTTTGCAAGTCTACAGTGTTCGGTTTCAAAGGTTTAGCATCGTCGATTTCTTGTATTTGGCCTTTTCATCCTGTTCCTCTAGCTGCTCCAGTCTGCTGTTCACTATCTTCTCATTCCTCCTTTT
This sequence comes from Rapana venosa, assembly GCA_028751875.1. Lineage (NCBI taxonomy): Eukaryota > Metazoa > Mollusca > Gastropoda > Neogastropoda > Muricidae > Rapana > Rapana venosa. Next base: position 68,290,774 of record CM054141.1, read on the forward strand.
ATGTTTGTTCACCGTTATTGCTTTTGTAAGGATTTTTGATGGTGAATGTGCTCTTAACTTTCCTCTTTCCCTGTCTGGTTCCGAATTTTTTGGTTTTATAGGCAGTAGTTCTTTCTTTCTTTTTCGGTTTTATTGTCTGTTTGCTTGTGACATGTTGGTCTGTTTTGTTCTCTTTCCCGTCTGTCTGTTGATTTTTTGTTTGTTTACAAATCTGTCTATCTTAAATCCATCTCTGATGATGAATGAGAAGGCAAAGGAGGAGGAAGGGAGGAGGAGGAGGCGACGAACGACGACCGACGATGATGATGATGATGATGATGATGATGATGAATGATGATGATGATGATGATGAGAAAAACCATCTACCCTCTTGATATGTTTAACTTTGTTGTTTAATTGTTTTAACATGTATTTCTTGTAATTTTTGTGGTTTTGCGTTTAACCCAAAAAGAATTAAAGAAAAAACAAACAAATAAGTTCAAGGCTGACAATTTTTCTCTCCCTCACTCTGTCTCTCCCTCTCTCAGTCTCTGGCTCTCTTCACAAGGCTAGACTTCCTCTTTGTCTCTCTCTGTCACTGTCTCTCTGTCTCTGACGATTTTGTCTTCTCTCTCTGCTCTCTGATCCTATGTCTCGCTCTCTCCTGTCTATAACTTCTATGTCTCGCTCTCTATGTCTCTCCCTGGTCTCTCTCTGTCTCTCTATCTATGTCACTCTTTTCTCTGTTTCTCTGTCCCTCTCTCTTTCTCTGTCTCCGTCTCCCCCCCTCTCTCTCTCCTCTTTCTCTTCTCCCCCCCTCTCGTCCTCTTCTCTCCACCCCCTTCTCTCTTTCTTTCTCACTCTCTCTCTGTGTGTATTTGGATTTATGTCCATTGCAACGCGTTTGCGCAGGGTTGAGTTCCTCGTAGGACAGCAATGTCAAATGCATGAAAACAGCGTTAATGGGCAATGGAATAGTGTTCAAAAATTGTTCAAAGTGCTCCTCGCTCTTTCTATCTATCTATCTGTCTTGTCTGTCTTCCTTACTTTAGTGCATTTGCTTGCTAATAATATAATGAAAACCCATTTTTTCATCCCAAGCCCAACAAATGTATTGTGGCCCAAGGCCAATGTACATTAAACCTCTTCAGAGTTTCAGAGTCCAGAATTCTCTCTCATCTCCTCTCTCATCCTCTCTCTCTCCGCTCTCTCATCTCCTCTCTCTCTTCTCTCTGTCACTTCTCCCACATGTCTGTCTATCTGTCCGCTCTGTCTGCCTGTCTGCCTGTCAGTCACCCTGACTTCAGCTAGCCAGTGAAGAACAAACAGGCCACATGCAGATAAAAAAATGACGGGTAAATGACATCCACACACTGCCATGCAATTCCAATCACACAGGGACAAGTGTCACTCCCAATAAAGCTGACATTCACTATCAACAGCATTTTCAGAAAATCGAAAGATAATTCAACTAAGAAATGAAATGCTAACAGTCTTTCGGTTTTAAAAACCCCTGCATCCTTCCAGACAGCAGAGAGCATCTGAATTAGCCCTGCATGAGAAACGGAGAGGTAGCGTGTGTGTGTGTGTGTGTGTGTGTGTGTGTGTGTGTGTGTGTGGTAGAGAAGAGAGATGTGTGCCCGTGTGTGTTGTGTGATGGTGTTGTGTGGTGTTACAAATTTTAATCTCTTTGTGGTAGTGGTTGTCAACAAAGGTATGTATAGTTGCTGCCCTGATGAATACATAATCCGCAGAAAAAACTGATCGTTTAAAAGACCAAATTCGTCCACGTCTTTCTTCCTAAAAAAACAGAACCCAATTCGATCTCAAAACACAGGCACACACACGCCACAACACACACATACACACACCACAGACACACCCACACAACTTTTGTAGTCAAGCATCTGCGCACACACACGTTATTTTTTTGGTACGCAGTGTCCGTCTAGATCACTTTCTCTACCCAATTTTGGTCACTATCTGCTTCTTTGTCTCTTCCTTAGTATTACTATCAGTATGCTTCTTTCGCTTTCCTTTGTTTTTTGATCGTTATTTGTTTCTCAATATAAGAAAAGAAACAGCATACTTAGTATGCAGTAAAAACTAAACCCACAGAAGAGTTAGGACAAAGCAAGAACAACATTTGTTCAAGATCTGAACCTTATTTTTGTGCACGATTCTGTGTTTGTTTTGCGGCCGCTTTAAATAGTTTATTTCTTTAAAGAACGTGTGCAAGTTTGGTGGGTTTATTTTTTTGTGATGAAGTCCTGTTAACAATATAAAATAAATAAAGAAACCTTGTCTGTTCATCTGTTTGTTTGTATTTGTTTTGTTCACCATTATCCGTCTGTTTAACTCTTTTTATGACTGCCGCGCCGCCGCAGCTACAGCGGCAAGCTTGTGGTCTATAAACATTAAGCCTGCTATTTGCGGCCTAGCAAATTAATTGACACGTGCGGTGCCAGCCGCTAACTGTCACCTAGTATATTATAATAGTAAATAGGCCTAGAGTACAGCTAAGTCACATTGGGACGGTGTGGTGGAGTGTGTGATGTGTGGGGGGGGGGATGGAGGGGTGGATGGAAGGGTGGGTGGGGGGGGGGGGGGGGGGGGGTTGAGGAGGGTGTGTGTGTGTGGTGGGGGGGGGGGGGGTGGAGGTGTGTTGTGTGTAAGGGGGGGTAGGGGAGGGGGGGTAGAGGGGGTGGGAGGTGAGTGGGTGGGGATGGAAGGGGTGTGGGGGGGTGGTTGAGGGAGGGGTGGAAGGTGGGTGTGTGTGGGTGTGGGGGGGGGGGGAGATGTTGGGGGTGGGTGGTGTGGTGAGTGTATGGGCGGTAGAGTTGTGTGGGTGGGGGGGATGGAGGGTGTGGTGTTGTGTAGGGGGTGGTGGTGGTGGTGGTGATGGTGGTGGTGTGGGGGGGGGGGAGGGGCGCGGAAAGGGGGGGTTGGTGGTAGTGTGTGTGGTGTGTGTGGAGTGTGGTAATGATGTGTGTGTGTGTGTGTGTGTGTGTGTTGTGTGGTGGTGTGTGTGTGTGTGTGTGTGGTGTGTGGTATGGTGTCACCCATGATACCCCTATTAAATATTAAGAGTTACAGTTGGTATTGGAGAAAAAAACATATAAAGGTTCAAAAAGTAGAAAAAAGAATGTAGTTCCTAGTCGCTTCTGAAATAGAAGGAAAATTGAAGGACGAAGAGTAGAGTACGAGTTTAAAAAAACATTTTTTTGTTTTAGGTTATTCAATATACCAAAATAAACAATTATCATAAGCAGACAACAATAACAGATAAAGATATGAATTTGTAGTTTTAACGTTTGTTTATCAATAATAACAAAATAATAATAATAATGGAATTTATATACGCCTATATCTCGTAAAAACCAACAAACCAAAGCGCTTGCAATCCATTCCACTCCTACACATCAACCAACAATGATTAAAATAGTTTAAAAGTTCAAAACCGACGAAACACGACGCGCGCACAGCCTTACGCGCGCAACCGCACGCACACACACACAAACACACACACAGGTTTATGCTTTCAGCAGGGTGATGAAATTTAGGACACTGAAGGCAAGGACAATAATTATGAAAGATGAAACTGTAGGGGGAGGTCTTAGGTTTGAAACAGGCATGTTCCTGAGGCTGGATTTAAATTAAAAGTGTCGAATGTAGGGGGGGAGGGGGGGGGGGGGGAGGAGGGGCCCTCCGCGAAGGGAGAGAGGGAGGTCACTCCAGATCGCTGGACCAGAAACAGAGAAAGAGCGACGGCCAACGGCGGACCGGCCGAATCCAGGCACCTGCAAGCACAGGGCATCTGCAGCAGAGCGGAGGGAACGAGAAGGAGTGCACAGGTGAAGACACCCACAGAGGCAGGAAGGTGCTGCCCCATGGAGACATCTGCAACAGAGGGCACAGATCTTGTACTTGACTCTCTGTGGCACAGGCAACCAGCGGAGAGACCGCAAGAGAGGAGCAGCATGCTCAGACCCTTTCCCTTTGAGAACAAGTCGAGCAGCAGAGTCTTGAATTCGTTGAAGGGAGTAGACAGACGATGCCGGCAGACCAGCCAAAAGAGAATTGCAATAGTCCAGACGTGAAAGAATGAGAGATGTGACAAGTCTGGATGTCGCACCAGCGGACAGGCACCCCCGAATTGCACCAACACGCCGCAATTGATAGTAGCATGACTGACAGTCTGGGTGAATGAATTTTGCATAAAAGCGTGTTGTCGAAAACAACGCCAAGATACTTGACTGTGGTGGATAGAGGAACTGTTTTATATGCCAACTCTATTGAAGCTTTTGTCATGGACGAGAGTTTGTGTTTGGTTCCTACAATCAGGGCTTCCGTTTTATTCTGCGTTTAGCTGTAATTGTTTGTATCATCCAGTTTTGAAAATATCTTGGAGGCAGTGGTGACTATTTGTCAAGAGAGAAGGCAGATTTTCCGGATAACACTGCTTTGAATCTGAGAGTCATCACGTAGAAATGGATGGTTTGATCTGGTACGGTTTTGATTATAGTACAGTGAGCAGTGTAGAAGTGAAAAGAACTGGGCCCCAGAACGGACCCCCTGCGACTCCGCATTCCAGTTTGCAGGTATTGATTGAATCTTGATTTAATGCAACTGTCTGGAATCGGTCTGTGAGGTTATAGCGAAACCAGTGTGATGGCTGGCCCCCTTTAATACCGAACGTTTTTTGGAGAACGGGGCGAGAAGAATAGAGTGATCTATAGTGTCAAATGCTGCAGATAATCGAGAAGAGAGAGAAGAGGAGATTTTCCTGAGTCAGAAGCGTTTAGAAGCATGTTTAACGTTTGGGACTATAGGGGGTGGTTTCATTGCTGTGGTTGACGCTATAGCAGACTGAAATGCGGGAAGGAGACTATTTGAATGAATATGGCTATTGAGTTGTTTCAGAACGACTTTTTCAGGACAGAGATGAAAGGTAAAGGTTAGAAACAGCCTGTAATTCTTCAAAATGTTAGGGTCGAGGTCGTGCTTTTTGAGTAAGAGGTGTAATTAATTGCAGTTTTAAGAGCTTGGATGGAACGTTACCTGAAAGAAAGAGAATAGTTTACAATTTCTGTGATATTTGGTATCCCGCGGAAGCAACTTTTGAAAAGAGAAAGCAGGTACAGGATCGAGATCGCATGATTTTATGGTCATTTTCATTTAAAATGTCCGATTTCTTCGTCGCTTGTTGGCTGAAAGGAAAAGAAGGAAAGGCCAGTGAATTGGGGGATCAGGAGTCAGGTTGGCAAAGGAGCCTGACCAGTCTGGAGCGAATGTTTACGGACATTGTCAGAGAATAACGAGGAAAATATATCAGAAGTTCAGAGTTGACTGTGGATAGTACAGAGGACTTGTCCTTGCAGATCCAAAAGGGTTGAGGTGAGGGGAAAAAAGAGAATATTCATGGACGTGGCATCAAGAACATGAGCAAGTAGTAGTTTGTTCTTTTGCTGAGTGATTGGAAGGTTTTGACTTTGTTGGTTATTGTTTCGAAAAAGCTTTTTGTTTATTTCAGTTTTAGTTTTTCGCCATTGCCTTCTAGTTGTCGCGTTTGCGCTTTGCCTCCAAGATATCATGTTGTACATGGGGCAAAGGGCCTATCGGAAAATGAAAATGGTTAGAGGGAGGTGCGTGCTCATCAGCAGTTAGGCTGAGAACAGTGTTATATTTTTGAGGATCAGTAAGGTCAGGGATTTGTGACAGGATTTAGCAGCATTGAAGAGAGAACGTCTTAAGTCTATGGCCTTGAGGTTTCGACGGGTGATGCACTTCTTTTTTCTGATAGCTTTGCGACATTAAGGATGAAAAGAATAGCGGAATGATCAGAAAGCAGTTGTCATAGTGAACGGATACATAAGGTGACAAAGATCATGTGAAACATCAGTAAAGAGCCAATCAAGATGATGACCCTGATCTATGTGTTGCTATTTCGTTACTAGCTGGGACAGAGAGTGGTTTGATAAAGAAAGAGAAAGACGTTTGGACCCATCAGAAGAGGAATTGGTTTGATCGTAGTGGAAGTTTGAAGTCACCGAAATGATGAGCTTTTGGGGGAGAGCTGTAATGATCGAGGAGAGATTGGAATTCTTGATGGAAAACTGAAGTGTCAGGTTGTTCTTACGGCTTTATATGAGGTGGCGGTAAAGCAGCAGAAAAGCAATAGAATGGCCGGGTAAGGTGAGGTTTTTGAGTTCACGAACAAACTCAAAAGAAACAGGTGAGAAAAGTTAGGGAGAGGCAGAAAGAAAATAGCTGCATGCTTGTGTCTATTTGTTAGATGATGGCATTAGCCACCTAAACCACCACACATATCCACGGAGAGGGTCGCGGGAAGAAACAGTTTTTGTATCCCAGGGGTGGCTCAGCTCTTTTTTTTATTATTGGTTCATGACCCTTGTAGGATAACGAGAAGCCATGTTCTGTGAGAAAGATAATATCGATGTTCTGTTCAGATATGAAATCCGGAAATAAAGGTCGCTTTTACCATCAGGGCAAACAGAATTGGGCATTAAGGTAAACAACACGTGAAGAAGGTTTGAGGGAGGCCGAAGAGGTTGAGATGACAGTGGTGAGTGAGGGTGACTATCAGAGAAAGAGGACGGGGATGATGGTAGAGAAATGTGCGCAGTTGGAAAGCATGACCAGAGTTGAGATGGCGAGTCAGGTGTGAAAGACGGTGAAAGAACTGGTTTAAAATAAACCAGGAGGACTGTAGTCCTTATGCACACTGTGATACACCTTGCCTGACGAGCAGAGTCACAGGCGAGGATGGAGCATCTGGAGGCAGAGATGAGGAGTGTTTGCCCGGCGGCTGGTTATGGTCGTTGTGGCAGGAGTGACGTCAGAGGTGAGGGAGACCAGATGTAGGGGAAAACACGACACAGGCGATGACGTCTGCCTGCGCGGTGTTTCCTCGTCTTGTTTGCCGTAGTAAAGTCCCAAGTTTGAAATACGCTGTTTTACGTTCGTAGTGTATCTTGGGGTAGAATCACGTGAGGACAACGCCTTTATGTCTCAAACAGTTTTTGTCATAGTTGTGGGTGGCAACAACGGGTGGTGGTGGAGGGGGAGATTTAAATCGTGGATCACGTGAAAAAGTTTTCAGGCTGCGGCAGGTCAGAGTATAACGGGTCGCAAGACCAGCACACGATCAGGTGAACACCAAATCATAAGTCGAGACTGAAATTTTGGAAAAAGAAATATCTATATCAAAAGGATGAAAAATTATTAATTTAAATATTTCGAAAAGTCAAGGATGATGAATAAAATATTGTTCCTGAACATACGATTCTGCGTTCCAACAACAAACACAACGATGCAAACTTTCTTGAAAAGACGTAAGGCAGAAACACAAAAACTTGGCATTCAAACACAGAGACAGAAACCAATCGCTGTGCCTGCCCGCCAGGCGCAACAGGTCAACACAGAGTTACAACACACTATATGTCATAAAGGCGCTTTTAATTTGTTTTCTTTGCAAATTCAGCGCTATATAAATTCCTAATGATATAAGCAAAACGACAATAGCACAGCTTGGAAAAGGCATCAAGCCTTCGGTTTTATTAACGTTCGAATGTTGTTGAGTTTGTTAGGTTTTAAACAAGTAAGTTAGTAAAAGAGAAACAGGACAGCATGCTAGCAAATGCGTGAGCATGTGCATGCGTGCACGTGCGTGTACGTGTGCGCACACATGCACAGAACCGCACATACGAACGCATGCACGCACGCGCGTGCGTGCACATCTCTCCCTCTCTCTCTCCCTCTGTCTCACATACACACAAACACATACACACACAACACTCTCTCCTCCTTCTCTCACCTCTCTCCCCTCTCTCCTCTCTCTCTCCTCCTCTCTAGTGTGATATCACTTATAGAGAAAAGAACGAAGAACGAACACACGAGCACACACCACCACACACACACTAACACATACACAAAACACACACACACAGAGGGGCAGTAAAGTGGAATGTCATAAGAGTTTGAACTCAGCACAGGACACTTTGCAACCACTCAAACTCCTGTCGATTATACCAGGCAGGGGGCGTTTCAGTTAGCTCAAAGACTTTCCCTTCCTAAACATTGCAACTATGCTAGAATTCAACAAAAAAGAATCGAGATCATAAAAAATTATATATTCATCGACAGTCACTATCATTAAATCAGGGATGCTATTTTTTTCATAATTATCCCTAGACCAGCAGTTAAAACTGTAACGTTTTACCTTTCCAGCTGTGTACTCAAGAATGAGTACAATAATTTGAATTTTGCAAGCGTGTCCTTGAAGTCCCCAGTTCCCCCAGCTGTAAATGGTACCTGCCTCTTAGGGTCAGGGAAGGTAAAGTCAGCGAGGAGAGGAGCTGGCGCCGCCCTCAATATGCTGGCCCTAGAGAGTGAGGTCTCTGACGCCTCGCTCCCCTAGGACCTTATAGGTTATGGGACTCCTTTACCTTTTTTTTTACCTTGAAGTCAGAATGTGGCTACCTTAAGAGCGGGTAAAATCTGTCGCAAAGGTAAAATCTCACCATTGGTGTGAAGCTTGGAGCTCGAGGAGGAGAAAAAAATAGAAAAGAATTTTACAAGCTTTTGCTAAATCTTCTCTTTTTTTAAAAAGTAAACTTCCCCCGAGTTTGTTAGACAGTGTGGGCGGTGTTTTTATTCTGGATTACTTCAAAGCCCCATTTCTAACAATAGTGAGTTTGTTTGTTTTTAAAAAAGACAAACAAAAAAATCCGATGCTTTTTGTGAAATTAGCTTAACACTGGTAAGCAAAATGCTAATCATCTATTAATATGAGACCGACTAAATGATTTTTATCATTTTTCATGTTCAGTTCTCATAGCTGTAATTGGCTTTTAACAAAGGAACTGTTCAAGATCGTTAACAAGAAACGCCAACTGTGTCACAACCATAAAGCGAGGCGGAAAGATGTCTCCCTTGTCGAACACCCCTGAAGCGTACAGAAAGGCTAGAGGGTTTCACAAACACTGGAGTTTATTTGGTTTAGATAAGATCGTGAATATTTTAGCAATAATGCATGTTTTAATTTAATGCATGTTCTGCCGGGGTGCTCGTCTAACAACAGAATCAAACGCTTTCTTGTAATCAACAAAATTGCACACCACTGCAGCTGTTGGTGTTGTTTCCTGGAGAATACATTATCAATCACTTAGGCGCAGGCTGCACACCGTGTGTTGGCGCGTGATTTTTTCCTTCCTCGATATCTGGCCGATTCTCTCTCTCTCTTCTCTCCTCTCTCTCCTCTCCTCTCTCTCTCTCTCTCTCTCTCTGTTGTGGGAAAATAAGATCATCATCTCTCTCTCCTCTCTCTCTCTCTCTCTCTCTCTACTCTCATCCCCCTCTCTCTCCTCCCTCTCCTCTCATCTCTCCTCTCTGCTTGAGAGCGATGGAGGACTTGACTATCAAGTCTGCATAAACAAATGAATGAACTGTCTTTTCGTTTTTTCTTTAATTTTAAACAACAGTGTATTGTTTTATGTGCTTAATCAAAGAACCCTACATGGAGGTGGTGTGTGTGTGTGTTGTGTGTGTGTGTGTGTGGTGTTGTGTGCCGGTGAGTGGGTGGGGGGGGGGGGGTGGGGGGGGGGGGGGGGGGGGGGGGGGGGGCAGGGGGGGGGGGGTCTGAAAAAGGCACTCCCACCAGGAGCGCGCGCGCGCGCGCGCGCGCTCGGCGACGAGAGCGAGAGAGAGAGCGAGAGAGCTGGGAGATCTCTAAATCGACTGCTACCAGTTATCAAAGCTGTCACAGACCTAGGGACCGCCGACTGATGAATAAAGAGGCATAACTGAGTCCATGTACAGAGAGAGAGAAGAGAGGGGGAGGGACAACAGACAAACAATGACTGACTGACAACAAAAAGACGAGAGACAGAGGCAGAGAACAAGGTCGGAGCAGACAGCCAGACCGAGAGAAGATAATATAGAAAGACAGACAACAGACCAGAGAGAGAGGGGGTGTGGGAGAAGGGGAGGGGAGGGGGATAACAAAGAGATACAGAAGGAACAGAAGTAAAGAAAGGGTGAAAGTACTCAGACTAGATATGGAGAAGGGAGAGAGACAGACTATTGATGGAAAGTGATAGAGGAAGGTCAGAAACAAAAGAAAGACGAGACAGACATCATTAACAGATTCACACATTAACACACAGATCACAGACAGACGACAGATAGGAAAGATGAGTACTGCTGACCCAGACAAGACAGGTAACACAGAAGGAAATAACAATCTATTGAAAAACAGTAACAGGTAAGGAGAAGAGAAAAGGTGAAAAAAAAATAATATAGAGTATAACTGAAAGTGCCAAAGCAATAAAGGAAAACAGCCTATTCAGAATCATAATAAAGTAAGACTAAAAAACAGAATGGACGCCATTTAGAAAAACATACTGAAAAGGCCAGGTAAATAAAGTGATAAAGCTAAGCATTGAGAAAATTGAAAACAAAATTGAATGGAAGAGTGTTTGTAGTTGAAAGGGAAAAAAAACTCTATGGGTAGATACAATCACATACAATTGCACATAACAGAAAAGACGCAAAGTGTGACAAGTAGTGTTAGCATGGTGTTGATACAAGTGAATTGATTGTCTGCTCTGTCCTAGGTTTTAAGCCTACATCAAAATAGATAATTTTGCTTTGCCTTATGGGCTTTCCCATCCGGTCGAATACACCTTCTTAATATAATGATCCACAATTTCAATACAGCCAAACGAATAACAAAAGCGAATAGCATCCTAACAAAGACTACTGTTTGTTGTTCTCTACTGATGGTTGTATTTTCCCCCCGTCCTTCGAGTTATCCATCAAGATTGTATGTGTCACTGTATCCTGAATCTTGTCGGAATGCTATCTGACTTGTAAATCTTATCTAGACTGTGAGGGGAAAATAAGTAATAATATCTAATAAAAATAACTACTACTACAGGGGGGGGGGTTTTTTTTTTTCTACTACTACTAATAATAATAATAATAATAATAATCTCATTCAATAATCATGTATGGAATGTATATAGCGCTGAAACTTGTAAAGCAACAAATCAAAGCGCTCAATGACATTTTTTATATCGAGGATAATGGATAAGCACTCATGTGCTTTTTTACATCCAGTCCCCGTGTTGTATGCGGTTTTGTAAATTTTGTCATCTGTTCCCACCGCACCCATGGCCCTACTTCTTTCGAAAAGCGGAACAGATTTTAACGTATCGCACATGTTTCGCATGCGTTCGCACACGGGGCCCTCGGTTATAGTCTCTTCCGAAGGAAAGATGGCATTTAGAACCAACATAGCGTAACTGTTGATTCATCAAGATGTCTTTTGTGAAAGCATGTCTCGAATGACCGTTTTTTCGTTCCTCGGCTAGAGCTCCGAGGTTAACACTACAATGAGGGATTGTTGCCCTCGCGACCAATGCCCCCACCCTCAATGTAAAGTGTTGTTCCCACATTGGGAAGTGTCTACACAATACATGAATTGATGTGCACTAGTAGTTGTTCATTCCTACCAGCACTAAAAGGCCTACTCCCTTCCAAAAGGAGGAACGGGTTGGGGTCGTGTGAAGATTTATGTGTGCATATCGCACACGGGGCCACGTATGTTAGTCCTCCTTCGAAGGACTTTGATTATTAAGCCCACGATTTTCTCGTCAAAAATTGGGAAAGAAAGGATGGCAGCCAAAGAATCAAATCCAGAACCTCATGTTTACATGTTTGTGCAGGTAGACCATCTTAACCACCTTGCCATCTCCTTCTTGCACTGACTGGACCAACACTGCAGACTGCCTGTATCTCTCGGGCCTTGGTTGACACCAGGATATCTTTTGAAAGGAACCTACAGTACTGAAGTGGAAACTCTGTGGCATCACTATCCTGATTCTCCGTCGATCATGCTTAGTGAAGAAGAATAACGTGGAACAAGTCTTCCGTTTTAGGATAACGGTCATTGTTTGTGGTTTGTTCCTCAAGTTTAGCTAGTTGGTTCTTGTTTCCTCGTTTCTTGTTTTCTCCTCCTTTTAATTTGTTCTACTTTAATGTATAATTGTCTGTTTTGTGTTTACGGCCTCTTGTCTACTGTTGTTGATCATAAGATGGGTTTTTTAATGATCCGCCGATTGAATCTTTTTGTTTCTTGTTACAAGCAATTAAAATGTTATGTTCATCCACACGATGCCCTTTTGTTGATGGGATTGTTGGGTTTTTGTTTTATTTGGGTTTTGGTTTTGTTTTTTGATGGTGTTTTGTTTGGTTGATTTGGCGGTTTTTTTGTTGTTTGTTGTTGATTTTTTGTTGAGGGGGTCAGTCCTACGTTAGAGCTCACAAGGTTCCCCCAATGTGAATTTCTAACGTTCAACGCACCGTTTTTTCCTTCCATTAAGGTATGCCGCATTCTGACTTTGGGGAGAATGTCTAAATAAAAGAACACCGGTGTCATGCGTTTATAATACCAAAATACTGTTGTCTGTTCCTATCGTACACAACGACCGCTTCTTCCCGAAAAAGCAGAACAGGTTTTTAATGTGAACAGGATTTAATGTTTAATGATCTGCGTGCGTTCGAGCACGGTATCATGAATTATACTCTCATCCGAAGGACGTTTAAGGGAGTGGAGTCGGTACTGATGTAGACATCAGGAGGAAAAAACAATTTCAAACATGGTCACGGTGGTGGCTTCAACCCGGCGGTCAAGATTCGCGAGCTCAACGCTCTAACCACTAGGCTATTCTGCCTGTTTCTTGTTCAAATGCGATATCTTTTCCTTGCCTGTCATTACTTACTTACTGGCTGCCCCAGAACAAAATTTGTACGATGAAATAGAAAAGCTAGGGCGACAAGGCAGTAGAAGATCTTCGTTGATGAAGCTCCCCCTCTTGGCAAGTATTTCGTTCTCAAATGTCCTACCCCCTCAGAAGTGAAAGATTAAGTGGCGAGGGGGAGGGGGGGGGAGTATTTTCCAGATTTTTGTCTTCTGGATGCCCTTCTACGGCTGCTAATGCTGCTTGCCTAAATCAGATATGCTGCTATGTGTTGCTGCTTAGACGTCCCATTGAACTAAACCTTGGGGGTCCATCCAGAATATATACTTGTCCCTTACACATAACACCCTGGGAAATCACTGTGAGACCATAAGCACACGGTGAAGAGAAAGTTGTGAGTATGGCTGTTTTCCATGTACTTTACATATAGGAAAGTCCAACCTTGACTGTGTAAGAAAAAAGCCACTATCAAACCTCGGGCCCTTAGGATTGCTACATCTCAAAAGTCAAAGTTTCTACAGAAAAGGAATTTAATCGCTCAAAACCGTAGGATACCATGTCAAAGCAGGAAAATAGCTTTATGACGGTCACATTTGTTTCCTTTCCCCCACAACCAGCACACCACTACATCAGTTTTATATCCGCAGTCACCACACACACACACACACATCAGCATGCGTGTACACGCGCAAGTACATTTTGCGCCACGCATTTGAGCACTCACACATGTTTTTGGTACATAAATCTTTTTTATAAGGGGACCTCTACAAAAGACTAAGTCTATTTTCGATTTTCCTTGCTTCTTCTCTTAGGTTTTATCGTTAGTATGCTATTATTCGTTTGTTTTAGTTTATTTCTGGGTTTCCTTATTTTTTATCTTTAAAAAATGAGAAATGCAACACCGTGTAAACTGATGCACAAGAGGAGAAAAACTCCCAACAAAGCAGACAAAAAATAAAACAAAGAAAACAGTTTACTTTACAAAGCAACCCCATCTCTGCAAACGATGCTTCGAACCTATTTTCCTGGATTTTTTCAGTCACTTAATACAAGATTGTTTTTAAAGCATAGTTTTTTACTCTGGTTTGTTATTTTTATGAAAGAGTTCATGCTCGTTAACATTATAAAAAGATACTGATCTCTGTGTGGTGTGCATCTTTACCTGTTTCGTCCTTTGTTTAGTCTTTAAACTGTTCGTCCTTATTCCTTCCTGTTTTCCCTGTAAGAGACGTTATGGTTTAAGCCGGGTTTCTTGGGGGATGTTGTGTGTGTTTAGTTCTTTTATTGGGAAAGGGGAAATACTGTAGAACGGAGGACTTTTTTCCAAAGAAAACATCACTCACCACCTTTAGAAATTCCCGCACAGAAAATGTCCTCTCCTGTTATCGCCACTCTTCGTCTCCTTGCGTCTGGGTTCTTCTTCGTGTATTTTTTTTTTTTTTTAGTCTTGTTTCCCTGATAGTGTAGCCTTTCTTCCATGTTTCTCTACCTGCCGATGGCCTCAACAAGTCTGAAAATGCTGGATTGGATCCCCTCGATCGTCCTGGGTGTAGAGCATAGTTTGCCTGTACGCACATGCAGGCTGAACTTCACACACCAGGTGGAGGAAATGAACTGACTGGGGTACTAATCAAACTCATTTTACAGACGTTTTGAGGAGTAGACCTGATATTGTATTTTCTCTTATTTTTCTTATTGGCCTGTTTATCTTCCTTTGATTGTGTTTTGTTTAGTTTTTTGCTGTTTGTTTGTGTTTAATATCACTTCTGGGGACAGGATATCTACCAGTGGGTAGAGCACTCGCTTTCTTCCCCCCAGCACAGTTCATCGGCATCGAGCGTGTTACCAAGTAGATGGGTGACTCGTGTGTGCGCGTCTTGGCTTTCAGTACAAGTCCCCCATTTCACCCCAGGCTGTCAATGGTGCCTGCCCCTTTAGGGTCAGGGAAGTAAAGCATCGAAGGGAGAGGAGATGGACTCCGCCCTCAATACGCGTGCCCTAGAGAAGCGAAGTCTCTGATGCCTCTCTCTCCTACGACCACATCATTATGGGGCACATCACCTTTACCTTTACTTTAAATTGCTTCTTGATGTCCCTCTGTTTGAATATATACGGAGATGGTATTAGGTGAAAGTGGGCGGCTGTGCTCGGTAGTGCCAATGCCTCTGTCTTTCAGACTGACTTAAGACACAGCACTGTGCACCTGGCTGCTTTCCCATACTGAATGATTGACGTGTTGGGGGGGGGGCGGGGGGGGGGGGGTGGGGGGGGGGGGGGGGGGGAGGGGGGGGTGGGGGGGGGTGCGAGGGGTGGTTAATGATCAATGACAAGGAGGTCTTTCAATAAAGATTGATGCATTTTGCTACGTTCATGTCGGGGTAAACGTGTAAAAGCCGTTGGTGAGAGAGAGAAGAGAGAGAGAGAGAGATGAGAAAGAGAGAGAGAGAGAGAAACAGACAGACAGACAGACAGACAGACAGACATACAGAGTCAGACAGACAGACAGACGGAAAGACAGAACAAAAGACTAACAGACAGGCAGACCGACAGGCACAGACACACAGACACACAGATTAACAGATAAACACACAGACGACACACACACACAAACAACACAGACACACAAACAGAACCCACAGATACACAAAAGGACACACACACACACACACAAACAGGCAGGGCAGTCAGAAGACAGACAGACAGACAGACAGACAGACAAAAGCAGAGCTTGAAAAACAGATGGAGACAGGGTCCAAAGGGGTGAGAACCGGCAATGACAGAAAAGAGACACGGAGACACAGAGACACAGAGACGACGACGACGACGACGACAACGACGGACGACGGAGACGACGACGACGACGAGAACGATGAACGACGATGATGAAGATGATAAGAAGTGTTGATATGAATGATGATGAATGATGATGAGATGAAATGAGAATATATGATGATGATGATGAGATGAAACCAACGACAACTACGATGAATGATGGTTGCAAAGATCAGAATGGTTAATTTTTTACCAGACAGTTCCTTTCTGGGTTTAAAATGGACTTGTCCAGAAGTACTCCTTTGCTTCCTTTGAAGAATACATATATAATCTTTGCCCAACAATGACAGAGGGACACAAACATCTGCTGCGTTGGTCAATTTCTTTGAAGTAATACTTTAAAACAGGCATCCATAAGGCAGAAAGAGGGTTGAAAATTCTCTCATAAGCCTATGTAAAGGCAGACTGAAACCAACGGGACCTAGAAAGCATAGACTAATGCATAACTATTTTTTTGATGGATAAAACCTCAACCTAGCAGGACGACAAGTCTGGACTTCAACACCACGCCAGCACTACTAGTCCATACTTTGCTCTTGTGCTGACAACTGTGTTTTGTGTGGCGAAAACATACTGTTAGTTGATTTTCATCGCCCACAGACATGTTTTCGGCCTTTTATCTAGAACACTCTTCCGTTCAACTTTGTGTTCAGGTTTTCTTTTGCAAGTCTACAGTGTTCGGTTTCAAAGGTTTAGCATCGTCGATTTCTTGTATTTGGCCTTTTCATCCTGTTCCTCTAGCTGCTCCAGTCTGCTGTTCACTATCTTCTCATTCCTCCTTTTATGTTTGTTCACCGTTATTGCTTTTGTAAGGATTTTTGATGGTGAATGTGCTCTTAACTTTCCTCTTTCCCTGTCTGGTTCCGAATTTTTTGGTTTTATAGGCAGTAGTTCTTTCTTTCTTTTTCGGTTTTATTGTCTGTTTGCTTGTGACATGTTGGTCTGTTTTGTTCTCTTTCCCGTCTGTCTGTTGATTTTTTGTTTGTTTACAAATCTGTCTATCTTAAATCCATCTCTGATGATGAATGAGAAGGCAAAGGAGGAGGAAGGGAGGAGGAGGAGGCGACGAACGACGACCGACGATGATGATGATGATGATGATGATGATGATGAATGATGATGATGATGATGATGAGAAAAACCATCTACCCTCTTGATATGTTTAACTTTGTTGTTTAATTGTTTTAACATGTATTTCTTGTAATTTTTGTGGTTTTGCGTTTAACCCAAAAAGAATTAAAGAAAAAACAAACAAATAAGTTCAAGGCTGACAATTTTTCTCTCCCTCACTCTGTCTCTCCCTCTCTCAGTCTCTGGCTCTCTTCACAAGGCTAGACTTCCTCTTTGTCTCTCTCTGTCACTGTCTCTCTGTCTCTGACGATTTTGTCTTCTCTCTCTGCTCTCTGATCCTATGTCTCGCTCTCTCCTGTCTATAACTTCTATGTCTCGCTCTCTATGTCTCTCCCTGGTCTCTCTCTGTCTCTCTATCTATGTCACTCTTTTCTCTGTTTCTCTGTCCCTCTCTCTTTCTCTGTCTCCGTCTCCCCCCCTCTCTCTCTCCTCTTTCTCTTCTCCCCCCCTCTCGTCCTCTTCTCTCCACCCCCTTCTCTCTTTCTTTCTCACTCTCTCTCTGTGTGTATTTGGATTTATGTCCATTGCAACGCGTTTGCGCAGGGTTGAGTTCCTCGTAGGACAGCAATGTCAAATGCATGAAAACAGCGTTAATGGGCAATGGAATAGTGTTCAAAAATTGTTCAAAGTGCTCCTCGCTCTTTCTATCTATCTATCTGTCTTGTCTGTCTTCCTTACTTTAGTGCATTTGCTTGCTAATAATATAATGAAAACCCATTTTTTCATCCCAAGCCCAACAAATGTATTGTGGCCCAAGGCCAATGTACATTAAACCTCTTCAGAGTTTCAGAGTCCAGAATTCTCTCTCATCTCCTCTCTCATCCTCTCTCTCTCCGCTCTCTCATCTCCTCTCTCTCTTCTCTCTGTCACTTCTCCCACATGTCTGTCTATCTGTCCGCTCTGTCTGCCTGTCTGCCTGTCAGTCACCCTGACTTCAGCTAGCCAGTGAAGAACAAACAGGCCACATGCAGATAAAAAAATGACGGGTAAATGACATCCACACACTGCCATGCAATTCCAATCACACAGGGACAAGTGTCACTCCCAATAAAGCTGACATTCACTATCAACAGCATTTTCAGAAAATCGAAAGATAATTCAACTAAGAAATGAAATGCTAACAGTCTTTCGGTTTTAAAAACCCCTGCATCCTTCCAGACAGCAGAGAGCATCTGAATTAGCCCTGCATGAGAAACGGAGAGGTAGCGTGTGTGTGTGTGTGTGTGTGTGTGTGTGTGTGTGTGTGTGTGGTAGAGAAGAGAGATGTGTGCCCGTGTGTGTTGTGTGATGGTGTTGTGTGGTGTTACAAATTTTAATCTCTTTGTGGTAGTGGTTGTCAACAAAGGTATGTATAGTTGCTGCCCTGATGAATACATAATCCGCAGAAAAAACTGATCGTTTAAAAGACCAAATTCGTCCACGTCTTTCTTCCTAAAAAAACAGAACCCAATTCGATCTCAAAACACAGGCACACACACGCCACAACACACACATACACACACCACAGACACACCCACACAACTTTTGTAGTCAAGCATCTGCGCACACACACGTTATTTTTTTGGTACGCAGTGTCCGTCTAGATCACTTTCTCTACCCAATTTTGGTCACTATCTGCTTCTTTGTCTCTTCCTTAGTATTACTATCAGTATGCTTCTTTCGCTTTCCTTTGTTTTTTGATCGTTATTTGTTTCTCAATATAAGAAAAGAAACAGCATACTTAGTATGCAGTAAAAACTAAACCCACAGAAGAGTTAGGACAAAGCAAGAACAACATTTGTTCAAGATCTGAACCTTATTTTTGTGCACGATTCTGTGTTTGTTTTGCGGCCGCTTTAAATAGTTTATTTCTTTAAAGAACGTGTGCAAGTTTGGTGGGTTTATTTTTTTGTGATGAAGTCCTGTTAACAATATAAAATAAATAAAGAAACCTTGTCTGTTCATCTGTTTGTTTGTATTTGTTTTGTTCACCATTATCCGTCTGTTTAACTCTTATATTTACAAATGATGTTACCTTTTTTTGTTCCAAAGATATTTTTTAAAAACAAGAAATGAATTGTCCATGATAAATTCAGCGATACAGCTCCTTTTACGAAATAGACATGGGCATGTACACAACGCTGTCTTCTGATCTATTCAAGAAATGGTAAACACTGATAGTCCTCCCATCTTTTAAGAATATAAGCCCCAACGTAAACGTTAGTACTTTTTTGAAGCACAGTTTGTTTGTGTGCGTGCGCGCGCGCGCGCGCGTGTGTGTGTGTGTGTGTGTGTGTGTGTGTGTGTGTATGCGCGTCCGTGTGTGTGTATATGTGTGTGTCTGTGTCTGGGTGTGCGTGAGAGAGAATGTGTGTGTGCGCATTGTGTGTGTGCGTGTGTGTGCGTGTGTGTCTGTGTGTGTTTGTGTGTGTTTTGTGTGTGTGTGCGTGCATGCGTGTGTGTGTAGGCTTGTGGGACAGACAGACAGACAAACAGATACTTACAAAAGAGACAGAAGGAATAACGTACCGACAAAAATTAAGTTTTTATAAAAAATAAACGTCCCTTTTGTTAAATGCTACACATCAAAATGACAAGAGAAAGAAACTAGAAAACAAAGAAAAAAGTGAGGAAAACATAGCTTCATTTTAATACACCACACACCACGTACAAATGCACGCCAGAAGGCAATTAATAAACACTCGATTGATCGCAGGATAGGCAGCAGACCCTTAAATAGAATATGAAAAACAGTTTACATCATTCGTTATTTAAAATGACAAAGTAAATGCGAGCACGTATAGATACTAACAAAAAACTGCAACAACATTTTCCTTTCTACACACACACACACACGTAATATTATGTGCACAGGCGCGCTCGCGTGCGCGCTAAACACACACATACACACACATTCACATACATAACATCTTCCGCACACGTTAAATCCTGTTCCGCTTTCGAAAGAGTAGGCCATGTGTTTCGGTGGAAACAGATGACAAACTTTTTAAACTGCATACGGGACTGGATATAAAAAAGTACATGAATGCGTATTCCATATCCTCGAGGTTAAAGAATAAACAGAAAATGAATAATATAAAAGAAAAGAAATACTAAAACAAAAACACACGCGCGCGCTCATGCACGCACACGCACGCACACACACACGCACACAGGAACACTACGTACTATCTACCTATTATTTTTATGGCTATATGTGTGTGTTTTCACACACACAACATAATACATATACATACAACTTACATGCATGCATGCATGCCATACACATACACCACTATACACAAATACGCATTTATGCATGCACACGAACACACACACTCAACACACACCGCCGCGCGCACACACACACACACACACACACACAGGAAAGCGTGTACTAGCTACCTATTGATTTTATGCTATATGTGTCTTTTCACACACACACACACACACACACACACACACATTAACACAACAAACACATAACACATACATACATACATACAAACAAACACACTACATACATAATACTTACATGCACACATACACACATAACACACACAATACACTACACACACGCACGCACACACACAACACACAACACACATACACACAGGCAGCACACCACACACACACCACACACACACACACACACACACGTTCACACTGAAACATGTCTTTAAACACTCTAACTCTCGTTCTAGCTCGCAAATAGAGACCTGACATTTTGAACACAATCATGGTACTAAAAAACACAATAATACAACACACACACATATACACACACCAATGCGCATGCAAGCACACGCACACACACAACGCCCACGACGCACAGCACATTCACGCACCACGCACACAAACACACACACACAAACGAATGCGCATGCAAGCACACACACACACACACACATACACATACACACACTCTCTCTCTCTCTCCCTCCTCTCTCTCCCTCTCTCTCGCTCGCTCTCTCCTCTCTCTCCCCCCTCGCCTCTCCTCTCTCTCGTTCATCTTAAGCTTTGAGTGTGCATCAAATAAAGAAGAGATGTGCCGTGTTCTAAGTTCAGTGGT
Organism: Rapana venosa; assembly: GCA_028751875.1. Lineage (NCBI taxonomy): Eukaryota > Metazoa > Mollusca > Gastropoda > Neogastropoda > Muricidae > Rapana > Rapana venosa. Next base: position 68,311,552 of record CM054141.1, read on the forward strand.
GAATCGCAATGCAGTGCTATCAGTAACTCATACCGACCTGGGATGTCTACTAAATCGTTGCTTGGTGAAACGAACACTGGCATGGTGTCAAGACAATCTTATAAGAAAAAAGCATACTATAGAAAACAAATACAATAGAATTAAACAAACAAAAAGAATGGGTGGCGCTGCTCTTTGGCGAAACGCGTCTTGCCTAGGCAACCGAATTTCACGCAAGAAACTCGTGACTAAGGGTTAAAAATAAAAATAAAAATTAAATAAATATAAATAAATAATAAGACCTGGATACAATTTGTTTAAGTCAAAATGTTTTTAAAAAAAAAGCATTTATCGCCATCAAATATTTCTGTTCGATTTGCCATTTTCCACAATTACAATCCCTTGGTTTCACGTTCTGGGAATTAAAAATAACTTCGAAAAACAGTATTGTTGAGAATTACGGAAAGTTAATCCGTTTTTCTTTTGATTGAAAGGCTTAACTTGTGTGAACCAAATTTCTCACGGAATATCCCCTTGAATTGGAGGAACATCTCTTTTTTTCAACATAAAGAAATTGGGAAATACTTTAAAAAGACAATCGGAAAAACATTCCTCATTTCGAAAAATACCCCAACTTTTTTCCAAGCAACCTGCTGGTGCCTTAACCTTTCGTGGGATATCATATCAGGGGTAGGGTACAGAAAAACAGCCTACCCAGCATGCACCTTGTCATGTCAAGGATGGGGCTTAACTTGCTCAAGAGACACAGACTGAAAAATAGGTTTCTGGCCCCCTACCCCCCCCCCCCCCCCCCTTTTTCCGGGGAACCCGGGCCCCGGGAAAGGGGGGGGCCCCAAAAACCCCCCCGGGCCCCCGGGGGGGGGGGAAAGGGGGTTTTTTGGGAAAAAACCCTTAAAAAAAGGGGGGAATTTTTTTTTTGGAAAAAAACCCCAAAAAACCCCCCAAAAACCCCCCAAAAAAAAAAAAAAAGGGGGGGGGTTCCCGGGGGGGAAAACCCCCCCGGGGCCCCAAAAATTTCCCAAAAATTCCCTTTATTAAAAAAAAAAAATTTTTTAAAAAAAAAAAATTTTTTTAAAAAATAAAAAAGGGGGAAAAAGGTTTTTTTAAAAAAAAAATTTTTTGAAAAAAAAAATTTTTTAAAAAAAATTTTTTGGTTTTTTTTTCCCCCAAAAAAAAAAATTAAAAAAAAATTTTTTTAAAAAAAACCCCCCAAAATTAAAATTTTGGGGGTTGGGGGCCCCCTTTTTTTTAAAAGGAAAAATTTTTTAAAAAAAAGGGGGGGGAAAAACCCCCGGGGGGGTTTCCCCCTTTTTTCCCCGGGGGGGGGCCCCCCCCCCTTTAAAAAAAAAAAAAAAAAAAAAATTTTTTTAAAGGGTTAAAAAATTTTTTTTTTTCCCGGAATTTTTGGGGGTTCCCCCCCCCCCGGGGGTTTTGGGGAAAAAAACCCCCCCGGGGGAAAAAAAAAATTTCCCCGTTAAAAAAAAAAAAAAAAATTTTTTTCCCCCCCCCCCCCCCCCCCCCCCCCTTTCCTTTTTAAAAAAAAAAAAAAAAAGGGGAAAAAAACCATTTTTTTTTTTTTTTTTTTCCCCCTTTTTTTTTTTTTTTTTTCCCCCCCCCTTTTTCCCTTTTTTCCCCTTTTTCCCCCTTTTTTTTTTTTTTAAAAAATTTTTTTAAAATTTTTTTTTTTCCCCCTTTTTTCTTTTTTTTTCCCCTTTTTTTTTCCCCCCCTTTTCCCCCCCCCCTTTTTTAAATTTTTTTAAAAAAAAAACCCCTTTTTAAAAAAAAAGGGGGTTTTAAAAATTTAAATTTAAAAAATTTTTTTTTAAAAAACCCCCTTTTTTTTTGGGGGGGAAAAAAAAAAAAGGGGGGAAAGGGGAAAATTTGATAAAAAAACAAAAAAAAAAAAAAAAAAAGGAAAAAAGGGGGGAAAAAATTTCTTCCTACCCCCCCCCCCGGGGGGTTTTTTTTCCCTAACCCCCCCCCCCCCCAAAAAAAAAAAATAATAATTTTTTAATTTTTTTTTTTTTTTTAAAAAAAATTTTTTCCCCCTTTTTTTTTTTGGGGGGGGGGTTTTTTTTTGGGGGGGAAAAAAAAAAAAAAAAAAGGGGGTTTTCCCCCCCCAAAAAAATTTTTTTTGGGGGGGGAAGGGAAAAACCAAAAGTTTTTTAAAAAAAAAAAAAGGGGGGGCCCCCCCCAAAAAGGGGGGAAAAAGGAAAACCCCCCCTTTTAAAAAAAAATTTTTTTCCCCCCGGGGGGGGGAAAAAAAGGGGCGGGGGAAAAAATTTTTAAAAGGTTTAAAAAATTTTTTTTTAAAAAAAAAATTGGGCCGGTTTGGGGAACTTTAAAACCCCCCCCTTTTTTTTAAAGGTTTCCCGGTTAAAAAAAAACCCCTTTTTTTTCCGGGAAAGGGGGGGTTTTCCCCCCCCCAAAAAACCCAAAAAAAAAAAACCCAAACCCCTTTTTTTCCCCCCTTTTCCAAATTTTTTTTCCCCCTTTTTTTGGGTTTTTGGGGGGTTTTTTTTTTGGGCGGGTTTTAAAATTTTTCCCTTTTTTTTTTGGGGGGGGTTTTTTTTTGGGGGGGAAAAGTCGGGGTTTTAAAAAATTTTTAAAATTTTTTTTAAAACCCCAAAACCCCCCAAAAAAAGGGGGCCCCCAAATTTTTTTGGCCCCCGGGAAACCCCCTTTTTAAAAAAAATTTTTTTTTTAAAAAAAAAAAAAAAAAAGGGGGGGAAAAAAAAACCCCCCAAAAAAAAAAAAAAAAAAAAAACCCCCCCCCCTTGGGGGGAAAAAAAAAGGGGGGAAAAAAAAATTTTTTTTTTTTTTTTTTCCCCCCCCCCAAACGGGAATTTTTTCCCCCCAAAAAAGGGGTTTTTTTTTTTTTTTTGGGGAACAAAAATTTTTTTTTTTTTTTTTTGGGGGCCCCAAAAACCCCCCAAAGGGGGGGAAAATTAAAAATTTTTTTTTTTCCCCAAAAAAAAACCCAAAAAAAAAAATTTTAAAAAAATTTTTTAAAAGGGAAAAAAAGGGGAAAAAAAAAAGGGGGGGGGGCCCCAAAAAAAAATTAAAAACCCCCAATTTTTTTGGGAAAAAAAATTTTTTAAAATTGTTTTTTTTTTTTAAAAAAAAGGGTTTTTTTTAAAAAAATTTTAAAAGGGTTAAAAGGGAAAAAAAATTTTATTTTAAACCTTTTTTAAAAAGCTTTTATTTCCCCCCCCCCGGGCCCCCCCCCCCCCCCCCCCCCCAAAAAAACCCCCCCCCCCCCCCGCCCCGGCCTTTCCCCGGGGGAAAAAAAATTTTTTTTTTAAAAATTTTTTTAAAAAAAATTTTTTAAAAAAAAAAATTTTTTTAAAAACCCCCCTTTAAAAAAACCCAAAGGGGGGGGTTTTTAAAACCTTTTTTTTTTTGGGTTTTAAAAGGGGGGGAAAAACCTTTTTAATTTTTAAGGGTTTTTCCTTTTAAAAATTTTTTTTTCCCTAAAAAATTTTAAAAAAAAACCCCCCCCCCCCCTTTTTTAAAAACCCCCCAAAATTTGGGTTTGGTTTTTAATTGTTTTTTTTTTTTCCCCAACCCTTTTAAAAACCCCAAAAAAAAAAATTTTCCAAAAAAAAAAAAGGGGGAAAAACCCCCCGAAAAACCCCCCCCCAAAAAAAAAAAGATAAAAAAAGGGGGGGGGGGTTTAAAAAAAAAAAAACCCCAAAAAAAACCTTAAAAAACCCCAAAAAAAAAGGCCAAAAAAAAAAAAAACCCCCCTTTTTTTTTTTTTTGGGGCCCTTTTTTCCCCCCTTTTAAAAATTTTGAAAAAAAAAAATTTTTCAACTTTTTTAAAAAAACCCTTTTTTGGGGGAAAAAAAAAGGGTTTTTTTTTAAAAAAAATTGGGGGAAAAAAACCCGGGAAAATTTTTTCCCCAAACCCCCAAAAAGGAAAAAGAAAAAAAAAAAACCCCCCCCAAATTTAATTTCAAAAAAAATTAACCCCCCCCTTTTTTTTTCCCCCCCCCCTTTTTTTTTTCCCCCCGGCCGGGGGAAGCAAAAAAAACCCCCTTTTTCCCCCCCCCTTTTTGGGAAATTTTAAAAAAAAATTTTTTAAAGGGGAAAAAAAAAATTTTTTTTTTGGGTTTTAAAAAAACCCCCCCCCCAAAATTTTTTGGGGGTTTTTTTTGGGGGGGGGCCCCCCCCCGGAAAATTTTTTTTTTTAAAATCCCCCCTTTTTTTTGGGGGAAAAAAAAAACCCCCCAAAATTTAAAAAAAAAAAGGGGGCCCCCCCGGGGGGGGAAAAAAAAAAAAAAAACCCCCCCCCCCCCAAAAAAAAAAATTTTTCCTTTTAAAAGGGGTTTTTTCCCGGGCCCCCTCCCAAGGGGGGGGGGAAAGGGGGGGGGGGGGGAAAAAAGGGGGGAAAAGGGGGGAAAAAGGGGGGGGGGGAAAAAGGGGGGGGGGGGAAAAAAAGGGGGGGGGGGTTTTTAAAAGGGGGGGGGGTTCCGGGGCCCCAAAAAAAAATTTTTTGGGGGCCCCCGGGGGGGGGGTTTTTAAAATTTTTTTTCCCAAAAAAAACCGGGGGGGTTTTTTTTGGGGAAAAAAACCCGGGGCCAAAAAAGGGGGGGGGGGGGGGGGGGGGGGGGGGGGGGGGGGAAAAAAAAAATTTTTTTTTGGGAAAAATTCCCCTTTTTCCCCCCCCCCCTTTTTAAAAACCCCGGGGCCCCCGGGGGGGTTTTTTTCCCCCCGGGAAAATTTTGGGGGGGAAATTTTCCGGGGGGAAAACCCCCAAAAATTTAAAAAAAAACCCGGGGGGGGGGCCCCCCCCAAAAGGGGGTTTTTTCCCCCCCGGGGAAAAAAAAAGGGGGGGGGGGGAAAAAAACCGGGGGCCCCGGGGGTTTTTGGGGAAAGGGGCCAAAAAAAAAAAAAATTTTTTAAAACCGGGGAAAAATTTTAAAAAAAAGGGGGGGAAAAGGGGCCAAAAAAAAAAAGGGAAAAAAAAAAAAAAAGGGGGGGGGAAAATTTCCCAAAAACCCCCCCCCCAAAACCCCCCCCCGGGCGGGGGGGCCCCCGGGGAAAAAAAAAAAAAAATTTTTAAAAAAAAAAAAAATTCCCTTTTTTTTTTCCCCCTTTTGAATTCAAAACCCCCCAAAAAAAAAGAAAAAATTTTTTTAAAAAAAACCCCCGGGGGAAAAAAAAAACCCCCGGGAAAAAAAAAAGGGGGGTTTGGGGGGCCCTTTTTTTTGGGTCCCCCCCCCAAAAAAAAGGAAAATTTTTTCCCAAAATTTTTTTTTTAATTTGGGGGGTTTTTTCCTTTTTTAAAAAAATTGTTTTTTTTTAATTTTTAATTTTTTTCCCGGGCCAAATTTAATTTTTTTTAAAAATTTTTAAAAAGGTTTTTGGGGTTTTTTTGGGGGAAAAATTTGGGTTTTTTTAAAAAAATTTGGGGGGGGGGAAAAGGGGTTTGGGGTTTGGGTTTTTGTTTTTTTTGGGGGGGGGGGGTTTTTTGGTGGGGTTTTTTTGGGGGGGTTTTTTTTTTTTTTTTTTTTTTTTCCCAACCCCCCCCCCTTTTTGGGGGTTTTTTTTTTTTTTAAAAAATTTATTTTTCCAAAAAAAAAATTTTTTGGGGGGCCCCCTTTTTTTTAAAAAGGGTTTTTGGGGCCCCCCGGGCCCCCCAAACCCCCAAAGGGAAAAAGGGGGGAACCCCCCCCCCAAAAAACCCCCCCCCCCAAAAAAAATTTGGGGGCCCCCCGGGCCACCAGTCAAAAAAGGGGAACCCCCCCCCAGCAAAAAAAAAAGGGGGGAAAAAAACCCCCCGGGAAAACCAAACCGGCCCCCCCCCCAAAACCCCCCCCCCGGGGCCCCCCCCCCCCCCCCCCCCCCCCCCAAAAACCCCCCGGGGCCCCGGGGCCCCCCCGGGGGGGAAAATTTTGGGCCCCCCTCTTGGGGTTTGGGTTTCCCCCCCGGGGCCCGGGCCCCCCCCAAGGGGGGCCCCCCCCCCCCCGGGCCCCGGGGGCCCTGGGGGGGCCCTTTTTCCCCCCCCGGGAACCCCCCTTTTCCCCCCCCGGGTTTCCCTCTTTTTTTCCCCCCCCTTTCCGGCCCCTGGGTCCCCCCCCCGGGGGGGGGTTCCACCCCCGGCCCCGGAAATGGGGGGGCCCCCCGGGGGGGCCCCCCCGGGCCCTTCTTCCTGGCCCCCCCCCCCTTTTTGGGGGGGGGGGGGGGGTTTTAGGGGGCCCCCCCCTTTCCCTTTTTTAAAAACCCCCCCCGGGGGTTTCCCCTTTTTCCCCCAAACCGCCCCCTTTGGGAAATTTTCCTGCCCCCCTTTTTGGGGCCTCCCGGAAAGGGGGGGGGGGGAAAACCCCCCCAAAAAAAAAACCCCCAAAACCAGGTTTCCCCCCTTTTCCCCCCCCCCCCCCTGCCTGGGCTCTTCAAAACTGGGAGGGCTACGGCCCTGGGAGGGAAATCCGGCCCGAGCCAGTGCAGCCCGGGGCCAAAATGAACTGATTTTTCGTGGTGGGTGGGCTCTCCCTTTTGGTAACCCAAAAGTGCGGTGAACTTTCCCCCTGTACTGCTTCAAACCGGGACCCTTTAGGGAAAAAGTTTCTGAGCAGATTTCCCCTGCTGGCGAAAACCGGGGTGGGCAGTGGGGAGGGGAGGGCGGGACAGACAAAGGATGACTGATGTAAGGGGGTTTTGGGGGGGAACAGCCTGTCCCTTCCGGTTTGTGTTTTTCCCTCAAGGGCGTGAGGATCCCTTTTTTCTATGGCGTACCCGCAAATTTCCCTTTTTGGTGCATTTAGGGTTATCTTTTATGCTTTTAAATTTGCATGAATTCCCCCCATGCAACACAGACATTTACACACACACCATACCCACACCCCAAAACCCACAAACTCCACGCCACACAACCGCAACCAAAACCCCGCACGCCGCCCCGCCCCCCCATACCCACACACCTTTTTAAAATTAAATTCCCTTTTAAGTAAATTTTTCTTTTTTTTTGTTTTTAGAAAAGTTTTAACCCAACTCAAATCCAACGCAACTCATCCAAAAAAAAATCCCGTGAATTTCAATTAGAGGCAATAAGAGGCATGGGGGAAACGGTGGGGCTAGAGGGAACGCGCCTGGGCTAGAAAACGAAAATTTCCCGGGGCTGAAGTTGCGGCTTTTGTACCCCGTTTGGACCGGGAAATTTTTTCCCCCCTCCCAAAGACCATGAGTGGTGGGCGGGGGCTAGTCCCTTTTGGATGAGGGCGATAAACCGAGGTCCCCTGTGAACACGGGAATTATTTAGCGCACCTAAAAAAAAAAACCCCCGGGAACAAGAGAGGTTTTTTCCCTTTGGGAAAATTCCCTTTGAAAAAAGCCACTCTGATAGGGAAACAAATACAGCTGCAGAAAAAAAAAAAAAAAGGGGGAAAGGGTGGGGCAGCGCTAAGTGGCGAAAAGGTTTTTCCCCCCCCTCCCCGGGGAAGCCCCGGGCCCCCAAATTTTTCGGAAGAAATTTTGCCATGAATTAAAATGGTTTTGAAATAAAATCCCGAGCGCTTTGATTTGTTGCTTTAAAAAAGAATTTACGCATAAAAAATTCCCCTACATTATTTTTATTAATTATAACCCAATCAAAATAAAAAAACAATGCCCTTTTTTTTTTAAAATACCGTGGGGAAAAAAACCCGTTTTCCCGGGGAATTTTTTTCCAGTTTCAATTTTTAGTAATCTGGTCTAAAATCTCCAGCCCTTTAAAAAAAAATAATCAAATTTAACAAACTGTATGTTTTTTAAACCCCAAAAAAAGGTTTGAAAAAAAAAAAAACCCCGCAAGAACCCAAAACAAAGAAGAGCGTTTTGTGTTTTCAAAGTTCATCACTTACAAAAATTATAAGGGGACAAAGTAAAGAAAAAGCTGAGAATTTTTTAAAAAAAAATTGTCATTTTTTAAACTACTTTTTTTTCATAAAGGAAATTTCAACTCGCGAAAATTTAATTTTTTAATTTTTCCATACGGGAAAAACCAAAAAAAACAAACCCAAAATCAATAGAAAAGCTTTTGACAACTGCAACAAAAGTTATTGAGGTGTAATTATACATCTTGAAGACAATTTTTGTTATGATTTTTATACCGATGAAAAATTGGAAACTGCATATTACAGAGACGTTTACGATGATTATCAGCCTCGCCTCTCCTGCAGCAACAACATGTATTTTACCAAGGAAATTTGGATATGGTAACGTAGAATGAATTTTGAGATAGCCAACACACACACACACACACATCTCATCATCATCATCATCATTCTCTCTCTCAACTCGCTCTCTTCTCTCTCTCTCTCTCTCTGTCTCTCTCTGTCTCTGTCTCTCTCTCTGTCTCTCTCTGTCTCTCTCCCTTGGCTCTCTTTTTCTCTGTCTCTCTCTGTGTCTCTCTTGTTTCTCTCTGTCTCTCTCTCCCTCTCTCTATCTCTCTCTCCTCTCTTCTCGCTCTCTCTCTCTCTCCCTCTCTGTCTCCTCCCTCTCTCTCTCTCCCTCTCTCTTCCCTCTCTGTCTCTCTCCCTCTTTTCTCTCTTTCTCTCTCTCTCTTCTCTGTGCTATGGCATGGTCACAGTGGTGCTCTCCACTCTCTTTCTCCACCGATCTCCTTCACAGTTAGCTGTGCAGCACTACACTGACTTGAGCACACAGTGCGTCATCAGCAGCTTGAACCTGGCGGAGCCCGCTCCCCTTCGTGTAGCAGAATGCAGGCTGGCTTTCGTGCTTCCATATGCTGTGGCCATAGCCAGTCCTGTCCTTTACATATGGAGGATTGAGTGTGAAGTGTGGGTGAGGTCTTTCTGTCAGCGTTTGCATATAGGCTTGGTATGATCTCACCGAAGAACTTTCAGGAAAGTGAAGTCGAGTATCAATTTATATTTTTATTTTTTTTTAGTCACGCGATTTCTCTGCGTGAAATTCGGGCTGCTCTCCCAGGTGAAGGGATTTGCAGGGGAGAGGGGAGAGAGTCGCAAAGTGAAGGACAGATGAAGCGCTGTTGATGAAGACCAGCAAAACCCGCTCACCAACTCTCTTGTCCTATTTTGTCTGCAATAGTTGACAAGACGATATGTGTGGGTATATGGATTTTTTTTGTTTATTTATTTATTTATTCTTTTATATCGAGATAATGGAATAAGCACTCATGTACTTTTTTACCTCCAGTCCCCGTGTGTATGCAGTTTTGTCAATTTTGTCATCTGTTTCCACCGTCACACAATGGCCTACTCTTCCCAAAAGCGGAACAGGATTTAACGTGTGCGCAAGATGTTCTGCATGCGTTCGAACACTGGGCTGGTTTATAGTCTCATCGAAGGATCGTGCGTGTGTGGTATGCGTGCGTGTGTGTGTGTATGTGTGTGTGTGTGTGTGTGTGTGTGTGTGTATGTGTGTGTGTGTGTGTGTGTGTGTGTGTGTGTGTGTGTTGTGTGTGTGTGTGTGTGTGTGTGCGTTCGTGCGTGTATTTTCTTTCCTCAGCTAGAGCTTGAGGTTCACCCATGGTCAGATTTGGCGTATGCAGCCATGTTTGCCCACATGAAGGTAACCACATTCCGAATTCAGGGATGTATGCTGAGTATGTTCGTGCTCATCGAGCGATGACTTGAACTAGGGTATCGTTAACCTGCAGTGCAAGTGTATACACACGAAGAGAATGAAGGGCACTGGCAGGTTTGCACTTAAACTTGACCTGGGAGATCGTAAAAAAAAACCTTCTCCCTTAATTCACTAGACGCCACTGAGAATTGAACTCACGATTTCATGGACCCATGGGAATGACGTGGAACGGTTTTAACCACCTCGAATATAGCGTCAGTCACACACACACACACACACACACATACACACACACACACGTATGTGTGTGAGTGTGCACACATGTTCATGTGTATGTGATACCAAATAAATAATTACTATTGTTTTTTCTTTCAGCGTATAATTATAACTTTAAAAGTGTGATTGATATGCTGACCATTGTTTGGTACTAGGTGGGTGCTAGCACTCTCACTGAATTGAAACAATGACATGTGCTGATCCCATTTCTGGTTGCACAACAAGCTTACAAGTGCAAGGTGCCTTCTGTTAACAAGTGTCAACGTTTATTTTCAGCGCAAAAAAAAAAAATCTCTAAACTCTGGTTACGAAACGAGTTTTGCATTACGTAAGATTTCATTTTCAGCATACCCAGTTCCACAATATGAAGAGAGAGAGAGAGAGAGAGAGAGAGAGAGAGAGAGAGAGAGAGAGAGAGAGGGGAGAGAGAGAGAGAGAGAGAGATTTTCGTTTAATTTTGGTTTGGTCTGGTTCAGTTTAAGTCAGCCTAGTTCTGTAAAAGTCTGCTGAGGTGAACTGCACTTTTAACTTCAGTGCTATTCTCTCTCTCTCTCTCTCTCTCTCTCTCTCTCTCTCTCTCTCTCTCTCTCTCTCTCTCTCTCTCTCTCTCTCTCTCCTCTCTCATCTCCCCCTTCTCTCTCTCCTCTCTTTTCTGTTTCTTTTTCTCTGTTCTCTGTTTCTCTCTGTCTTACTCT
>CM054141.1:68327372-68342372 GCA_028751875.1 Rapana venosa
ACACGGGGGGATACCCCAAAGAACGAAAAGCTTCTTTAACCCCCCGGGTAATCCAGCCCAGGGGAGAAGCCCGGTCCCCCAAAAAAAGGGAAAGAGAGGAGTAAGAGGGGGGAGAGAGGGGAGAGAGGTTGAGGAGGGAAGAAAAAGGAAAATGGAAAAGAGGGGAGGGGGGGAGAGAGAGAGATGAAACAAAAACAAAAATACAAACATCTTAACAGGGAATTTTAAAAATAGACACAAGGGGGAAAAAAGCAGATGGTAGAAAAAATAATGAAAAATAAATACCACCCCCCGAAATTATTGCAGAAATGCATGATAAAACAAAAAAACCCTAACGTGCCCAAATGAATGATACCCAAATGATGGATCTAGGGCAGTTTTTTTCGTTGAGGGCCCACCTTTAAAAGGGGTGATTTTCAAGACTGGCTGGTTTGGTCTACAATGTAGCTGGGGGTGGTAACGTGGCGGGGGAGTCTGACCAAAGGCCCTGAAGGCTGGTCCCTTTACATGTTTTTAACCCCAAAAACTTGGGGGGGGGATGAGGTGGTTTTGGGAATAAAGTGGGCTAAGGTCTTGCGTAATACCGATTCTTTTCTTGGGTTTTTTTTTGTAACAGTTTATTCCTCTCTGCTGCATAGGTATCTTTTTCCTTTTGCGCCTTTGAAACCCAAAAATACCAATAAACTGCTTTAAGATTTGAATTCAAAGGACAAAATTTTTTATAATAAAATAATAATAATAATAAGGGGAATTTTTTAACTCTATTTTTCTTAAAAAAAACAAAAAAAAAAAGCGTTTTTCATTAAACCTTATCTTCCCATGCAACCATTACAATTAATAGATTTTTAAAAAATTAAAATGAAACCACACATACGGCACAATGAAAAGTTTTTTTTTTTTTAAAAATTTTAAACTTAAACCAAACGCGCGCGCGCCCAACACACACACACACACAAAAACACACACACACACACACACACACCACACAAAAACCTACACACTCAACACACAAAAACAAAAAAACGAGAAAAATTTCCCCAAAATTCACAAAACCACAAGAAAAACACCCTTCTCCTCACAAACACATTGCATCATTTAAAACATCCCAGTCCTTCCGTCCTCACCAAAACACCCACCCCCATTTTCCATTCACAAATCCACCAGGAGAGCACCATTTTTCCCAAAGTCCCCTAAATGTCCCCCCAAACAAAAATCAGTCCAGGAAAAAAAGGGTGTGACACCCTTTTTTGATAGGGGGAACTCAGCGCTAAAGGGTGGTGGACGAGAAAAAATGTCATTTTGGCGGCCCGGCTAGTCGAAACCCTGCTGAAACCGGGCCCTGAAAAGCCCAAAACCCTGTGTCAGGGGTGGCAACAAACTGCCCCTCCCCCACACTTTCAGACGCGTCACCTTTCCCCGTGGGCATCAACAGCTTTTAAAGCAGGGCCTGTAAAAAGGCAGAGGGGGACCCAAATGATCCACCCTGCAAAACAAAATCTTCCCCCATGCCACTCTACGGCCCCCTTTCCCACCCCTCCCTTCCCTTCGGCCCGGACATCCCTTACGTGACGGGCCCTTCAAAGTCGACGGCTTCTCTTGGGGGAATCCCTGGCAGCAAGAGGGGGGTTGGTTTTTTGCCCAAAAACCCCCTCCTTAATCACCAGGGCGGGAAGCACCAAAAAAGTCCCTGTACAAGATGCTCAAAACATCCCACCCCCCCAGGGTAACAGAACGTTCCCCCAAAAACATTCTTTTTTCCCGGGGAAACCATAAAAACCACCCGCCAGCCCTTTAACCCCAAACCCAAACCCACCGTAAACCCAACCCACCGCCCCTATACAGCCCGCTACAAACACAGTCAGTTTACGCCCAGAAAGGGGAAAGGTTTTTGGGACGTACGAAACCTGCTGCTAAAACCCAAAAAGACACCCCCTCCCCCCCCTTTTGGGTGAAAAACCCGGACAAACACAAACCCTATGACACATTTTTTCCCCCCCCCCCACCCCCGGGAAACCCCCAATGTTCAGAAGTCGCCAGTGTTTTAGGGGACATCAGCACTCCCCCTTCCAACACACAACCATTATCAATGTGCTTTCTGGCTACTTAATTTTTGACAAAAAAAATTAGGGGCATGTGTCTGGGATGCAGGGTGCGTGTACATGTGTGTGATGAAAGGGGTTGAAATGAACATGTGGGTGTGTTTTTTTTTATCTTTTTTTTTTTTTTTTTTTTTTTTATTTGTTCTTCATACGGGGACAAGGGGATAAGCATTTCATGTGGTGTTGTTGTTTTTCAAACCAGTTTCCGTTGGGGACGGTTTTGGGGGATTTTGTAAACTTTTCCCCGGGAAGGGGCGCGCGGTGACCTGCTCTTTCAAAAAGGGGCGAAACAGAATTTTGACATAGGGCACAAGTTGTTCTCCCGGTTGGCACAGGGGGCCCTCGATTTATATTTTATCCGAAGGCTTGTGTGGGAAATATGAAAAAAGGGAAAGAGTGTTGTATGGTGCGCGCGTCCCGCATGCGTGCGTGCAAAGTACTTTCGGCAAGTGTTTGTGTTTTGTGTGGGGTCCCCCTGCATCCAAACAGAAGGTACTTTGAGCAAAAGAATTTAAATGTTTTGTTTCCCAATTCTTCCCCAAAAATTTCCCCCCTCCCCCCTCTCCCCATACTTTTTTCATTTTCCCCCCTTTTTTTCCTTTTCATTTTTTCTTTCTTTTTTTTTTCCCAGAAAATTTAAAAAATGAGTTGATCAAGGGTCGTGCTGCTGGGGGGTTTATAAAGGGGTTTGCCCTGACTAAAGCTTTTTGGGGACTTTTGTGAAAACAGCTTATTTTTGCTGGATTATAAAGCGCCCTGCTTGACTGTAAAAAATTTTGGGGGGGAACTTTTTTCAACTTGCAGCAAATTATTGCGGGTTTATAAAAGCAATCTGCTTGTTTGAAAAAATGACTTTTGTGTTTAGCAGCAATTTTGCTCCCCCGGGAGATCTAGCATCAGAACAGTTTTTTTAAGAAAATTTTTTTGCTATTGTTTTTCCAAGAATTTCATACTTTTATTTTGAAACTACTGCTTTTGTACGTATGGGCCCCTTTTTTTAGACCCTTATATATTAGTGTTTTGTTTTAATGAAAGTTATTGATTTAAAAAAAAAAGGAAAGAATTTTTTGTAGTTTTTCCTATCAAAATATTCTCCCATTTTTAATGTACGTGTGGTAAAACTTTGATCTCCTTTTATTTTGGGAAAATAAAAAAGGGGATGGATTTATATACTGTGTTTGATATAAAAAGATCGATTTTTTTGCAGACCCAGAGCATTTTTAAAAATTAACCTTTAGTTTTTGTTTCTTTTTTTATTGGGTTGTTCCTTCTTTTCTTTATAAATTTTCCCCCCTTTTGTTTGAGGGGGGGAATAAAAAAACCCTAAAAACGGGTCTTCTTTTTGTTGGGTTTATTTAAAAGTCAAAACAAGAAAATCCCATACAAAAATTAGCCAATCAACCTGACCTTTATTTTATGCCCTCAAATTTTTCAGGGGAATGGGCCAACAAAAACGGGGCCTCCGTTTAGGTTTCCGAATTAAAACAATGCAACAAAAAAAAAAGATGACATTGCAACCAACAAATACAACAGTGGAAACAGTTTCATTTTTTTTGCCTAGCGAATCCCACTTTTCCCCAAATTTTTCAGATGCACCCCATGAATTTTCCGGGGTATCAAATTTTCCCGGTGAAGATCCCACAAACCCAAGTAAAACCGGGGTTAAATTTAAAATATAGGCCAATCCCCCTCAGTTGCAAAAGGATATATAACCTTGGGTTTATGACTTTTGAATCCAGGGGGAAATTAAAATTTTTAAAATAAAAAAAAAATAGACCAATTTTAAATTAGGATTTATTACGGGAAATCCTTCAGAAACCAGAGACTGGCTAAAAAAATTCAACCCCCTTATGGACGAGGTTTAATATTTTTTAAACAATAAAACAATTATTTTGGGGTTTTTAACATAGCCCTTTTTAAAAAACCTTTAAACCAAAATGGAGCCAAACATTAAATTAATGTTTCCCTAGAACAACTAAAGATAGCCCAAAACTGGGAAAACAAATCCCTCTAAAACTTAAAAATTCATATTTTACCCCTTTAAAAAAACAACACAAAACGGGAAGTAGTGCCCCCCTTTCATGGGGATCCCCAGTGATCATAATCCATGTGCTTTCCCTTGGTTTTAAAAATCTATCAAAATACCAAAAGTAGGGCAAAAAAAACTTTTTTTTTACAGGAAATTTAAAAATTTTAAAACCAAGAAAGGGTTTTCCCTTTCAGACTTGACAAACTCCCCATTACATGCCATTTCCAAATCCGAGACCCTGATAAAGGGCTGTTGTTTTTTTGGGTTTGGGACATTTATTTCCCAGTATACCCCCAACCCATGCCCCTTTAAAAAAAAAAAAGATTTCCCAAAAAAAAAATAAAAACCACCTTAAAATAACAAAAAACATAGAACCGAAATACCCCAAAGAGACTATTTAAAAACCCCATGGTTAAAAGGGAAGCATTTTCAGAGCACAAAAAAAACCCAAAGTAATTCACAAAACAAAAAATCAAAACGTGATTACATTAAAAAAGTTGTTAATTACAACAACCGCCCTCTGGGACAAGTGTGGAAACCCAAATCAACAAAAATTATTAAACCTTATCAAAAAGCCCAACAGACAGTTAAAGATATATCAGTTTGAAAATTTGAAAAAACCACTTTTCTCAAACATTGCCGACAAAGAAATATCAAATGAAAATCAAATGAAAATGATTCCTTTTATTTAAAAACAATTATCGAATAAAAAGAAAAAAAAACTCCCTTTTAAACAAAATTTCCCAAATTTGACAACCCACAGAAGTTTTGGGGAAAGCCTGTCTCTTCAAAAAAGTTCCAAAACCACGTGGTTTTAGACAATTAGAGGGAAAGAATAAAAAAGCTTGTGGTCAATTTATAGTTTGGAACCTGACAACTTGTAAAAATTTTTGCAAGAAAAAAAACAACTTTCCTGCCATTTTTAAAAAGGCAAAAAATATTCCATCCACAAATCAGGTGATACTGCTTGTCCTTAAATTACAGACCAATTTTCAATTTTTTGTTTTGTCTTTTCTAAAAATCTTTTAAAACTTTTCCAAAAATCCGTTTATTCCTTTCCTTTTTAAACAACAATCTATTAAATGAAAATCAGTCAGGTTTTTTGGGAAAAACCCATTCCTGTCCACAAATCTTACAAAAAAATTACAGACAGTCTCCTACACAAAATTTAATGAAAATATATTAACAAAGGGTTCTTTTTGTTGATTTGAAAAAGCATTTGATGTAATCAATCATTCCCCATTAAAATGCGTAAAAATTTACTTGTATAAAACTTAAAACCAGAAATGATTTAAAAACCCTTTTTAAAAAACTTTTTTTCGAATTGGCCCGCAGCCCGTAACTGCAAATAATCAAACATCAAAAACTAGTACCTATTAAAAATAGAGTTACCCCCAAAAAGGGGCAATATTGGGTTTCCCCTTTTTATTTTCAATCCCATGTAAAGCTTACCCCAATTTTTAGAATGTAGCTTTTTTGAAAAATTTTTCTGAAAACACACCCTCTATTTTTAGGACTGAAACCCCCCCATACTTCAATCAAAAATTCAACAATATTGCAGATTGGTTACTTTGGGGCTAAAACTAAAACCCTATGTCCCCCAAAAACCCCGAAAAAAATAAAATGTATGAAAGTACTTTGCAAGACAAAAAAGACAAAAAAATGAAAAAATAAATTCCAACCTCGTTTTTTAAAATAAAAAAGAATTGAAGAAGTTGGGCTCCCACAGAAATTTTGGGTGTAATTTTGACAAAAAAAACTTTTTTTTGGGCCGACCATGTGATGGCGCTTTGGGGAAAAAGTCCTTTTTTACAAGCTACTTCAGTTATCAAAAAAAAAACATTTTCTAAATTAAACCCCTCCCCGCAAAATCTTTTTTTGGGGGCCATATTTTGCCCATAGTTGGGCTATGCTTCCCCTCCTTTTTGGGCAGCTGCAGTGATAAAAAATTTAAAATTGATTCTTTTTTATATAAAAGAGCCTGAAAAAAAGTTTTACAAAACAAGCTCCCTTCCCCTCAACGTTAAAAAGAAAACAAAAATTTCCTTAAAACCTTTCCAAAAAACGCTTTACTAAATAAGCTCTTTTTTTCCCGAAAGTTGTCAATGGAATTTCCCCTCCAAAAATCACCAATAGCCTTTAAAAACAAAAGAACCAAAACATAATCAAACTAAAACATTTTCCGGGGACCAAGAAAAATTCTTTACAAAAAAAAGCTTCCCCGTACTCGGGGGAGTGACAAAGGGAAAAAGTCCCAAAAACCCCTTTTAAAAAGTATCAAAAACAAAAAAAGTTCAAGACAAAAGCTAAAAACCTTTTAAGCATGAATCCGGGAAAATTTACTAATTTAAAGGGAAATCAAAACCCGATTAATACGGGGAAAAACAACCAAAAATTACATTTACCAGCACTAATGGTATTTCCCACAACAACAAAAAAAATTAAAATATATCCTTTCTGTGCTAGAAAATTCAAGTAAAACCCGTATATGTGTGGCGGAGGGGGGGGGCAAAGGAAAGAGGCCCACATTTAAATTTTGCAAAGAATAAGAGAATCTTTTCAAGCTAGTAAAAATCTGCAATGTTGAAACAATGAAAAGGGGGAAATTTTTAAAAAACTTTTTTTTGGTAGAACCCATTTGCTTTTATAGTGGGGTCCCCTTTTTTCTCTCTATTTTCTCTCCTCTCTCTCTCTTTTTCTCCTCCCCTTTTCTCCCCTTTTCTCTCCTCTCACCTCTCTCTCTCTCACTCTTCCTCTCTCTCTCTCTTCCCCCTCTCCCCCTCTCTCTCTCTCTCTCTCCTTCCTTCCTTCCCTTTCCCCTCTTTCCCCCCTTTCCCCTTTTCCCCTCCCCTCCTCATTTCCCTGTTCCCCGGTCTAATTCAAAAGGAAATTTTTTCCCTGGAAATTTTTTTTTTATTGCAGTTACAGATGAGATTTTTAAATTTTATTATATTTCGATACTTTTTTTTAGTTTTATATTGTTTTAGTTTTTATAGTCCAGTTTATTATGGGGTTTTTTTAAATTTTTGTATCGTTTTTGGGGTTCTAATTGTTTTAATAATTTTGGGGGTTTTTTTTTAAAATTTTTATTTCTCTATTTATTTAAGGGGGTATTTCCCCCTTTCCCCTTTGGGTAATCCTCCCCCCCCCCAAACCTTTCCAAAGCTCCCTTTTGTTTTCATGGGTTTTGTTTTTTGTTTTCATGGTGATGGGGGGCATTTGTTAAAATTGTTTTCCCATGGGGATGGGGGGATTGTTGTTATAAATTTTAAACTCATTATAATAAAACTTTTTTGTAATTTTTATTTGAAATTCTCTTTTCTTGGATAGTTTTGGGGTGAATATTTATTTTTAAAAAACGCTATTTTAAAAGTTTTGAGCGCTTAAAAAAAAAAACACCCTTTGGGTGGGGGGAGAGGGGGAGGGGGGTCAAATTTAAGGGAAAATTATTATAATGACGAAAAGCCTAGTATTTTTTTAAAAGTTTTTTTTCCTGTACCTTTTTTTTTTATCTAAAGTAAAAACCCTTGGGAAAAAAAAGGATTTAAACGGGAAGTGAAATAATTTTTTTGTCCTGAAAAGTTTTATGCTTTTTTTTTTTTAAATTTTTAAAAAATTTTATTTTAAAAGTGTGTTTGGGGCCCTGACGCGCACGCCTCAGGTGTGCATGAGGGATGTGTGTGCGGGTATATGTATATGTGGTTTATTGTATTTTTTAAAGTATTTCCTTAACGATTTTTTTCCCCTTTTTTTTTTTTTACTGGTTTAAAATTTTAAAGGGAAATGATGCTATAATGTAAATGAATTAGTAAATCATTTCGAAATTTTTCTTAGTTGATGGGGCCCCTTTTTATAAAAAAAGCAAATGCATTGCTTTTTTCATGTAACATCTGGGGAAAAAAAATTTTTACTTGAAATTACTTTCCCTTTACACACACACACTCCCAAAAGGTTTTTACCCTTTCGCAGGGGAAAGGGGGGGGGGGGAGTTTTCTTGTTTTTGGGGGAGGGGCAGAAATGAGAGAAAACCCAAAAGGGGAGAAATTTTGGTTTGAATTAAATTTTTCTTTAGGCTGGATTTAAAAGCTTATAAGTACCTTTCAGGAGCCCCTTTGGGTACATCAGTCCTTGAGCTTTTTCTTCTGTCCTCCAACTGAGTCCCTTTCTTTCCCACAGATAAAACATTGAAGGAAAGGAATGACCCGTTTTACCCAAAAGCCCCCCAAAAAACTGACAATCTCAGGAGATATATGATGTCCTTCTATTGGTTTATCATAATTTAAATCCGTCTCGTTTTTCCTGCTCCCTTTTTATTGTAATTTAAAGGTGGGGTCCCAAAATTTTTTTCCTTGTTGGGGTGGGAAAAGGGGGGTGGGAAATGTCTTCTTGTCCTTCCTCTGTCTGCACGCCCGTACGTGTGTGTGGGGGGGGGTGGTGGTGTGGTGTGGGGGTGGTTTTTGGGGGAGGTGTGGTTTTGTGTGGTGGGTTTTTTTTGGGGGGTTGTGGTGTGGTGTGGGTGTTGTGGTGTTTCTGGTGTGGTGTGGTTTTTGGGGGTGTTGTCTGG
Organism: Rapana venosa; assembly: GCA_028751875.1. Lineage (NCBI taxonomy): Eukaryota > Metazoa > Mollusca > Gastropoda > Neogastropoda > Muricidae > Rapana > Rapana venosa. Next base: position 68,336,065 of record CM054141.1, read on the forward strand.
GGTGGGGTGGTTTTTGGTGTGGTGAGGGTTTTGGGTGGGGTGGGGTTTTTGGGTGAGGTGGGGTGTGTTTTGGTGTGTTTGGGGTGTGTGTGTGTATGGTTTTGTGTGTGTGTGTGCCTTTTAAAGTCCCAAAAGGCCCCAATTTAAAACTGTATTTAAAATATTTTACATTTTAAATAAGCAAAAATCTTGGGTTTTTCATCACGGGTTTCTTTGACAGAAAAAAATATAATAGGAAATAAAAAATTGGTAACGGGGCGTGCGCGTGTTTCTGTTTTTCCGTGAGTATCCCGTGTTTTGTTAAAAGTGTTGTTTTTTACATTTTAAACAATAACAAAACAACTAAAACAAACTTTAAAACAAAATTAGTCCCAAAAAAAAAAAAGACAAAACAACAATGATCCTAAAAAAAAAACCCAAATTGGGAAAAGGGGAAGCAGGCAACCCAACAGGGCCCCCCAACAAATTTTAAAGGAGCGGAAAAGTCTCCGAATCCCTTTCCCTTTTCCCCCTGTTCTTCTTTTATGCAGAGAAAGGGGGTCTCCACAAAGCGTTTTCTATCGATCGAGTTTAAAAACAACGCAATAACCCAAACAGCCCTTTTGATTGCCATCAAAACGTCTTGGCGAGATGAGTTATGAGCCAAAATGTTAAAGGGGAGTGTGGTCTGGGCCCCAGTGAAGGAAGCTAGCGCTGGTGTTCCTCTTCCACAGTTTAGGTTTTGTTTGTTTCATTTTGTTTACATGTTTATGATCTTTTTGTCATACTATGTTGGGTTTTTCTTTCCTTTTTTTTTTTGCTTTTTTTGTTTGTTGTTGTTTTTAATAGAGTCTGAAGGGGAGAGCGGGGGAGAGAGGGGGAAAAGAGAGAGAGAGGAGAGAGAGGGAGAAAGAGGGGGGGGGGTGGGGGAGGGGGAAAAAGGGGAGAGACAGGAGAGAGTTTCAAATTCCTTTTTTTCCCAGGATAAGGGGTAAAATGGGTTTTGTGTGCTTATTTTTACATTAATTCTAGTCCCTGACATTTCGGGGGATAACATCATCATAGACCCATCCCCAAAAAACAACCACTAGCCCCCACCCCCCCCCCCCCCCCACCCCCCAAAAAAAAAAAATCTCAAAACACACACACAAACACACACAGGCACACAGACACACGCACACACATAGCCCACACACACACATACACACAGCGCACACACACAATATACAACACACACAATAACACACACAAACACGCACACAGACAGACAGACAGAGAGGAAGACATAGACAAAGAGACAAACACACAGACAGTACAGACATAACAGAGAGAGAGAGACACACACACACACACACAAACACACACACACACACACACACACACACACACACACACACACATACACATACACACAGAGAGAGACAGAGTGTACATCGAACTGGTAGCTAAGAAGACGGAAGCCAGCAGACCCGCTTCCTGACACCAGATTCTAGGACAGAGATAAGACAAGATGTGTACACCTCCCCATGCCATGCCTTCACTCTGCCTATAACTGTAGCCTACCTGCCCACTTTGTCTCTGTCTCAGCACTCGCTTTCCCCAGCCAAGTTAAGCAGCGTCGAGCGTGGTTACCAGTTGGATGGGTGACCGTTTGCGCGCCTTGGCTTCAGTACAGTTCCCCCAGTTCACCCAGCTGTAAATGGGTACCTGCCCTCTTTAGGGTCAGGGAAGGTAAAGCAGCGAGGGAGAGGAGATGGGCGCCGCCCTCAATATGCTGGCCCTAGAGAAGTGAGGTCTCTGACGCCTCGCTCCCCTACGACCTTATAGGTTATGGGACTCCTTTACCTTTTTTTTTTTACCTGCCCATACACAACACGGCACCACAGTCAGGGTTGTCCAGCCGGGGAAAAAAGGACGTTGGTGTGGCTGAGGGTGGGGTGGGGGGGGGGGGGTTCTGGACGGGGGATGGCGGGTGGGTGGACGGGAGAGGCTGGGTGGGCTGATCCTATATCGTCTGGTTGTCAGCTCGTTAATGGGTGTGGAGGAGTGAGGGGGGAAGGGGGGAGGGGGGTCAGTCACTCCTCGGCCATTACAAAAGAAGACATGTCATGCCAGCGCTGGTAGAGGGTTGTGAGTGTGGTTAGACTGTGTATAGTGTCTGTTTGTCTTGGTCTCTCTCTCTGTCTCTCTCTCTCTCTCTCTCTCTGTCTCTCTATCTGTCTGTCTGTCTCTCTCTCTTCTCTTCTCTCATCTCTCTCTCTTCTCTCTCTTCTCTCTCTCTCTCTCTCTTTGTCTGTCTCTCTGTCTGTATGTCTGTAAATCTCTGTCTTTATCTGCCTCTGTTCATCTCTGTTTCTGGGTCAGTTTCTATTTCTGATTGTCTCTCCCTTTTTTGTTTTTGTTTTAATGTCCCTGTCTCTGTCTGTCTGTTTGTCTGCCTGTATGTCTACCTATATGGCTGTATGTATGTATGTATGTATGTATGTATGGATGAATGGATGTATGGATGTATGTGTGTATGTATGTTTGCATGTATGTATTTATGTATGATGTATGTATGCATGTATGTATGTATGTATGTATGTATGTATATATGTATGTATGTATGTATGAGCGCACGTCTCTGTCTGTCTGACTGTCTTTCTCTGTCTGTCTGTCTGTCTGTCTCTGTCATTGTCTGTCTGTCTCTCCTATAGAAAGAACATTGAGTTCATACGTGTATATGTGTGTATGCGCGTGCGTGCATTCATTTGTGTGTAAGCACGCATGCATGCGTGCATGCACACATATACAGTGTGTGTACGTGTTTGTGTGTGTGTGTGCGCGCACGCGCATTTGTGTGTCTGTGTCTGTGTTTGTGTGTACCAGCACACATGCATACATGCCCCTTGTGTGTGTGTATATGTGCATTTATTATGTTTACATACCTGACCTTAGTAGCAACCTACACATGTTTCCCTTCTGCACAACAGTCTGACGACCAAGAAGTCATAAGCCTTCAACAAGGATCCCACTTTTTTTGGAGCTATATACAACATGTCTTCAATGAAAAGCTCTGACAGTGCACTTGCGGTTGGCTGAAGAATAAAACGGCAGCATGGATACAGCCCTCCTACGTCCTTTAGAAACCAGCAGCTGCTTCCTACCACAGCCAGGCTTCCTATGCCATGCTGATGGAAAAGAGCATCCTCTGCAGAGGACACAGATGTACTGATACAGAGGCTGAATAGGTTTGAGTGGGAGTGGATTATGCTGGGTAGGTGCGGGGGTGGGATGGGGGGATGATTGGAAATGGAGTTGTGTGAGTCGCTATTTGTGTGCTTACAAAGAGTCCATTAGGAGTGCTGTGGAAACATGGTGAAGGTAACGTGATTCCATCTCTCTCTCTATCTGTCTGTGAGCTTGTCCCTCTGTCTGATGTTCTGCTGCTGCTGCTGCTGCTACATCTGCTACTTCTGCTAGGTTATGTCAGTACTAGTGCATTCAAGAAACATGAAAATGCCCAGTGCGCTTTGAACGCTTTATCATAACCTTAGATTTTGATGTTGGTTGAGGCTTAAGAAAGGGAATTCACTGCCATCACACACATACATACACGCAAGCACACACGCACGACACACACACACACCACACACACACACACACGCACGCACGCACACACACACACACACATACACACACACACACACACACACACACACACACAGGGGACATAATGGCCGGGTGGTTAAGCGTTGCCCTTGCAATCTAATGACCCGAGTTTGAGCCCAGGCTCAAGCCATCATCCATTCCCTCAACAGTCCTTGGGATGTGACTATAAACCAACACGTTGGGTGTGAACGCATGCAGAACAGTTTGACCACATGTTAAAACCTGTTCAACCTTTTCGAATAGTAGGCTATTTTGTGCCAGGGGGAATGGATGACAAAACTTACAAAACCACACGTACGTGGGTTCTGGATTTAACTTTAGGCTCCTGCGTGTTACTCCATGTTCCTCGAAATAAAAAAAATAAGCAAATAACATATCACACAGAGATACAGATACAGGTAAACAGACACGCACACACTCACACACACACACACCACACACACACACACACGCACGCACGCACACTCACACACACTCAATAGCCACTGTGTGTTAGCCAAGGGAAACTTCTAGCAATAATACAGGTTCAGGTTTCATGCCTCCTTCCGGTTGCTTTGTGCCTGAAGGGGCCCTGAATGAGGATTTTCAAAGTCAGATTTCATTCGGCAGTTTCGTCACTTCCAGGATTCGTGCGCATGCGTGAGAGAATACAATTGTGTGGCGAGCTTCCTGCGCGTATTTTCTGATGATAGTGTCCAATGAGAGGCTCCGAGAGGCTGTGAGGGAAAGAGAACACGAAATGAGAGAAGTCAATAGAAGGCTTTGGAATGAAAGCAAGAAGCCTGCGGTCACTCTGTGTGTGTGTGTTTCTGTCTGTCTATCCGTCTGTATCTCTGTCTGTATCTCTGTCTGTCTGTATCTCTGTCTATCTGTACCTCTGTCTGTATCTCTGTCTCGTGATTTTCTTGTTCATTGTCTCATCTAGTACGATGTAATTATCAATCAGAAACAACCTTAAGATCCTTGCTATATTTCGTGTTGATGATGATGATGATGATGATGATGATGATGATGATGATGATTATGATGATGATGATAATGGCGATGATGATGATGATGACGACGACGACGACGACGATGATGATGATGATGATGATGATGATGATGATGGTGATGATGATGGTGATAAAGATGATGATGATGATGATGCTGATGCTGATGATGATGATGATGATGGCGACGACGACGACGGTGATGATGACGATGATGATGACGATGACGATGAAGATGATGTCTTTTTAGGGATCAGATTAAACGCTTTTATCACAAAATATAGCAATGATATTCAATTGAAATGTGGAGAATGTAATAGTTTGAAAATATTCATATAAGCATATAGCCATTGACTACAAAAAGTTTAAAACTTGACTAAAATCTTCTTACCTGAAACTTCTCTCAAACAAGTTCTGGACGATGTCAAGATTGCCCTGATGATAAGGAAAAGATATGTTGTATCAGGGCCGATTTACTGCACTATTTATTCAATACAGACTCCAGGCTTTGGGGATGAGATACCTTAGAAGATTCCTTGGCATTTCATACACGGACCACATTACCAACAAAGAAGTCCGACAAACCACCACCCAACAAGTAAAGCACTACGAAGACCTGCTGACCACAGTCAAGAAAAAGGAAGTCAGATGGTATGGACATTTGACAAGAACATATAGGCTCTCCAAGACCATACTTCAAGGATCAGTGCAGGGAAAGAGAAGGTGAGGCAGGCCGAAGAAGAAATGGGCAGACAACATCACTGAATGGACCGGGAAGAGCTTCTCCAAAACCCAGGCACTTGCCCACAACCGCCGCAAATGGAGCTAACTGGTGCAACGTTCATCACTGCAGTGCCTTTACGACCCTGGAGGGGGTTGCGGGAGCAGATGAGATGAGATGCGATGATTATTCAATACAACGATTGGTCACGTGCCACGTTGAAGGATCGACAACGGTGATCTCTGATTCCTCTACTAGTGCATTTTGCACCGAAATCGACTGTAACAGTCGCATCATCCTAATACATTGCCCCCTTTAAAAGCACTTATGCTACAAAATCTCTATGTCAAATTCTTAGTCTCCAACCGCAAAAATGTATTTCAGCGAAGGCCTTTTTCGAAAATGACAAAATGGAACCACCTTGATTAACAACATATCTTTGTTGTTATTGTTAATAAAGTATAAAAGCACACCTGGATCATACTTGATGTTGATATTGGTTCAAAATTAAATAAAAGAATGAACTAGAAAGAAAACCATCTATGAAATATTTTACTTATGTAACTAAGCTGCACGGATACTTAATGAACAAGTGATACATCCTAACTACACACTGCTCTCTTCTACAAGCCATAAGTCGTGTTCATTCCTTTTTCACTTAGAGGGCAGTCTGCTGCTGTCTACATGACTAGAACACAATCATCCTGCCAAAAAAGCAACCAAACTGCACTGTTGCTTAGAGGCGGCTAACTAACCACAGGGACAGCCTAGCTGCACGTTTAATTATGAAATCCCAAGAGATATGAAATACAAACTGTGTTGTCCTTTAATATACACATGTCTCTAGACTTCACTACACGACATACAACTCACACTGTCGTTTAAAATGTCTATATCATACCTCCTTAAACAAGTTCACATATTTCCCATCATCAAATGCTGTCTTCAGGAGAGAGGCCAAACAC
>CM054141.1:68344872-68374872 GCA_028751875.1 Rapana venosa
AGTAGTAGTAGTAGTAGTAGCAGCAGCAGCAGCAGCAGCAGCAGCAGCAGCAGCAGCAGCAGCAGCAGCAGCAGCAGCAGCAGAATCATCATCATCATCATCATCATCATCGTTGTTGTTGTTGTTGTTAGTATTAGTATCAGTATTATTAGTATTATTATTATTATCATCATCACCATCATCATCATCATCATCATCATCATCATCATCATCATCATCATCATCATTATTATTATAATTATTCCAGATTACTTGGTGCGTATTCACATCCGTCCATACAACACACCGTGGCTAGCCCTCTTCCCTTCAGTCTACAGGAACACAGGGTATGTTTTTAGTTGTACAATTTCACAATTCACGGTGGTTTATTCCCTTTAATTCTTTTCTGAGCTATAGACAAAACCAAAAAAAGTATACACTTAGGTAAATGAATGACGGGTATACAGTGAAAGACCAAAACATACCTACACAAAAAGACGACCGAAATATCAATGACTTAGAATGGAATATTTATTTATTATGTTTTTCTTTCATATTGATGATAGTGGAACAAGCGCTTATGCGGGTTTTTTTTTACATCAAATCCCCGTGTGTATGCCGTTTTGTAATTTTTTCCATCTCGTCCCACCGCCACACAATGGCCTACTCTTACAAAAAGCGGAACAAGATTTAACGTGTGCGCAAGATGCTCTGCGTGCGTTTGCACACGGGGCCTCGGTTTATAGTCTCATCCGAAGGACTTTGCGGAGAGCGGAGTCGGCACTGATGTTAACTCCAGGAGAAAATATCCCCTTGAACGGAATCGAACCCGGGTCGTCAGATTGCGAACGCAATGTTCTAACCACTGGGCTATCCCGTCCTGTTATACACTGTTAGGGTTGATGTACCCTGGGTGGATGGCAAGTGACTCGTGCACTTTCAGACAATATACAGGTATCCAAAGTGAGAGAAGGGAGAGAATAACAACAAAGGTTACATGTAATAAGAAACAGGGTCCAGTATGACATCAACATTATGGACCAAGCTATAAGAAAGACACGTTAAAGATGATACAATGTTTCAAGAACATGAATGTAGAACAGTGATGAACTCTCTGTCTCTGTCTCTGTCTCTGTCTCTGTCTCTCTCTCTCTCTCTCTCTCTCTCTCTCTCTCTCTCTCTCTCTCTCTCTCTCTCTCTCTCTCTCTCTCTCTCTTCTCTCTCTCTCTCTCTCACAAGTAGGGGAGCTTTTTGGGTAGGGAAAAATGTTGGAAGAAACGGACTTCTTTAGGATCAATACACACGTGTGTGGCGCTGTTAGTCAGATAACTATCTCCCATTAAATCATGTCTTTCATTTGTACTGCTTTTGAGACTGTTCTTTGTGATGGATTAATTTGTCTTTATTACTTGTTATTACTATGGAGAGGATATCACGTTAAATTGTAGACATATTGTTGTTTGCAGGGTTGTGCACTAAGTTTGGTCAGGCAAAGTGGTAAAACTGACAACACATTCATCGACATTGCTAAATTACTTTATTATTAGCAAATTGAAGGTAGCAGCAGTTAATTTCTGACTGGCGATTAACTGATTAAAACTTATATAACAACATTGTATTTTGAGAAAAGGTTGTATTAAATGATTTGAAATAAAACTTATGAAGTTAATTTTTGAATTAAGAAAATTGTACATTTGTTAGAAACCTTAGTTTTTGTACCAATGTTTTATGTCAGCTTGGGTTCTATTAAAATGTTCTGACTCATGTGCTTTTAAAAAAATTAATTTCAAAAGACATTCAGTATTTTAGAGAGACGTGTTACTGCTTAATGTCACGACAAAATAAGAACAATTAGAGAGCATTTCGCATTAGACCCAATGTAATTTTTTTATTATACATATGTTGTTCCTGCAATTGGCTTTACTACACACACGCGTATATATATATATATATATATATATATATATATATATATATATATATATATATATGTGTGTGTGTGTGTAGGTATGTATGTATGTATGTATGAGGCTCCATCACGAAATGAGTTGCTTAGCACTTGACCCGCTTTCCTGCAAAGGAACTATTTTAGGCAAGTGAGGCTGTCCAATATGAGATTTCGATTTAAAAAACAAAAAAAACAATAGCTATTATTCTACTCTGTAATGAAATATAAGACATAATTCTGGTTCCTTTAAACTTGTTTTTAAAATACACAAACCCTCATTCTGACCACCGATTACAATGCTAAACTTGTCAATCTATCATTTTGTTTCTGTTAGCAGTTTTTGTCATTTAAATTCTTAATAACTAACTGGTTTGCTTTTAATTGAATAGGCTTTTTTGTGCAAATTATAACATGTCAGTAAACACAAATTGACCTCTGGTGTAATGCAACTCAGTATGTGGAAGTGTAGATATATGTATATATATATATATTATATATATATATATATATATATATATATATATATATATATACAGAGAGAGCGAGAGAGAGAGAGAGAGAGAGAGAGAGAGGAGAGAGAGAGAGAGAGAGAGAGAGAGAATGCACATAATGAGAAGCAGGTCACTGAGAGTAGTATAACTATATCCAACTCCCAATTTGACCTTGCCTCTTTATCATTAATGGCCTCATTTACGTTACATATGGTCACATATCATTAAATACACCAACGTCCTTTGGAATGCTGTGAGAACAATTTGCAATGTTTATAATATAGGCGTGACAGTTGAGCTTTCCATCATCTTCCTGCCATTGATCACTTAATACTACACAGGCAACTGGCTTGGAACAACTCTCCAGACTTGACGCGTGTGTGTATGTGCGTGCTCTTGTGTGTGTGCTCTTGTGTGCATATTTGTGGGTTGTTTCTTCTTTATTTTGAGGATAATGGAGTGTTTATTCCATTATCCTCGAGATAAAAGAATAAATACATAAAATATAAATAACATTCATGCGCTTTTTTAAAAAATCCAGTCACTGTGTGTATGTGGATTCGTACATTTTTATCATCAGTTCCCACTGACACGACAAAGCCTATTCTTTTGAAAAGCAGAATAGGTCGTTTACGTTTGCGCAAGATGTTCTACGTGTGTTCGCACTTGGGACCCCAGTTTATAGACCCATTGGAAGGACTTTAGGGGGGGGGGGGTGCAGTTGTTAACTCCAGGGGAGTGTGTGTGTGTGTTTATCTTTTTATTTTTATTTTATTTTATTCTCTTATATCGAGGATAATGGCATAAGCATTCATGTGCTTTTTTACATCATCTCCCCGTGTGTATTCAGTTTTGTAAATTCTGTTATCTGTTCCTACCGGTACACAACGGCCTACTCTTACGAATAGGGGAACATGATTTAACGTGTTCGCAAGATGTTATGCGTGCGTTCGCACACGGGGCCTGTGTGTGTGTATGTGTTTGTGTGTGTATGTGTGTGTGCGCGCGCGCGTGCGTGCGTGCGTTTGCGTGTGTGTCTGTGTGTGTGTCTGTGTGAGAGAGATAGAGAGAAACACACACACACAGAGACAAACAGAACAAACAAGACAGACAAGGTCTCAATAAGAGAGACTAACACAAATTGTGCTTAAATGAGTTGAAACAATGACACACAGACAGCCAGCTAGCCAGCCAGTTAGCCAGTCAGTCAGACAGACAGACAGACAGACACAAATTGTCACATAAGACTCAAATATAGATACAGAGAAAACAAACAAACACAACAACCTCGCACAGACAGACGACCGAAACCTCCATGAAAGCAATGTGACTGAAGCTAGCTTGACGTGACTAACCGGCCTGTTCATGTCACACGCACTCCGGCACCTCTCCCTCTAAATGGACACTTTCCACTCCACTTACTTCTTCCCACTCACTGACTACATCCGAAGTGGTTTTCACACATCCCTCACACACTCACACACACATACACGCGCGCGGAGCGCGCACGTACACACATACACACAAGCAAAAACGCTAAAACACACACACACAAAAACAAACACACACACACACACAAACACACACTAACAAACTGACAGGCAGAGACAGACATACAGACAGACATACAGACAGACACAGAGACACAGAGAGACAGACAGGCAAAATGACAGAAACAGACCCAAAAAACCCCCACTCAAACTCTATTAATTATTTTCTTCATGGTACTTGGATAAGCCAGTGGATAAGCTAGTGGCTTCTTTATACAAGGCCCTCATGAAAAAGTGGGAACATCTACTACTACCTAACGAACTAGCCAACCAGCCAGCCAACCAGCCAACCGACCACCTAACTAACTAACTAACTAGCTAACTGACTAACTGAGTGACTGAGTGACTACCAAGTAAATAGCGAACTAAGTAAGCAAGTAAGAAAATAAACAAGCAAGCAAGTAAATAAGTAAGTTAGTTAGCTAGTTAGTACAGCTACTTAGTGAGTGAGTTAGTTAGTAAGTTAGTTAGTTAGTTAGTTAGTGAAATAGTAGCTGATTCACATTTCTTCATATTATTTAGACAGTCAGTCAGTCAGACAGTTAATTGTTTGAATAAGTAGTTATTCAGTTATTCTGTTAGGTAGCTGGTTAACTAAAATGCTAGTTAGTTATGAGTTTGTTAGTTAGGTAGTTAATATAGATAGATAGATAAATAGACAGATAGATAGATAGATAGAAAGATAGATAGATAGATAGATAGATAGATAGATAGATAGATAGATAGATAGACAGATAGATAGATAGATAGTTGTTCAGTTACTTAATTAGTTACTACAATTGTTTAATAAACATTGGCAAACACATGATGAGAGAGGGAGATTTCGTTTTCAGAAGGCGAAGCAATAAGCATGACAATAGTGCTTTATTTTGTACATGCAGCCTTCTATAGCAGTACAAACTAGTAAAAACAAATTAATAACCAAAACATGCAAACATCCACAGGCATAAATCGGTTTGTACCAATCAATTGTGGAACCTAATACTTCATGAAGGAGAGAGACAGACAGACAGAGAGAGACAGAGAGACAGAGAGAGATACAGAGACAGAGACAGAGAGACAGAGAGAGAGACAGAGGCAGAGAGAGACAGAGATAGAGACAGAGAGTGTCTATTCATTCCTATGCAAATTGAGCATCGCGTTCCAGACACAGTTGGTCTATTGTCGCTCACGCACACCTCTTATAAAGGTTAGACTATCTGCATTGCGCGCGTTCGCGCGCGCACACGCACACACACACACACACACACACACTCACACACACACACACACACGCACACACTCACACACACATGCGCACACACTGCTTTATTTTTCCTTTGCTCTTATCTCTAATGTGTTCCAAACAGAATATTAAACAATGATCAATGTTGTAATCCCATCACAATCAGTGTCAAATAACAAAACTCAATCGTCTGTAAACAAGTGATGCCTGCAAATGACTTCATCAGAATCACCTCTATCAGTTCCAACAATACGCCTTCGTTACCTAACCCTCAGACATCAACCCTCGCTGTTTGTCATATGAGCAGGAAATACGTTGCTTCCGCTAAGCGCCTGACGATTCAGGCCCAGCACATCCATCTTCGGTGCAAAACAATAGCTACACGTTACGAATTGTCAATGATGTTAAAGAAGAACTAGTCAATAAACAAGGAGAACAACCCAGACTGCACTCATACTGTTGTGGCACGTTCTCCAGTTCATCACCCTAGGGCCTTGCCTCGCAGTTTGTGCAGCCTGGGTCGCTCATTCCTCTTGGGAATCATTGTGAGCCTAACAGCCTGTTTTTCAGTGACAAGGCAGATAGGTTGCCATACTCCGACTTCACATTTTTTTTCTTCTATTCTTTAGAAACAAGTAGAAGTTGTCGAGCTGAGAGCCTGTCGTAGCTGAAGCTAATCTCAACGTGGCATTTTAAAACATGCCAACACTTGAATGGGGGCCTTGGTCCCTTCCTTACATGAATAACTGACACTTTTGGTCTGGTCAGGACTGCATGACAAGAAAGTTGTCCATGACAACATTCTGTCGTAAAAGCCTCTCTGATAGGGACACAAATACAGTTGCGTACAGGAAAAGAAAAAAAATAGCGGAGGGGGGGGGGGGCGAGGGGGGACGGGGGGGGGGGGGGGGGGGGGGCGTTGCTCTTATGGCGACGCGCTCTCTACGGGTAGTGCAGCCGGGATTTCATGCAGAGGAATCTTCCGTTATTTTAAGTGGTAAGATACAATGCAATGCAATACAATACAGTACTGTTGACAAAATACAAAACAATGCGTACAATACAATACGATACGATACAGTACAATACAGTACGATACAATACAATACAGTACGATACAATACAATACAATACAATGCAGTACGATACAATACAATGCGATACAATACAATACAATGCGATACAATACAATACGATACAATACAATACAAAACTATACGATACAATATGATACGATATGATACAATGCAGTACTATCTGATTAATTGTCTTCTTCAGTCATTATCCTACAAACTCGCTCAATGTAAGCTTTAACAAACTTCAACACACTCAAACAAACAAAAAATGCACCCGATACACTAGTGCAGTTTTCTTTTGATCTCATCGTTTTACTCTATGCGATGGCCACACCATTTCTGGACAGAAGATCAAAGCCTTTACAAAGACTGAAATCTTTCTACATAAAGGTTTTGTATGGTTGCTAAAGCGTAGATATTGGATCCATGAGAGACAGAGAGAGAGACAGAGAGAGAGTGGTGGGGAGAGAGGGGGGGGGGAGAGAGGGTGAAGACAGAGGAAGAGAGAGAGGGAGAGAGACACAGAGAGAGAGAGGGAGAGAGAGGGGGAGAGAGGGGGAGACAGATGAAGAGAGAGAGAGAGAGGAGAGAGAGAGAGAGAGAGAGAGAGAGAGAGAACAGTTATTTTACAAGAGGGTGATAGGTTAGGTACATACACTATTTTTTTTATCCGCACACACACACACACACCACACAATCACACACACTCACACATACACTTACACATACTCGCATACACATAATATAACACCAATTAATGCAGAGAGAGTCAGAGACATGGAGAGACAGCAGAGACAGAGACAGATAGACATAAACAGAGAGAAACAGAGAGACAGAGAGACAGAGAGAGAGAGAGCAAATCAAGGGAAAAAACACACCAACAAACCCACCCACACAATCAATAGCAAAGCAGAAAGAATATACCACACTTGTCTGATCTAATTGAAGTGTTCGCCCATCTGTAAGAAACAGTGTAAGAACCTTGTATTGATTGGGAGGTAGTTTGTTAGAAAAAGCACAAACATTACTGCCAAGACTCCCAGGGCCTTCTCCATTTCACAAGCCATTGGCTGTGAGAAAATAATGGACGCGTAGCACGCTGTGAATCCATTGCTTAGTCTCCACATCTCTGTCACTGTTCAGTGACATATGGCCTCTCCAGTCTGTGCTGGTCGGCTGGCTGGTCGGCTGGCTGGTCGGCTGGCTGGCTGGTCGGCTGGCTGGTTGGCAGGCTGGCTAGAAGGCTGGCTTGGGTTGTTGGGTTCTTGACTGGGTGGCTGTATGATGTGATTCTATTGTCGATTTGCTGGGTGGTGTAGTTTGTTTTGTTTTTATCAAGTGTGTGTGTGTGTGTGTTGTGTTGTGTGTGTGTGTGTGTGTGTGTAGGGGGGAGGGAGGGGTAGCCTCTTATTTTGTTTTGTTTGTGTGGGGTTTGTTTTTTGCTTGACTTTGGTTGCTTTTTGTTCTTATTGTTTGTGTTTTGTTTTGGTTTTTTCTTTGAGCCAATCAATAGCTGATAGCTTTTGTTGTAAAACTGAAGCCTACATAGTAATATTGATTCACCACTTCTAACCAAACAATCATTGTAATATCTGTGTTCCTGTTTTGAAAGATAACCCCCTCTGGTAAGAGAAAGAGAAAAGAGAGACAGAGAGAGAGAGAGAGAGAGAGGGAGAGAGAGAGACGAGAGAGAGAGAGAGCAAGAGAGAGAGAGAGAGAGAAAAGAGGAGAGAGAAAAGAGAGAGAGAGAGAGAGAGAGAGAGAGAGAGAGAGAGAGAGAGAGAGAGAGAGAGAGAGAGAGAGAGAGAGAGAGAATTCTCAACTCTCAACTTTGAACATGATAACTGATGATGAGTAGTAGTAGTAGTAGTAGTAGTAGTAGTAGTAGTAGTAGTAGTAGTAGTAGTAGTAGTAGAAGTAGTAGTAGCAGTAGTAGTAGTAGAAGTAGTAGTAGTAGTAGTAGTAGTAGTAGTAGTAGTAGTAGTAGTAGTAGTAGTAGTAGTAGTAGGAGGAGGAGGAGGAGGAGAAGGAGGATAATAATGATGATGATGATCATGATCATCATCATCATCATAATCATCATCATCATCATCATCATCATCATCACCATTATCATCATCGTTGTTGCTGTTATTGCTATTGTTGTTGTCATTGTTATCATCATTGTCAATGAATGATATATCTTTTGGCCTGAGCAGGATAGATATAAGACACCATACATACAAACAGGCAACAACAACAAAAATGGGGAAAAAAGCACAAAATAACAAAACAAAATAAAACTACCATCACCACTACTATCACCATCCTCCCTACTCCCACAACTAAACACAAACTTTATTTTAAGTTTTCTGCCAAAAGCCAACACCCCCCCCCCCCCCCCCTCCTTCTTCCGGAAAATCACAAAAGCAAAGCAGAAACAGAAAACAAAACAAACAACAACACAAAAAAGAAAAAATAAGTCAGCAACCCCCCCCCCCCCCCCCCCCCTACTATTGTGTGTTTTTGCTTTTTTTTTTTCTATTTCCCAAGAGACTAACAGTGGGAAATGTGTCTCTCAGTAATGTACTTGTCACATCCTGACTTGCTGTACAGTGAGATATAGACTCTAGGGTGTGTTGTTATTGCTGCCCAGTGTTTTGGTTCCAGTCACTTAACGACTAATTAGGTGTTTGTACCAGTATTCATTTAGTCCATTTTGCTGAAAGTTGTAAGAAGTTGTATGGTTTTTTTTCCTTTTAAAAAGAGTTTTCTTTATCTGTCTACATTCCTGCTGTTTTTTGCTTCCATTCCTTTTAGTTTTAGAGACGTGTGTCCTGGGTTGCCTCAGATTGTTTTGGTGTTGTTCTATTGAGGTTTTTTTTTCTCATATCAACATGTTACTCTTACTGACGAAAGCACTGAAGTTTTATAGAACAAGATGGAATGTTTTACTAAGATGTAACTATTTCACACTAAAGATTGTTTTGTTCATAAAGAAAGAAAGAAAACATGGACAATTCTCTATTTTCATACGTCCAATAATGGAAAGAAAATAAAGGAATGAATCTTTTATATGACGTCTTTTCATAAACAAGAGAATAATGAAATGAAAAATATACCACAGATGTTTAATGGTAACACTAAACTACAAAATCTATCTACTGGTGATGCCTCCATTTTTATATAATTTCAACAAGATACACATCTTTGCATTTCAAAACGGCCCTAAGATAACTGAATGTTTTAGAAAGAAAGAAATACACAAAGAATCTCTGTTTTCTTTCAGAGTCAATTGTACAGAAACAAAGGTGCACCAATTTAAACCTTGGTTTAAATGTTTAAAAACCTCAAACATTACCACCAAGGCTTTGGGCCTTCTCCATTTCACAGGGCACTGACTGTGAGAAAATAATGGAGTGTAGCACGCTGTGAATGCATTGCTTAGTCTCCACATCTCTGCCACTGTTCAGTGACATATGGCCTCTCCCGTCTGTGCTGGTCGGCTGGCTGGTAGGCTGGCCTGGTTGGCTGGAAAACAGTTTGATGGCTTAATCAATGTTGAGGTTGGTGTTGAATCGCTGATTATTTTTAAACAAGAAGGAAGGTAGCAGGACAGTAAAAACCGCCCACCTGACTAACAGGTAAACTGTGAGGTTCTGCGTTCGATTTCAAGCCTTGCCCTGTCTTCCAAGTTTGATAAAGAAAATCAAGCTGAAAGTCATGGTCTTGTTGATGAGACTGTAAACTGAGACCCCATGTGTGCATACTACCAGAACACCTTGCACACACATTAAAAACCCATTCCGCCTTTCTGAAAACCAGGCTATTTTGTGCTGGTAGGAAGGGTTGATCTTTGTTTTAAACACATGCACGTATGTGTCATATTTAAACGCCACGTCTGAAGTCAGAATGCAGCTACCTGAATGGTGGGGTACAAACCGGTCGAATGCGAACATATCTCAACATTGGCCTATGGAGCGTAAACATGCTGTTTTGACGGGTCTGGTGCCAGCACTACTCTGTCTGTTATCATCTTTATTTTTTAATGAATTCCACTGTAAAATTATAATTTGAAAACATCACTGATAAGTCAGAAATTCAAAACAAAAGACAGTACAAAAGTTAAAAAGACAATAAGAAAGAAAACACAAAGACAGAAAGAGAGACAGACAAACAGAGACAGAGAGACAGAGACTAAAGAGAAAGAGACATACCAAGACAGACAGACAAACAGAGAAAGACAGAGACAGACAGACACAGACAGAGAGAGACAGACAGATAGACAGGCAGACAGACAAACAAAACAGAAACAGAGAAAGTGACGGAGTGACATAAAGTAAGAAAGATAGAGATCGAGAGAGACACAGAGAGGGATACAGAGAGACAGACAGATAGAGACAGGCAGACAGCAGACAGACAGACAGAAAGAAACAGACAAGCTGGAAGAAAGACAGAGAAAGAGAGATGCTAGAGTAAAAATAGAAGAGGGATAATTGTACAGGTTGATGCAGGTGTAACGGTATAAATCAGCGGAGGTCTCTAAAAAGCAACAACAGATAACCAAGAAAAAGCTGGTACACTGCAGACATAAATTTGAAACAAAAAAACCCAACACACACAAACGCAACAACAAGGAAGTAATAAAATAAAGAAACTATAGGAAAACATAAGAAACTTGTCCATATAAATTCAATTCTTTTTATTGTCCTCTGTTTAAAGGAAATAAAGTGTAATCTTCAAACAAACAACAATAACAAGAACAACAAAACACAAGGAAAGACAAAACACAACTGTAATGTGCTACCAAGACTATTTTTGCTATTTTTCATTTCCCCAGTGACTTACCAAGAGATAATGTGTTTCATTAATGTACTTGTCACAAACCTGAGATGAGCCACTATTGAGTGAGTGAGATATCTACCCTAGGGTAGGTTGTGTTTAGTAACAATTGGTTTGACTGAGGTAGCTCAGAGAAGAATTAGACGCTTGTGTCAGTCTTTGTTTAGTATGTCTGCCATAGTTCTGACACCGACTGGCTGGTTGTCGTTTCTTGGCCAGAGCTATGAGGTTTACCCATGGCAAGATGGTGTGTATGCCTGTTTTTGCCTACTATAAACGTAGCCATATTTTGACTTGAGTGATGAATGCTGGGTATGTTTGTGTTTCCATAACTCACCAAAACCTGCCATGAATTATCAGATCTTTAATGTGCATATTTTGATCTTTTGCATAAGTATGATTATGCAAGAAGGATATAAAGATACACAGGCTTTTGAAGTTGCCCTAAGAGATCGTAAAAATCCTTACCCTAAATTCACCAGACACTACCGAGATTCAAACCTACGACCTTATGCACACTTGGAATTGAAGTTGACTGGTCAACCATTAAGCTATAGAGTCTGTCCAATAGAAATAAACTTTTATTCTGT
Source organism: Rapana venosa (assembly GCA_028751875.1). Taxonomy (NCBI): domain Eukaryota; kingdom Metazoa; phylum Mollusca; class Gastropoda; order Neogastropoda; family Muricidae; genus Rapana; species Rapana venosa. Next base: position 68,356,553 of record CM054141.1, read on the forward strand.
TTTGTTTGTTCTGTTTTTTGGGGAGACTTTCTCTGCAAACAAACATGTTTTGAATTTGTGTGAGGTCTTTAGTCCAGCCTCAAACGACAAAAATCCCTTATCGTAATACCTAAGCATGGTAGGTTTACAAAATCAGGCAGGAGGACATTCAATGCACCCCACTTGTGATTGGTTGATTTTTTGTGTCAGAAAGCAAAAAAAACACCAACAACAAAACTTTACAATGGAAAGAAAGAAAGCAAGAAGGCAATAAACAACGAAAAACAATAAAACAAAGAGACGTCAAAAAGACAGGATGTTCCTGATTTCAAAGGAAATGCTCAATCAGAATATAGGCACTACACGTATTGACTGGGAAAACTCCAGTATATTGGAAAACAAACACCACTACCAAGACTCCGGGCCTTCCCCTTTGCACAGGGCACTGACTGTGAAAAAATAATGGACGTGTAGCACGCTGTGAATGCATTGCTTAGTCTCCTCAGTTCTGCCACTGTCCAGTGATATATGGCCTCTACTGTTTGATGCTGTGGGCTAGCTAGTAGGCTGGCTGGGTAATTGGTTAGATTGTTAGATAACTGACTTGATACTTGAGTGGCTGAATCATTGGTTTTTTGTGTTAACTTGCAGTGGTTTTCGGTAATTTGCTAAAGAAGTTTAAAGCCTCTTTTTCTTTGAACTTTTTTTTTGGTTGGGGGGGGGGGGGGGGGTATATCTAGAACAAAACTATATTGCTTGAAAAGTTCTGAACATTATGATTTTCAGTATGTTTACTTGATGCTGGCAATGATGATTTCTTCGTGGAAATATACATATAGCCTGGAGACTCAGTTAGCCATCAGCAAAGAGTCTATCACAACATGAAACAAACTTGGGTGAATTTCACGTTCCCATGAGAATGACATTGACAAGTGCGGACATAAAGCAAAATCTAACAACACACTAGCCGACTAACCAAAAGAAAGCAAACACACATTGGAGCAAAGCAAACACGATATATGATAAACAGCTATGATAACTAAAACAATCATCCAGCAAATCAACCAAAGACTCAATCAATGAGTTAACCAACTAATCACTTCCTCAGCCAACTAATCAATCAATCAACCAATGACAATCAAGTAACTACCCAGGTAGCATTCTTACTCACTCACTCATTCACTTACTCAATCAATTAGTCAATCAGTCAATCAGTCCATGCATTTTCAATCAAGTGACTCAAAAGTTAAAAGAAAATGACGCACAAGAAAAAGGAGTTGGAGAGCGTTACACATAATTAATAAAATAATTACTTTAAAAAAACCGTATTAAATAGCGACAAAACAGTATAACAAGGAGGATTACATACAAGAAAAACACTACAAAACCAACGAAAGAAACAATACTAAAACAGAACGAACATGCAAACACGTGTGCTTTGAAGAACCCTTGTAGAATCCTTAAAAACAAAAAACAATCTCAGAGCAAGCAGACGCGCAACCAATGACACCCCCTCCCCCACCAACAAAAAAAGCTCTTGGTTTTTACCTCCTACTCTCCTACTTCAGAAAAAAGAAAGGAGCTATTGATGATTTCTGAATCGTTCCCTAGCCAGCCACCCACATGACAGGGCAGCTTGGTCTGGCCAGGTGCTGAAGTGGCAGAGACAGACGAGGAGGTAGCACGCTGCAGAGCCATCCCTTCATTCCAGCGCCTGTCACAACGTTATGGGCTACTTCCTGGTCTGCCTACAGCGGATAATGACACCCACCTGCTTGTTTGCAATCTTGCCCCCTGTCTGACATATGGATGCAGGGTAGATGGATGGTTTTCTGCATGTGAGGGCAGGGCTGCAGTAGATCAGTGGGTCCCCTGAACGTCAGCGTCTTTGGTGCATCGCTTGTCGGTTAAGTCAGATGCATGTCCCACTCTGGTCTTGTGCACGATGACACAACCTCTTTCATCTCCCTACACCAGCTTTGTTTGCTGTTGTATGCTTGTCCTATTCATTCTGAATAATTAAGAAATAATTACCGTCTTGATGTTGATGATGACTTTGTTTTGTTTATGCTTTTCACGTGTCCAAACATGGTTTTAGGTTTTTTCTTCTTCTTCGGAATAAAGAATTAGATATGTCTGTTGATTTAATTCTAAACATAGTGATGCTTATTGATGATCACTTTGAACCACACACCCACGCGTTTTATACGAGAGACACTCAAGAGAGAGTGGAATTTGTTTGTTTGTTTGTTTTTTCCTTGCTTCTTTCTTTCTTTGTTTTGTGCTCGTGATCACCTTCCTTTCCTCCGTTTGTTTTTGATGCAACCTGTAGTTAGAGAAGAAATACAGAGAGCAGGCACGCACAGGAGCAGGACCAAGCATCTCAGGGCTGCACGCTACATCTACAGCCCTTTCCCGAAGCCTGCTGACCCACTTCATGCCCGGACTCTGCTCATCTGACCTGCAGTCTTAACGCTGCTGGCAACGAGGTCAGGGCTGTCGTTCCTCGGCTAGAGCTCCGAGTTTTACCAATGGTGTGATTTTTGCGAAAGTGACCTTTTTTCCCACCAAGAAGGTAGCCGCATTCCGACTTCGGTGATGTATGCTGGGTATGTTTGTGTTTCCATAACCCATCAAACGCTTACATAAATTACGGGATCTTAAATGTGCATCGTTGATCTTCTGCATGTGTATGATTATACACAAAGGGACTCAAGACACCGATGAATATGCACTTCAGTTGACCTGGAAGACCGTAACATTTCTACCCATAATTCATTAGACACCACCGGGATTCGAACTCATGATTTCATGGACTTATGGGATTGGAATGGAACGGTCTTGACGACTCAGCTATAGCGTTCATCAGGTTTTTCATTTAACTGGACTTCTTTGAAGAGAGCTGACTAGAAACGAAAAAAAACAACAAATGAAAACATTAATGTCATGTACTGACGGAAATAGCGTAGCATGCATTCCTGGATTTCTGCAACGATCTAAGCGTGTGTTATCCTAGCCGACTTCGACGTGGTTCGTATCGATTCAAATTGTTGAACTAGGACAAAGCTGTAAACATCCCTTGACACAAGCCAGTGAAAAACAGTTGCCCACTTGAACCTAGCGATCACTTCCATTGTCGACTTATTCTGAGCCTTGGAAGGCAGTCTGAGTAAGGAGGTAGAGAAGCAACCCCTAGGAGTTAGTGAAGTCTGCATGTGTAGGCATGTTTGTTAGGTAGACTGCTACATATAGAAGCAAGCATGATTTACAATGTTCTCAGAAGCTCGATCTTTAGGGGTTTTAGCTTCGTCTTTAAGTTCTGTGTGGCAGAGATTAGCGCTGAAAAGAAGTAAACATAGTGTTTTCGGTGCAGTCTGCCTTGTCAAACTTGCTCTGCGATCATGTCACGTGAAGACAGCACCTCCAAGTACATTTAGCATGCTGCTCTCTTTTGTTTCTATCTCTCTTCTCTCAGTCTGTCTCTGTCTGTCTGTCCGTGTCTGTCTCTGTCTGTTATGTCAGGTGCTCAACGGCAGGGCAATGCGGTTTCACTTATAATATGACAGAACACTGGTTGCTGCCTGAGCGTTCGAAGAAGAACAACAATGCAAAGAAGAATGCAAATAATGCAAAGAAGAAGAATTGCGAAGAAGAATTGCGAAGAAGAATTGCGAAGAAGAATTGCGAAGAAGAATTGCGAAGAAGAAGAAGAAGAAGACTGATTGATTGATTGATTGATTGAATCTTTAATGGGTAAAGAATTAGGCACAATAAAGGCCTTTTTACAATTCTGCCCAAAAACAAACTTGAAGTAATTAAAAACAAAAGAAAGCAAAAACCAAAAGAAGAAGAAGAAGAAGAAGAAGAAGAAGAAGCAAGAAGAAGAAGAAAACTGAAGATCATGAGGAGTGGGAGAGGATGCATGGGTATAACGACAGGAGCTACAAGCACAATTACAGATCCACAAATAAAACACAACTCTCTCTCTCTCTCTCTCTCTCTGCTCTCTCTCTCTCTCTCTCTCTCTCTCTCTCTCTCTCTCTCTCTCTCTCTCTCTCTCTCACGGGGCTAGCTTGGAATCTACATGACTTCCCTATCAGCCAGTTTGATGGTCTTAATCAGAGAGGAGAGAGAGAAACTGGAAAAGAGCGAAATTGGACATAACAGCGGGATCGCACAGCAAAGGGAATGGTTGACATTTGTTGGCAGGGTTGTAGAAGCGCTAATACTGATACGTAAGGATTTGGGATTGGCTAGGTTTTAAGTCAGCTTGCCTTTAACAGTTTATCATGACACATCGTCCTTCGTTGGCTGCTATCGTCAGCTCTGAGATATAGTTATCCTTGGTTTTTGTTTTTCTTTGGGTTTTTTGGGTTTTTTTTGGTTTTTTTAGTTGCGTTGTTGTCAGGCTTCTTTGAAAGAATGTAATCTATGTTGCTGCAGTTCTGGCCATTTGGGGGATGTGCTATGTCTATGCTCAGGGTCTATGAAGCCTGCTGAAAGTATTACCAGGAGCTAAATCGTTGTCGGTAGCGAATTTTGCAAAAGCGTAGTGTCATACCTGCTGTACGCTTATTACTGGACGTTGGTGTTGTCGCAATATAAGATCCAAAGGACTTACTGAAGACTGTGGTAATGGGAACTGTTACAGGAGGAAAACAGAAAATAGTCAGAGAAAATGGTAGATGAACAAGGACACAGAATGAACAAGACAGTCATTTGAAGGGACCAAGGCTTAGACGAGGAACCAACAATGAGGGAGATTATTAGCAAACAGCTCATGTGTCAGTGCCATAATGACTCCACACAGAAAGGTATATAAGAAGAACTGCAAAGTAGGATAATAATTGCGAAGAATGTACAGAAGAATACAAAGAAGAATGGCAAGGGAGATTTGCGAAGAAAAAACAAGAATTGGAAAGAATTGCAGAGGAGAAAGAAGAAGAATTGCGAAGAAGAAGAATTGCGAAGAAGAAGAATTGTGAAGAAGAAAATCAAGAAAAAGTAAACAAGAAGAGAAACAAGAAAAAGAAAAACAAGAAGAGAAATTTCAAGAGAAGTAACAGGGTTGACTATACACTTCGTCCCGCTTCCTGTGCTTAGAGTAATGTTTGATCAAGTGAATTCGTGGCCTCTGCTTTTCTTTAGAGCCTGGCAAATACACTCAACAGACCAGAACTCAATTAATTAAGCAGCTTCCATCGATAGGGCGCTCACCGCTCACCCACAGCCTCTGTCAGATAATCCTGGGCTGACTGCTTTAGTCACAGTCACATCACCACCGGCACTGTTTCGTGTATCTGCTGTACTGTTTGGAAGTGATGCTGAAACCAAGGTGAATTTCTCTGTTTTATGAGATAATAATGCATTCTAAATTGAATTGAATTGAATTGAATTGAATTGTCAGATTAGGTTTTCTGACAATTTCAGAGTAGGGTCTTTTCTAACGTCACATTCAAGATTGCTCTTTGCGCGCGCGCGCGGCGCCCGTGGGTGCGTGTGTGTGTGTGTGTGTGTGTGTGTGTGTGTGTGTGTGTGTGTGTGTGTGTGTGTGTGTGTGTGTGTGTGTGTGTTGTGTGTGTGTGGTGTGTGTGTGTGTGTGTGTGTGTGTGTGTGTGTACCTTTTTGTCACTGACCAGATATACGTGTTTGGTAGTCGATGTGTGTATATAGCTATGTAAAGGTCTGTGCATTTGTTTAAACGTCTGTGTGTCTTTCAGCTGTCTGGCTGTTTCTGTGTATGTGTGTATGCAAGCATCTCTGCCCATGTTTCTCCACTATCTTTTTCCTATCTTTGTTATTTATCTTTTTGCATTCTTTCTTCTTCTCCGTGAGCTAGTCCGCATATTTGTCTGTCCATCTTCTTCAACTGTCTGCCAATTCGCTTGTCTGTCCCTCTGTCTTTGTCTATCTGCTCTTCTATCTTTCTGTCTGTCTCTGTCTCTGTCTCTGTCTGTCTGTCTCTGTCTCTCTCTAAGTCTAAAACACATGTCCTCTACACATACCCACAACATGTTTAAGCACGTACCAATCACAATAAGCTTGCGTCTGCATGAGTACGGCTTCAATGGAAAACTCCTCGGAAAGACAGACAGGACAAATAAGTGAGGAAATGATCCAAATGAGGGTGCGTGCTGCCGATGTTTCCCTTCCTCTGGGAGAAGAACTGTGGCCGTGACAATTGTCCCTGGTCCCTCCACCAGTTGCTGAGTCCACCACACAGGAGCAACGGGATAGTGGAAAGACGGGCTGTGTGCATGAGTCGCTTCCTCGGTCGCCTTGATAAGACTTTATTATTGTCTACATCATGTGATTAGACTTTATTGTGTCTTTTTGTCTGCATCATGTGATTAGACTTTATTATGTCTTTGTCTACATCAGTTGCTTAGACTTTATTATGTCTCTTTGTCTACATTATCTAGTTAGACTTCATTATGTCTCTTTGTCTACATCATGTGGTTAGACTTTATCATGCCTCTTTGTCTGCATCATGCATTCTACCTGGAATGACCTCCCTCTTTCACTTCGACAGAAGCCTTCACTTGATACCTTCAAATCCAGCCTCAAAACACACTTGTTTCCTACCTGAGACTTTCCCCCCAAATATCTGTCCCTAATTTTCAACAGCATTTTTCACCTTCTAAGTGTTGTTCCGAGTGTGTGTGTGTGTGTGTGTGTGTGTGTGTGTGTGTGTGTGTGTGTGTTGTGTGTGTGTGTGTGTGTGTGGTGTGTGTGTGCGTGTGTGTGCGTGCATGCGTGCATACGTGCGCGCGCATGGTTTTGAAATCTGTTGTTCATTATGTTTAAGGAGAGTTGCATGCCTGTAAATGAGTGAGTGCAAGCGCTTCGATTTGTTGTTTTTTTTTACAAGATTCAGCGCTATATAAATTCCATATATTATTATTATTATCATGTGATTAGACTTTATTATGTCTCTTTGTCTACATCATGTGATTAGACTTTATTATGTCTCTTTGTCTACATCATCTAGTTAGACTTTATTATGTCTCTTTGTCTACATCATGTGATTATACTTTATTATGTCTCTTTGTCTACATTATCTAATTAGACGTTATTATGTCTCTTTGTCTACATTATCTAGTTAGACTTTATTATGTCTCTTTGTCTACATTATCTAGTTAGACTTCATTATGTCTCTTTGTCTACATCATGTGGTTAGACTTTATCATGCCTCTTTGCCTACATCATCTAAATAGACTTCATTATGCCTCTTTGTCTACATCATGTGATTAGACTTTATCATGCCTCTTTGTCTACATCATCTAAATAGACTTCATTATGCCTCTTTGTCTGCATCATGTGATTAGACTTTATCATGCCTCTTTGTCTGCATCATGCATTCCACCTGGAATGACCTCCCTCTTTCACTTCGACAGAAGCCTTCACTTGATACCTTCAAATCCAGCCTCAAAACACACTTGTTTCCTACCTGAGACTTTCCCCCCAAATATCTGTCCCTAATTTTCAACAGCATTTTTCACATTCTAAGTGTTGTTCCGAGTGTGTGTGTGTGTGTGTGTGTGTGTGTGGGTGTGTGTGTGTGTGTGTGTGTGTGTGCGTGTGTGTGCGTGCATGCGTGCATACGTGCGCGCGCATGGTTTTGAAATCTGTTGTTCATTATGTTTAAGGAGAGTTGCATGCCTGTAAATGAGTGAGTGCAAGCGCTTCGATTTGTTTGTTTTTTTACAAGATTCAGCGCTATATAAATTCCATATATTATTATTATCATGTGATTAGACTTTATTATGTCTCTTTGTCTACATCAGTTGATTAGACTTTATTATGTCTCTTTGTCTACATCAGTTGATTAGACTTTATTATGCCTCTTTGTCTACATCATGTGTTTAGACTTTATTGTATCTCTTTGTCTACATCATGTGATTAGACTTTATTGTGTCTTTTTGTCTACATCATTTGATTAGACTTTATTATGTCTCTTTGTCTACATCATCTAATTAGACGTTATTATGTCTATTTGTCTACATCATCTAATTAGACGTTATTATGTCTATTTGTCTACATCATCTAATTAGACGTTATTATGTCTATTTGTCTACATAATCTAATTAGACGTTATTATGCCTCTTTGTCTACATCATCTAATTAGACGTTATTATGTCTATTTGTCTACATCATCTAAATAAACTTTATTATGTCTCTTTGTCTACATCATGTGATTAGACTTTATTATTTCTCTTTGTCTAAATCAGTTGATTAGACTTTATTATGTCTCTTTGTCTAATCAGTTGATTAGACTTTGCTCTACTGCAGATACCTTGTTCTTAACAATACATAGATTCAACCAATCCACCATTGGCCGTTGCTCTTTCTCTATTTTTGGCCGGTCCATTGATACGGAATGACCTCCCTTTCTCTCTCTCTGCCCAAAGCCTTCTTATGACACCTTTAAATCAAGTCTCAAGACATATTTATTTCAAATCTAAAATTTTCCTCTTCTGCTTCATCTCATAATTTTTCCCTGCCTTCAACAGCCAATATTCTATCGCCCTGCCAGGGTGTGTGACCTGTGTGTGTGTGTGTGTGTGTGTGACCTGTGTGTGCGTGAGTGCGTGTGTGCGTGCGTGCACATTTGGACTTGGTGGGACTATTAATTGTAACTGGTTGTATGACTGTGTAAGAATGAGTTGAGTGCAAGCGCTTTAATTTGTCTCTGCATGATGTATCGCTATATTAATTCCATTTCTTCATTTTTCTTCTTCTTCTTCTTCTTCTTCTCTTCTTTCTTCTTCTTCTTCTTCTTCTTTTCTTCTTCTTCTTTTCTTCTCTCTTCTTCTTCTTCTTCTCTTCTTCTTCTTCTTCTTCTTCTTCTCTGTCCCGTTATCGACATCATTTGATAATACTTTACTATGTCCCTTTATCTACATCATTTTAGGGTTTTACTTTATCTTTGTTATCTACAAGACATTTCTTTTGTGTGTCTTCGTCTGTTCTTTCTTTCTTTCTTTTTTATGTATGTCTTAATCGGTCTTAGTAAGCCATTGTGCGCCGGTAGGAGCGGATGACAAAGTAAAAAAACAAACAACCCAGCATGCACACAGGTGTCGTGTTTAGACACCATCCCGGAGGTCGGTCGAATCTGAAGAGCTGTACACAGCATCGTTCTGGCAACTCCTGCGACGGCACTGGAACCATGTGTATCGGCGATTGCCTTTCCAATGGACCATTCCAGCGACGTGAAGAGGAGAGGGGTGTCTGCTGCATGGGTAACAGCTTGCCCTCCATACTGACTTACCCAGGCTTTGCGCTTTGGAGTTTAAACACCTAGAGCGCAACTCTATATAAGTCTTACGAGACTGACGGATACCTACTTCATCAATTCAAAGCTTCTTGCATGTGCCAGTTTGCTCTCCAAGAGGACGTACGTCTTTTTTTTTAACTTCCTCAATCAGTATTGGGGCATTTTGAAAACAACGTTTTGTTTTCTTTTTCTGCGCATAATTATTATGTAGTCTGGGATTTCCCCCCGTTATTTTTGGTAATCCACTACATTCTCCCAACCTTTAGGCCGAATACCTATGTGTGTGTGTTTGCATACATACATACATGCATATAAAGTGGCCTTTCTCTCTCTCTCTCTCTCTCTCTCTCTCTCTCTCTCTCTCTCTCTCTCTCTCTCTCTCTCTTTATATATATATATATATATAGAGAGAGAGAGAGAGAGGAAGGGACTACATCACCATCGCAACGTGGAACGTCAGAAGTCTGGCCCAAACAGGCAAACTCCAAGAACTGATATACGAGCTGGACAGGTACACCTGGCATCTGGTAGGTCTCTGTGAGGTCAGATGGAAAGAGCACGGTGAACACCATACTGACGAGGGTCATATGCTCTACTATAGCGGGGAACAGGACAAGCATATCAATGGCGTAGGCATGCTTGTCAACAAGAACATCAAGAACTCGGTAATAGGATACTACCCAGTAAACAGCCGGCTTATGGCCATCCGCCTCAGGGCAGCCCCATTCAACATCACAGTGATTCAAGCCTACGCAACCAACAACGGGTCACGATATGAAGTCGTAGAGGAATTCTACAACCAACTACAGGGCATCATCGATAAGATGAACAAGAAAGACATCCTGATCATCCAGGAGACTGGAACGCCAAGGTGGGCGGAGACGCACTGAAAGACTGGAGCAAATTCTGCGGTCCCTCCTGTAATGCAATCACCAATGACGAGGACTCCGACTACTGGAATTTGCCAGCTACAACGACACGGTGCTCGCCAATACCCTTGGAGAACACAAGGCATCTCGACGCTGGACATGGCATGCACCCAATGGGATCCATCACAACCAGATTGACTACATCCTGGTGCAGAACCGGTTTCGATCTGGCATCAACAGAGCCAAGACGAGGACATTCCAGGTGCAGACATGGGCAGCGATCATGACCTCGTGCTTCTGAACTTTAGAGTCCGATTGAAGAAGACCAATAAGACAAAGAACACCAGACTCAAGTTCAACCTGGACAAACTGAAGGACCCCACCATCGCCGAGTCCTTCCAAGCAACAATAGGAGGGAAATTCGCACCACTGCTGGCACTTGAGGAAGATGCCGAAACGATGACCACCAGTTTTAACACAGTGATGACTGAGACAGCAAGCATACTTCTTGCAAACATCGCCGAAAAACACAACCATGGGTCACAGATGAAATCTTGAATATGTGTGACAAAAGACGAGACCTGAAGAAGAGCAAGAACACTACAGGAGGAGCAGTTGAGTACAGAGAAGTAAACAAGAAGATCAGGAGAGACATGAGGAAGACCAAGGAGGAATGGATAGAGAAACAATGTACAGAAATCGAAGAGAGCCTGACAAAAAATAAATAGCAAAGGCATCCAAATTGTGAAAGGCTCCCCCTCCGGGGTGTTTTTGGGACCTGTTGTTTGTGGGGGTGTGTGTGTGACCTGGTTGGGGGCGTGTGGGTTTTGTGTTGTGCCCTGTGGTGCGTAAAGTGCGGGGGTGGGGGGCGGGGGCCGTTGCCCCATTTGGATTTGGTGGGACTATTAAAATTTTTAACGGGTTTGGATGACTGTGTAAAATGAGTTGAGTGCAAGCCCCCTTTTAATTTGTCTCTGCATGATGAAATCGCAAAATTTTAAATTTCCCATTCTTCTTCTTCTTCTTCTTCTTCTTCTTCTTCTTCTTTTTTCTTTTCTTCTTCTTCTTTTTTCCTTCCCTTTTTCTTCTTCTTCTTCTTCTTCTTCTTCTTCTTTTTTTCCCTTCTTCTTCTTTTTTTCCCTTCTTTTTCTTTTTTCTTCGGTCCCGTTATCAAAAATCATTTATAATACTTTACTATGCCCTTTACTACATCATTTGGGGTTTTATTTTATCTTTTTTTTCTCCCAAGAAAATTTTTTTTTGGTGTTTGTCGTTTTTTCTTTCTTTCTTTTTATTTTTTTAAAAATTATTTTTTAATCGGTTTTTTAAAAGGGCCTTTGTGCGCCGGTAGGACCCATGAAAAAGAAAAAAAAAACAAACAACCCAGAAATGCACACGGGTTGTCGTGTTTGGGACCCCATCCCGGAGGTCGGTGGGGGTTTTCTTAGGAGTGTACACGCATCTTTTCTGGAAACCCTCCTGAAAACGGACATTCCAGCAACGTAAAAGGGGAAAGGGGGTTGTTTGCTGCATGGGAAAACTCTTGTCCCCAAATGACTTCCCCAGGCTTTGCCTCGGGGAGTTAAAAACCTAGACGCGACCTATGTTTTAAACGAAAAACCTGACGGTTTACCTACTTCATAAATTTCCAAAGCTTCTTGCTGTGCCATTTTTGTCTCCAAGGGGGACGTACGTTTTTTTTTTTAATTCCTCAATCGTTTTGGGGCATTTTGAAAAAAAACTTTTTTGTTTTTTTTTTCTGCGCAAATTTATTATTTTGTCGGGGTTTTCCCCCCCCGTTATTTTTTGGGTAACCCAAAACTACATTCCCCAAACCCTTTGGGCCGACTCCCTATGTGTTTGTTTTGATACATACATACATGCATTTTAAAAGTGGCCTTTCTCTTCTCTCTCTTCTCTCTTCTCTCTCTCTCTCTCTCCTCTCCCCCCCCCCTCCTCCTCTCTTTTTTAAATTTTATATATATATATAAAGAAAGAGAGAGAGAGAGAGAGAGAGGAAGGGACTACATCCCCAAACCCCAACGGGGAAACCCTTCAAAGTCGGGGGCCCAAAAACAGGAAAACTCCAAAACTAAATTTACGACCCTGGAAAAGGTACACCGGGCATCGGGTGGGCTCTGGGTTTGGGTAATGGAAAAAAACAGGGTAAAACACCATACTGACGGGGGTCATAGGGCTCTACAAAAGGGGGGACAGGAAAAGCATATCAATAAAAGGGTAGGAAAATTGTTTTGGGCCCAACAAAAACATAAAGAACTGGGAAATGGATATCCCCCGTAAACACCCGGGGTTAGGGCCCCATCCGCCTCGGGCCCAGCCCCTTTCAACTTTCAAAAGGTTTCAAGAAAAACCCCAAAAAGGGGTCACGATGATAAAGGGTCGAGGGGAAATTTACAACCAACTACAGGGCATCATCAAAAAAAGAGGGAACAAGAAAGACACCCTGACCCATCCGGGGGAGACGGGAAACGCCAAAGGGTGGGGAAAAAGACCACTAAAAAGACTGGAGAAAATTTTCGCGGTCCCTCCTGTAATCCCAATCACCAATGAGCGGGGATCCGACTACGGGAATTTCCCAGCTAAAACGCAGGGTTTGCCCCCAAATCCCCTTTGGGGGAAAAACAAAAGGGCATCTCGAAGGGGTGGCCCATGGCATGCCCCAAGGGGAAATCCATCCAACCAGATTGACTACATCCTGGGCAAAAAACCGGTTTCGATCTGGCTTAAACCCCAAAACCAAGACGGGGAAAATTCCCCGGTGCAGACGGGCAGCGACCCATACCTCGTCCCCTGCTTTAGAGTCCGATTGAAAAAACCAATAAGACAAAAAAACACCAGATAAAGGGTTCAACCGGGAAACAAACTAAAGGGCCCCCCCTCGCCGAGTTTTTCCAACAAAAAATGGGGGGAAATTTCGCACCACTGCGGGGCCTTGAGGGAAGATGGCCAAAAACGTACCCCCCAAAGTTTTTTTAAAAACAGGAGATGAATGGGCAAGCATACTTTTTGGAAACACCCCCGGGAAAAACCCAACCATGGGTCACAGATGAAATCTTGAATATGTGTGCCCAAAAGACGAGACCTGAAGAAAAAACAAAAAAAATTTGGGGAGGAGCATTTTGAGTACAGAGAAGAAAAAAAAGAAGTTTCAGGAGAGACATGGGAAAGACCAAGGGGAATGGAAAAGAAAAAACAATTACAGAAATCAAAAGGGGAAGCCTGACAAAGAATAATACAGAAAAAGCATACCAAAATTGTGAAAGAGTCACCAAACAGAAACAGGCAAGAGTCAGTAACTTCCAGGAAAAAAGAAAGGGAAAAATTGCCTAACAAAAAAAAGGAAATCTTTGGGGCAGAGGGCCCGGAATACTTTTCCAAAACTCTACATCATCAACGCTGGGCGCCCCAGCTTTCTTGAAAAGCCAACCCCTCATCAAAATTAAAGAAAAAACTTCCCAATTCTACGCGGGAAGAAAGAAAACCAATTAGATCGCTGAAAAAAAGGAAAATCAGCGGGAATCGCCCAACATCCCGCGAGCTGATCCAACAGGGGGAGGAGAAGCAGTGACAGACACCCTTTTCAAGTATCTGCAACAAGTTCCTTTGGCCCCGACCGGAGAGTGGCCTACACCATGGACCCAATCACTCCTTTTCACTCTCCCCAAGAAAAGGGAAATTTCCCCAGTGCCCAAACTACAAAGGGGGCCAAAACAGCCTTCCCTAAGGGCAGGGGGGTAAAAGTCATGCTGAAAGTTTATCCTGAACAGGCTGGGAAAACCCCCAGGGGAGAAGAGTCTCGCCGAAGAGCAGGCCGGTTTCCGCCCCCCAAAAAGAAACACCCAGAACCCGATATTCAACCCGAGGGTTCTGTGGAGAAATAAAACCAAACATCAAAAGACATCTTCCCCCGTCCTTTATTGATTTTTTAAAAAGGCCTTCGATTTGAGGAAAGGCATGGGGCTTGTGGGGCCCCCATAACAAATTTTTTAAAATGGGGCCCGAAGCTGATCCAAAACCAACAAGGAAAATCACTCAAAAGGGCCCCCAGTTTTAGTACCGTACAGGGGACGGGAGGGGGGAAAGGTTCCGTAAACCCCAGTTTGGGGGGTTTCCCACAGGGATGTCGCTGTCGGGCCGGGCACTATTTTTAATTTTTCCCCGAACGCAAAAAAAGACTAGCCTTTGGAAAACCCCACAGGCAAGTCACATTGGGGGGCGGGGAAAATCACCAACCTCAGGTTTTTCCGATTTACATTGGGCGGGTTGGGAGGGAAAAAGAGGAAACTGGCCAACCCAGTGAAAAAACTGGGCGGAAAAAATCCCCACGATAAAGGGATGGAAATCATGCCCAAAAACCCAAACTCATGACAAACGTGCCCCGCCAATCAACACCAAATCCTCTCAGCGGAAAGAAAGGAGAAGTTGACCATTTCAAGTACCTTGGACCTTCCCTAATGAGGAAAGGGGTCGGAAAAACCGAAAAACCTAGCAAAGCGGCACAAAAAGCACAGCAATTGGGAAACTGAAGAAACCCTATGGAGAGACAGAAAAAACCCCCTCGGAAAAGGTTTAAAGGGTTTTAAAAAGCGCAGTCCCTCAATCATGCTTTACGCCCTGTGAGGGATGGACAATGAAGCAGACCACAAAGGGGATCCAAGCAGAGAAATGAAGGGTTCAAAAGGCTCCTTGGGATCCCTACAAGGACCAAGTCAAACCCAAAAAATGGGAAATCCGCCGAATGTCACTCAACAGGGGCGGGGGGCTATGAAACCTACTGACCACGGCGGGAAAAAAAGGAAACTCAGATTGGGATGGGGCCGGGAACACGCTCAAAGGACTTGCAAAGACCATCCTGCAAACCAGCCGCCATGGCCCCAAATGGTTAGCGCCCCTTTGGGGTTTCGGGTGGAAGGGCGCCCGGGGTTTGAAACCCCCCAAAAGTCATAGGGTTTTCGGGCTCCGGGCCCGGGTCCTACCCAGGGGTTGGGGGGGGTGTGCTGGGGGGCTAAATGGGAAGACTGGGACCAAACAGCGGCTTCATTTCCCCTTAACGGGTGCGAGTTTGGAGTGTTGTCAAAATTTCCCCGAAACCCAAAACTTTCAGGTGTCTGTTTTTCTCGGGCCGGTTTGACGCCGGGGAAAATTTTTTTGTAGAAGGTAGAGTTCAGCCCCGTCAAGAATTCAAAGCATATGCACTTCCCCCAGCATCATTTTCGTCCCTCCTCCTTGTATTGATCCTCATGCAATTAAAAAAAAAAATTTCCTCTGATTCGGGGACCCAAATTTCTCTGGTCTCATTTGGGGGCCTCAAATTCGGTTTCCCCTACACTTCGTTTCCCGTGGTGGTTTTTTGTCAAAGCCTTTTGGGGTTGGAGGTTTGGGGGGGCGGTTGTTGGAGGGCGTTGTGGTTGGGTTTCTACCTCGGGGGGGAACTAAATCAATCCGGGCCGCGACTGAGCTAATTCTGCGTTAGTAGGGGGTTTAGTAGGTTTGGTTTTCCCGCGTATGTTTTGTCAGAAAAAGGCCCCCTGAAAACCACCAAAATACCAGCACAGTGCAGGGCCCCCCCTTTGGGTGGTGGCCCCCCCGGCGGCCTGATTTGTGATTGGGTCCCCGGGGACCCCCGACTCTGAGGCGGGGAAAATAACAAACCCGGGTAAGGTTGTGGCGGGGGGAAAAGCATTGAGCGGGGTGGGAAAAGCAGGCCGGGGGACGTCCAGAAGATGAGGGGAGCAAAAAAAAAAAAAAAAAAAAAAAAAAAAAAAACCATCCTGAAGGGAAAAGTCAAGGGGAAGACGGAAGACGGGGAGAAAGGGGGGGAACCCAAAACCCGGGGGAACCCGGGGGGGGCTTAGGCCCCCCCCCCCCCCCCAGACCCCGCAAATAGCCAGCCCCCCACCCCCCACCCCAAGCGCCCCCCCCAAACCCGGCCACCGGACCCCCGGAAAAGGGAAATTAAGAAATTATTCAAGGGGGGATTGTGTAAAAGGATTGGGGGGGGAAGGGCAAGGGAAACCAGTGGTCAAACCTTTTTCCCCCAATTGCAGCGGACCCCCGGCGGTTTAGGGGGGCCCGGAAAATTGGTTATTAAAAATTTTTTAAATTACAAGTGTAATGATGGTGTTTTTGGGGCGGGGGGAAAAAGAAGGGGAAAATGGCGGGCCCCTTTTCCGCCTTGCTCCTTAGGGGAAGTTGGGGGGTATTTTTAGCCTTCTCGTTCCCCTTTTTAAGGTAAAAAGGGGCCGCCCTTTATAAAAAGGGAAAATTTTTATTTAAAATATATTAATTTTACTTTTTTTTTATGGGGTTTTTTATTTTTTTAAAAATAAATTTTTAAAAATTTTAAAAATTTTTTAAAAATTTTTATATATATTTTAAAATATATAAATATATATGCGGGTGCGTTTGTGTGTGTGTGTTGTGGGGTGAAATTTAAATATGAACCAGACACACAATTTTTACACACGAAAGTTTTATTTTATCACAAGAAAATGAATCTTTTTCCCGGGCCTTTTTTTTTTATTATGATAAACATTCAAAATCATTGTTATGTTTTGTTCACCTCAAGCTCTGCTTTATCCCTTTACTATTAGTTTGTCTATAATTCAGTGTGTGCGTTTTCTTTTTGTTTGTTTTTTAAGAGGGGGGGGAGGGGGGGGGGGGAGGGTTCGCACGGATTTACTCCCCTTAATAGCATAATTTTGTCCTCGATAAAACAGCGTACCAGTTCATTGTCCTCGAAATAGAGACAACATTTACTCTCTCTCTCTCTCCCTCTCTCTCTTTCTCTCTTCTCTATCTCTCTCTCTCTCTCTCTCTCTCTCTTCTCTCTCTTTCTTTCTTCTCTCTCTCTCTCCCCCTCCCCCCCCCTCTCTCCCTCTTGTATGTGTGTCTGTGTTTGTATGTCTGTCTTTGCCTCTCTGTCTGGCTGTCTATCCGTCTTTCTGTCTGTCTGTCTCTCTCTCTGTCTCTCTATCTCGCACGCATGTGTGTGCCTGTCTCTCTATCTCTCTGTCGTCTTCCGCCTCTTATGTTTGTTTCCCTGTCTTTTTTCCCTGCTTCCCTGCACTGTCTATGTGAGGGGGGGATTTTTTTAGTTTTTTTGGATGTTTTTTTTCTGATTTGAGGCCCCACCTTTACACGTTCCCACATAAGCGATGTCGACCCCCCTGGGTTTAAACCACTTTAGGGTTAGTGGAGACGAGCGGGCGGGGTTGAAGGGGTTTTAAAGGGGTCACGGGAAACGTCTCTCTGCCGGATTTACTACGGGAAAAGGGCCCTTAGGGAACTGTCCAAAAGTGGCTATAGTTTTTTCGTCTCCCCAAAAATTCCCAAAGACATCAATTTAAACCCAGTTGTTTTTTTTTTGGGGTAAATGTAGACATGATTGTTAGTTTCCCAATGTTTTTTCCTTTAGTCTTTCGTCCCCACGTCCCTGCTCTGTGCCCTTGTAGAATTCTCTCTGTTCGGTCTCTCTCCCCTTTTGCTGTCTCCTCTCTCTTTTTCTTTTTCCCCTTCTCTGTATCGTTGTCGTTGTTGTTGCCCTGTCTTTTGTCTGTTTTTGTCTTCTGTTGCTTCTCTCTCTCTTCTTTTTCTCTTCCTCTTCTCCTCTTCTCTTCTCTCTCCTTGGGGGACTGGGTGAAAAAAAGAAGAGTTTCCCCTTTACCCCTAAAAATAAAAGAACAACATAAAAATAAGATAATCTTTCTCCCTTTATTCTTAAAAGTTTTACGTAATACAGCGCCCTGTTAAGAAAAACAGCCAGTTAAAGATTTTTGTTGATGTGCATTGTCGGGGGAGTCAGCCCAAGAACCCACCCGTGGTCAACAGACCCCACCTTGCGCCCGACTGCTTGTTGTCTGACCCCCAAACGATTTGGGGAATTACGACACTGTTGTAGGAGGGGGGGGTAAGTTGGTTTCGTGTTACATTGGAGCTGACAAAACTGAAATAGGTTTTTATTCTTTTTTACGGATGTCGCTTTATTTGGGAGTGTTTTCCCTTTTGGGTTAACTTAAAATACTGACACTATTTTCTGGAAGCATTTGGTGAAGCAAAAACCGAGATTTGAGGATGGGCTTGAATGTTCTTGCAGACACTTTAAACTCATCCAACTTTAAAGAGGGTCGTAGAAACAATCTAGATTGGATGACACTACAATTCAACATCTT
>CM054141.1:68379872-68397372 GCA_028751875.1 Rapana venosa
TGTAAACAAAAATCAAAAAGGGTCTTTTTTTGGGTTTTTTTTGTTTTAATTTGAAAAAAAAGCACCATGGCTTTTTTTCAAAGCCCCCGTTTAGGGTTTTGGAAATTTCCATCCCTTCCCCGGGCCCCAAGTCTCTTCGAAAAGGGAAAAATTTTCGGCCAAATTCCCTGGTTGCCAGGGGTGGTTTTTAAACCCTTGAAATGAGGGAAAAAAACTGGGAAACAGCCTTAAAAACCCCCAAGGAAAAGGAAACCCTAATCCCGAATCCTCAGAGATTTCCCAACTCCCCCATAATGACGGGGAAAAGTGCATTCCCCTTTGTTGTATAATATGATTTTTTTTCAAGCTTTTTCCCCCCCCTTTTTTTTTTTTTCTTTTTTTCCCCTCTTGTTGTTTAAATTTTTTTCCCTTTCCCCCCCCCCCCCCCCCCTTTCCCCCTCTCTTTTTCTCCCCTCCCCTCTCTCTCTCTCTCTCTCCTCTCTCTCTCACCCCCCCCTCTCTCTCTCTCTCCCCCCCTCTCTTTTCCCCTGGTCTCAAGTGTTTTTACATCACCCCGTTCGACAAAACACCACCCATGGGGTTCTGCTGAATGCGACATTGTCAGGGGGGAGTACAGCCACCAATACACCACACAGATGGTCAACAACCACACCTTGCGCCCGACTGCTCTGTGTCGCATCCTCAAACATTTGGACACTGATGACACTTTTTGTAGGAGGGGCAGGATAAGTAGTGGTTACAGTGTTACACTTGTGAGCTGTCAGGAACTGAAGCGTAGGTTTGAGTCCCCACTTTTTACTGAGATGTCGACTTTATCTTGGTAGGTGTTGTCCCTTGTCGTTAACTTAAGTACTGACACTATTTATCTGGAAGTCATTTGGGTGAGGCAATGAACCGAGATCTTGTGGATGGGCTCATGAATGATATCTTGCAGACACATTTAAAACTCATCCAACTTTAAAGAAGAGTCAGTAGAATCAACTCTAGATTGGATGACACTAACAATCTCAACATCTTCTGATGAGACTAGAAACTGAGGTCCCTATACAAACAAACGCAGAGCCTCTTAGAGACACATGAAAACCTGTTCCACCTTTTGGAAGAGTAGGGACTTTTGTGTCGGTGGAAATCTATAAAGTTTGCAAAATTGTATGCACATAGGGATTGGATGCAAAATGCACATTCCAGTATCCTCAAAACAAGAAATGAATACAAGAAAAAAAAATAGAAATATGTTTTTCTATAATCCACTAAATGCTTACTGGAATTCATCTTCAATGTGCATATTTGATTTTCTGCAGGTGTATATAATAATAATAATAATAATAATAATAATAATAATAATAATAATGTATAGAATTTATATAGCGCTGAATCTTGTAAAGCAACAAATCAAAGCGCTCAGATTGTTTGTTTTTTTGCTTTTTAATCGAGGATAATGGAATAAGCACTCATGTGCTTTTTTACATCCAGTCCCCTTGTGTATGTGGTTTTGTAAATTTTGCCATCCATTCCCACTGGCACACGATGGCCTACTCTTTCGAAAAGCGGAACAGGATTTAACGTGTGCGCAAGATGTTCTGCATGCGTTCGCACACGGGGCCTCGGTTTATAGTCTCATTCGAAGGATGAGGAAACTAAGGTACTGGCAAACATCCTTAGAGCTGACCCCGGAGATTGTGAAAAGTGAAACCCATGAATCGCCCGAAGCTACTGCAGAGATCCGAACTCCCAGCTTCATAGACTGACAGGAATGGAGATGAAACACTCTACCCACTCCTCTGTAGTGTCCATCCAGTCATGCATTTGCTCTGGCAATGTCTGTTCTCCCTCCACAATGAATGTAAGGGATTATTTTTTGTTCATTGTTTCCCCTCTTTGTTGTTATAATAATGATATGATTTTCGAATACCCCCCATCTCTCTCTCTCTCTCTCTCTCTCTCTCTCTCTCCCCCTCTCTCTCTCCTCTCAAACTCTCTCTCCTCTCTCTCTCATTCTCTCTCTCTCTCTCCTCTTCATGATGTCTCGTATGTTTTTACAACAGCGCCCTGTTCCTGACAAAACAGCCAGCCTGATGGCTTTCTGTCTGAATGCTGACATTGTCAGAGGGAGAGTACAGCCACCAAGTACACCACACACAGATGGTCAACAGACCAGCACCTTGCTGCCTGACTGCTCTGTGTGTCTGCATCCTCAAACGATTTGGACACTTACTGACACTGTAGTAGGAGGGGGCAGGATAAGTTATGGTTACAGTGTTACACTTGTGAGCTGACAGGAACTGAAGCGTAGGTTTGAGTCTCCACTTTCTACTGAGATGTCGACTTTATCTTGGTAGGTGTTGTCCCTTGTGGTTAACTTAAGTACTGACTATTTATCTGGAAGTCATTTGGGTGAGGCAGTGAACCAAGATTTTGTGGATGGGATCATGAATGATATCTTGCAGACACATTTAAAACTCATCCAACTTTAAAGAAGAGTCAGTAGAATCATCTCTAGATTGGATGACACTAACAATCTCAACATCGTCTGATGAGACTAGAAACTGAGGTCCCGTATACAAACAAACGCAGAGCCTCTCAGAGACACATTAAAACCTGTTCCACCTTTTTGAAGAGTAGGACATTTGTGTCGGTGGAAATCTAATCCAACCCAATCCAGTCTTCTTGTTTCTAGCCCTGCCAACACAGAGGCCATAGAGTGTCGGGGCTGTCACCTTGTACATGCTGAAATCTTTGATTACATGTGTGCAGCGACATACAGATTAAAACAGGGTGTAAAACCAACTGTCCTGTCATTCTTGTACCAACGCCCATGCCAACCATATGGGCCAACCCAGGATGGTCACCACACTATGGGGCAAACCACATCAAGGATGAATCACAGGGAATTGTAAACAACGAGATTCCTTAAAACAAACTTGTTTTTAGTTACTAACTATGACACGCTCCCTTATATCATCTGGAAATTGTCTGATTCTCTCAGGAAGTATAAAGTGTTGCTTTTTGGAACATCAGGGGAAACAATCTTTCGGGTATCTGCAGTAAAATGCCTGTGCCTATATTCCTGGACATCTCGACATTCTAGATGCAGATGGTCGGTGTTTTTTTTGCACATCTCAAGTTGCATATGCATACAACGGGGCTCCCTCACCTTTGAGCAAATGAACGTAGTCCTCAGCTGAGACGTCCATTTGAAATTCAGGGGACATGTCCTGGAGTTCACATTGGCACACATTCCTATTTCATTGACATTCTTTTAGTTCGGACTGCAGACTGATTCAAAGCACATGCATATTTCCTTGTGCACATATTCAAAAACTATCTACCAGTTGTATAAAAATAGGCCGGTATGGAAAGGGCATCAGGGCATTACAAACTTACAAAGCAGTATGCAACCTACAACATGAAGAGAGATGGCGTCCACCAGGTTTTACGTGCACAAGGCCTCAGCCTTCGAAACAAAACACCACTTAGGTCTTGTATTCAAATCAAATCTGACATGGAGTAATTAACATGGGACTTGAACCGATTTTCTATTTCTAGCTGAATATATGTGCAGACCTGCTGGTGCTCTGTCTCTGAACGTCATATATACCCACATGCAGAAAATCATGTATGGACGTTAAAGGTCTCGTAGCACATACGATCCTTCGTTAGAGTTCATATGACCCAAATACCTAACGTGCACTCGAAGCTTAACTTCAGAAGCAGGCTGAACAGCTGACTTAACACGTCGTTATTGGTGTTTGGCGTTCCCCAGCTTAACAGGTCGAAGGTCATCTAGACTATCCACTATGAATTGCTCATCTCTCTCTCTCTCTCTCTCTCTCTCTCTCTCTCTCTCTCTCTCTCTCTCTCTCTCTCTCTCTCTACATGCTGACAAGCAAAGTTTGAGGTCCTGCTGTTTAAGTCTCCACATAGTATTATATCTACTTCATCCATTGTCACCACACAATTTACTAAACATTCTTCCAACATAGCAATTACATTATCATTGTCAAACATGTTATAAAAAGGTGAACCTTCAGGTGGGATATACACACAGACAAGCAAAACATTTCTTGCTGTACACAACAGAGATTTGTCACACAGAAAAATGCAAATCATTCGAGTTCGAGTTCGAGTTCGAGTTCGAGTTCGAGTCTCTCTCTCTCTCTCTCTCCTCTCTCTCTCTCTCTCTCCTCTCCTCTCCTCTCTCTCTCCTCTCTCTCTCTCTCTCTCTCTCTCTCTCTCTCTCTCTCTCCTCTCTCTCTCTCTCTCTCTCTCTCTCTCTCTCTCTCTCTCTCCTCTCTCTCTCTCTCTCTCTCTCTCTCTCTCTCTCTCTCTCTCTCTCTCTCTCTCTCTCTCTCTCTCTCTCTCTCCTCTCTCTCTCTCTCTCTCTCTCTCTCTCTCTCTCTCTCTCTCTACATCACAAACGAAGATACGGTTATCGTTTGTTATGATTTTGAGAACCTATATGTATATTGATTTATTCCAGACATAAGGAAGGTACACTTAGATCAAAATAGTGAATTGTGTTTGATACATATGTATTTTTATGCATTTGTGCATTGTCTTCATTATTTCTTTCACTGAAAGTGAGCTTGGTATTGTGTATGTTATCCGGTTTTTGCCCACTCTGTGGCATTGTCAATTTCTCCTACGCCAACCATGTATTAGGGCCTAAGGCCGAGATACATTAAATTTATTAGTCCTGAGCTCCTCTCTCTCTCTCTCTCTCTCTCTCTCTCTCCTCTCTCTCTCTTCTCTCTCTCTCTCTCTCTCTATCTCTCCCCACCCCATATTTTTTAACTCAAAAACGCTCCCTCATCCTACATAGCGACCAAAGCCAAAGCACTGCCCATCACGTCTACAGTAATAGACTGGTGTGGGCACAGCTCTCTAGCAGCCAGTGTCTAAACGGCACAGCACGGGAACACGTCGCTAGGAAATGGGCAAAGCAAGACTGCGTGATAGTTCTGTTTTCCTTAGCGTGATTCAAGCCCTCCCGTTAATGAGGCCGACAATGCCATGTCATGTGCTCTCTCTCTCTCTCTCTCTCTCTCTCTCTCTCTCTCTCTCTCTCTCTCTCTCTCTCTCTCTCTCTCTCTCTCTCTCTCTCTCTCTCTCTCTCTCTCTCTCTCTCTCTCTCTCTCTCTCTCTCCTCTCTCTCTCTCCTCTCTCCTCTCTCCCTCTCTCTCCTCTTCTACTATCTATCTATCTCTGTGTCTCACCACCACAGTATGGACGCCTGTCCTTACCAATCCGGAGAAGACCCTGCCTTCGCAAATTCATCAGTATAAAGCAAACGAACCTCCGGCTACATCGATGTTTTACTGTGGATACGCTCAGACTTGTAGGGCTGTTACTGGACCGTCAACATAGCGTGGACTGGAGTGGAGAAAGTTATTCCCGAAGTCAGAATGTGGCTGCCTTAATGGTGAGCAAAAAAAAAACAACCGGTTGCATACAGACCATCTCACACTTGGTTAACCTCAGAGATCTTTGCGGGAACGGAACTAAGAACAATTCAAGAAAAGTTATGACTTTAGCTCATGGTGAAGATCACGTCCTGCACTGTCTGATGCTACCTTAATGGAGCAAAAAACAAGGACAACAGACATGCATTAACTCAGAGATTCAAGGAGAAAAAAAAGCGAAAGTGCTTTCTGTTTGGAAAATGCGCACTAAGCTGTTGCCGAGTGGGTACAAATGGTACACAGCATGCATTAGCAAGAATCAAGATCTCTCTGTTTTCTAGTTCTCTGTCAGGTCCTTCTTTCAATCTCTCTCTGTCTTCTGCTCCTCCTTTCTCTCCCCCTCTCTCTCATCCCTCCCTCTCTTCTCCCTCCCTCCCCCCCTCCTCTCCTGTCTCTTCCTGTCTCTCCGTCGTCCTCTCTCTCTCTCTCTCTCTCTCTCTCTCTCTCTCTCTCTCTCCTCTCTCCCTCTCTCCTCTCTCTCTCTCCTCCTCTCTCTCTCTATGTTTCTCTTTTGTATCACTATGGGCTGGACTAGATGTAAAAGAAACACATAGGTGCTTATCCATTATCTTCAAAATTAAAGGAAAAGAATTAAAGAAAAAAGAATATCTCTGTCTGTCTGTCTCTATATTTTGAAGTGATTCATAGAATAGAGTGTTTATAATCTATTTAAGCACAAAGGTCATACTTATTAGGGCTGTCAGTGAATGACAGAAACCAAAAAAACTGTTAGCAAATCAATCCAATTCCAAACGAATATGTCACCAGATGAACTGAACCATATTACAATCAATATTCACAAACATGATTAAGTCAAGTGAAAATACTTTCATCATCCATTGAAGGGTATTTGCAACTGTGTGTGTGTTTGTGTGTGTGTGTGTGTGTGTGCGCGCGCGCGCGTGCGTGCGTGCGTGCGTGCGCACATATTCAAAGAGTTTCTTTGGTACTGCCTACATGATGTTTTTCTGTTCGCTATCTGGTCTGCTTATGTTATTATTTTTTGCTTTATTCTTTGCGTTTTGTTTCACAATATTGAACTATGTTATGAAGATGTCTCAACCACAACTCTTGAAAACAAGGTGTTGATATAGTGAAGCTTTTCAGTCTGGAAATGCCAAAAGCTAATGCTGAAAGGCAAAAGGTTCACAAGGCAAGAATGTATGTAATAACTGTAAAATACACTACGAAAAACTGACCTTTTTGAGCGGTATTTGTTTTTAAAGTCTCTTTTTATATTCAGAACCCTTTTCCTGCAGAATACTGGTGTTGAAAGGAATATTCACGGAAATACAGTACCTATGACTACCATCTTGCCGGTTTAACTCCAGCACATTATACTTTTGCCAAGGGAAAACAGGCGGAAACATGGATATACCTTTTTGTGTAAGTCAGTAAATGTTGATATCGTTTCACATTCAATCATATCTTTCCTCTTTTGGAGGGGTTGGAGGAGATGGTCTTTGAGAGTGACCTTGGAAAAGTTGCAAAATAAACAGAAACCAAGCTAGCCAAAAAAGTTTTTTTAAAGCAGAAAATACAAATTATTATTTGTGTAAAGAAGCTCAGCTTTAAAGTGTCTGGGGTTTTTTTCTAATGCATAACAGAAAACACATATACAATAAATCACGGATCTTTTTTCCTTACAAGATTTTAGTTCTTCATGTGTATCTTTCTCTCGTTATGCATCTCTGATCTTAACCCTTTCCGTGCCGACCGTCAGGGCCATGCCATACTTGGGTAGAATGCGTAGTTCCTGTCGTCCCCTGTGCTTGTCACTCTGCAGGAGGTCTGCCCGCTGGCCTCAGCCGACACCTTCCGACTTCAGAGCAGATCAGTAAAAGGTTCATGAGAAAACAGTTAAGATTTTCTTGAACAGGACAAGAGAATGGGCTGGGTAGGCAGAAAATCGGCAAGAGAGAGACACATGACAATGAAAAATTCTTTTATTTCGAGGAGAATGAATAAGCACTCATTTGCTTTTTTACATCCAGTCCCCGCCCGTAGGGGTACGTCTTCATAATAACCCAACACTCATACCCTCACACAGTAGAAACAAAAGGAAATAACCCTTTCAATAAACAAAAACAAAACAAACAACAACAAAAAGAGACCAAACAAATAAAAGAAAACCCCCAAAACAACAGAGAGAGAGAGAGAACTCTGAACTCTGAACTCTGAAATTGTTTAATGTACATCGGCCTTTGGTCACAATACACATTGAGGGGCAAAAAAGAGGAGAGAGAGAGAGAGAGAGAGAGAGAGAGAGAGAGAGAGAGAGAGAGAGAGAGAGAGAGAGAGAGAGAGAGAGAGAGAGAGAGCGCGCAGAAACAAAGGAAGTGATAGAAAACAGAAAATGTCTAGCACAGAATTTCCCGAAAGTAGGAATGATGATTATTTATACTATAACTACCCATTTCATCTCCACAGTAGGGATGGGGGTGGGGGAGAAGGGGGAGGGAGACAAACATATTGAAAACTCTGAGAAATGTCAAAATAACTCAACAGATTCAGCGATCCTATCATTACATCTTCTGACGTTGTGGATACCCTGCATGACACTCTGTACAAGGAAATTGGAAAAGGAATATCAAAAAAAAGAAGAAAAACTGACAAAGAAAAGAGGACGGAAGAGGGGTAGATTTTGACTGGGCTGGTACACAATTTGTCAGGACACCAATCACGCTGCTGTAACCCAAGGGCACATGACTGATTGAAACGCTCATTTTGCAGAGAGTATTGTCAGAGTCTGTACACTCCCATCATGGAAGGAGCGGGTGGGTAGTGGTGGGGGAGGGGGGGCGGTGGTGGTGAAAGAAAGGGGTTGCATCTCTATGGAGTTGTTGAGGATGCTGCTACTGATGGAGATGGTGCAGAGAGGCCGATTGTAACTCTACAGATTCACTGATGATAATAATGATGATGATGTAGAGCGTGTTCGTCTGCGTGGGAGAGAAGGTGTGTGTGTGTGTGTGTGTGTGTGTGTGTGTGTGTGTGTCTGTCTGTGTGTCTAAAGCATGCATGTGTGCATCCATGCATGCGTGTGCGTGCGCGCGCTCGTGCCCGTGTGTGCGTACGTGCATGTGTGTGTGCGTGCGTGCGTTTATGTGTGTGCGCGCGCGCGCGTGCGTGTGTGTGTACACGCGCGTCTGTGTGCGTGTGTTCGTGCGTGCGTGCGCGCTGGCGTATATATGTGTATACATGAGTGCACGCGCGCTCCATGCATGTGTTCCCATGACCGTCATGTGTCTCCTTTTCCTTCTTTTCGTTCACCACCACCACCCTACCCCCCCCCCCCTCCCCCCCCCCCCCCCCCCCCCCCCCCCCCTCATCTTTCCTTACCAATGTTTCCCCTGCCAGTCGGTGGGGAGTGTGGGGGGTTGACAGAGTGATGCATCAGACTGGTCAGTGCTATCAGGGCTCTGCAGAGTCACAGCACTGCCTGCCTACCTGCACAGGGCCTCTATGGTGAACACCATGCCTTCCAGTCCTCCTCCGTATCGATACGTATAGCCCGCCCACAGGGGCCTTTTCTGATGACTGATTAGATGATCCCCACTGGTCCTATTCTTTTTGTTGCTTTTATTTTATCTTTGGGGGGTGTGGGAGGGATGGTGGGTTGGGGGTGGGGTGGTGGTGGTGGGGTTGGGGGGGTCTAGTTCTCTCCCTTGTAGTGTTCTTCTTTCTCTCACCATTTCTCTTCTCCTCCTCCTCTCTCTGTCTGTCTGTCTGTTTCCATCTGTGTGTGTGTGTGTGTGTGTGTCTGTCTCTGTGTCTGTTTATGTGTGTATGTGTGTGTCTGTGTCTCTATATGTCTGTGTGTGTCTGTATGTGTTTCTGTCTGTCTGTCTGTCTCTCTTGTCTTCAAGACAAAGACAGAATTGCACATGAGTACAATAACAACAACATACCTTTACACAGAAAAACCCAGAAGTTTAGTTGTTTTTTTAAAAAAGAGATCAAAACCGAGAATGGCAAAAACAGTTTTGGCTTTGAGCTGCTTTGCAGACAGACAATCCAGATTAGAACCTGTCTTGCTCTGTAGTTTAAAGCCACCGATCCTAGACATACCCTTCCCCCTCCCCCCCATCCCCACACATACACACAAAGATCTTATCTAAAAAATGAATCGTAGAGCACACACAAAGAGACTGATGCGCAGAAATGTTACATGATATTGTTTCAATCAATTTACACAACTAATGATAAACCATGGCATATCTGGGGTTATTTCATGACGCTTTCATTTTGACATGTTGACATGTTTTGGGAGAGGTGCGTGCACGCGTTTGGGTGTGTGTCTGGACGGGGGGGGATGGGGGAGGGGGGGTAAGGGGAGAGTGGAGAGTGGGTAGGTGTGGATGTAGGAGTGGGTGTATTTGTGCCTTCCTGCTTTAGAGGAAATCACTTTTCGTTTGATTCTTTTTGCCTTCAATCTTTGTAAGCACATATCTATTTAAAGTACTGTGTGTACACGTGTGCGCGCTTGCTTGTGTGTGTGTGTGTGTGTGTGTGTGTGTGTGTGTGTGTGTGTGTGTGTGTGTGTGTGTGAGTGAGTGAGAGAGAGAGAGTGCGCGCGCACAAACGCGCGAGTTCATGCAAATACATGTATGCATGTTATCTTTTTATTCAGACAGATTTTTTAATGCTTTTCTAGTTTATAGTCTCTACTGAATTATGAGCCTACATTGATGTATGTGTGGGGGCAGGGGGAGGGTGCAACTTTGATTTGAATTTATCTTGGAATGTTTAAAAGATATCGAGCATATTTTTTCTTGATTCTTTATCTTATCATTTTTCATCAATATAATCATGAGCCTGCCAGAGCTGCAGATGCCCTTCAATGGATGATGAAAGTATTTTCACTTGACTTAACCATGTTTGTGAATAGTGATTGTAATATGGTTCAGTTCATCTGGCTACATACTCGTTTGGAATTGGATTGATTTGCTAACAGTTTTTTGTTTTGTTTTATGTCATTCACTGACATCCCTAATAAGTATGACCTTTGTGCTTAAGTGGATTATAAAAACTCTATTCTATGAATCACCTCAAAATATGTATTGTGATCACAGCAACAACAACAACAAAATGATTGAAAAAGCCCTCATCACTCTGCACAAATAATAATCTTGTGAGAATAATAATGACATCACAGTGCAGAATAAGTCACTAAAGCACTGACAATATGTGTATCTTTGCTAGAACAAATCACGACATCCCATGGCGAATTCTTCACTAAAGCGCTATACACTGTGTATCCTTTACACACGTAAACTTACAAGCATTTTGATGGTGATTACAATGGAAAATCACACTGTCAGGATTACCATTACAAGCACAGTGAGTCAGTGCTAGAGATTCGCTCTGTAAAAACAAGGCTGGGGGTGGCTGGCTGTTCATGAAACAGGGTCACCACCATCAGAAGCAGTATCAGCAGCAGCAGCAGTATCAGCAGCAGCAGTATCAGCAGCAGCAGCAGCAGAAGCAGTATCAGCAGCAGCAGCAGCAGCAGCAGTATCAGCAGCAGCAGCAGCAGCAGCAGCAGTATCAGCAGCAGCAGTATCAGCAGCAGCAGCAGCAGCAGCAGCAGTATCAGCAGCAGCAGCAGCAGCAGTATCAGCAGCAGCAGTATCAGCAGCAGCAGCAGCAGCAGCAGTAGCAGCAGCAGCAGCAGCAGTATCAGCAGCAGCAGCAGCAGCAGTATCAGCAGCAGTATCAGCAGCAGCAGTATCAGCAGCAGCAGCAGCAGCAGCAGTATCAGCAGCAGCAGCAGCAGCAGTATCAGCAGCAGCAGCAGCAGCAGCAGTATCAGCAGCAGCAGCAGCAGCAGTATCAGCAGCAGCAGTATCAGCAGCAGCAGCAGCAGCAGTATCAGCAGCAGCAGCAGCAGCAGCAGTATCAGCAGCAGCAGTATCAGCAGCAGCAGCAGCAGCAGCAGTAGCAGCAGCAGCAGCAGCAGTATCAGCAGCAGCAGCAGCAGCAGCAGTATCAGCAGCAGCAGTATCAGCAGCAGTATCAGCAGCAGCAGTATCAGCAGCAGCAGCAGCAGCAGCAGTATCAGCAGCAGCAGCAGCAGCAGTATCAGCAGCAGCAGCAGTATCAGCAGCAGCAGCAGCAACAGCAGTATCAGCAGCAGCAGTATCAGCAGCAGCAGCAGCAGCAGCAGTATCAGCAGCAGCAGCAGCAGCAGTATCAGCAGCAGCAGTATCAGAAGCAGCAGCAGCAGTAGCAGCAGCAGCAGCAGCAGCAGTATCAGCAGCAGCAGCAGCAGCAGCAGTATCAGCAGCAGCAGTATCAGCAGCAGTATCAGCAGCAGTATCAGCAGCAGCAGTATCAGCAGCAGCAGCAGCAGCAGCAGCAGCAGTATCAGCAGCAGCAGCAGCAGCAGTATCAGCAGCAGCAGCAGCAGCAGCAGTATCAGCAGCAGCAGCAGCAGTATCAGCAGCAGCAGTATCAGCAGCAGCAGCAGTATCAGCAGCAGCAGCAGCAGTATCAGCAGCAGCAGTATCAGCAGCAGCAGCAGCAGCAGCAGTAGTAGCAGCAGCAGCAGCAGCAGTATCAGCAGCAGCAGCAGCAGCAGTATCAGCAGCAGCAGTATCAGCAGCAGTATCAGCAGCAGCAGTATCAGCAGCAGCAGCAGCAGCAGTATCAGCAGCAGCAGCAGCAGCAGTATCAGCAGCAGCAGCAGCAGCAGCAGCAGTATCACCAGCAGCAGCAGCAGCAGCAGTATCAGCAGCAGCAGTATCAGCAGCAGCAGCAGCAGCAGCAGTATCAGCAGCAGCAGCAGCAGCAGCAGTATCAGCAGCAGCAGTATCAGCAGCAGCAGCAGCAGCAGTAGCAGCAGAAGCAGCAGCAGCAGTATCAGCAGCAGCAGCAGCAGCAGCAGTAGCAGCAGCAGCAGCAGTATCAGCAGCAGCAGCAGTATCAGCAGCAGCAGTATCAGCAGCAGTATCAGCAGCAGCAGTATCAGCAGCAGCAGCAGCAGCAGTATCAGCAGCAGCAGCAGCAGCAGTATCAGCAGCAGCAGCAGCAGCAGCAGTATCAGCAGCAGCAGCAGCAGCAGCAGTATCAGCAGCAGCAGTATCAGCAGCAGCAGCAGCAGCAGCAGCAGTATCAGCAGCAGCATCAGCAGCAGCAGCAGTATCAGCAGCAGCAGCAGCAGTATCAGCAGCAGTAGCAGCAGCAGTATCAGCAGCAGCAGCAGCAGTATCAGCAGCAGCAGCAGCAGTATCAGCAGCAGCAGTATCAGCAGCAGCATCAGCAGCAGCAGCAGTAGCAGCAGCAGCAGCAGCAGCAGTATCAGAAGCAGCAGCAGTATCAGCAGCAGCAGTATCAGCAGCAGTATCAGCAGCAGCAGTATCAGCAGCAGCAGCAGCAGCAGCAGCAGTATCAGCAGCAGCAGCAGCAGCAGCAGTATCAGCAGCAGCAGCAGCAGCAGCAGCAGTATCAGCAGCAGCAGCAGTAGCAGCAGTATCAGCAGCAGCAGTATCAGCAGCAGCAGCAGCAGCAGCAGTATCAGCAGCAGCAGCAGCAGCAGCAGTATCAGCAGCAGCAGTATCAGCAGCAGCAGCAGCAGCAGCAGTAGCAGCAGCAGCAGCAGCAGCAGTATCAGCAGCAGCAGCAGCAGCAGTAGCAGCAGCAGCAGCAGCAGCAGTATCAGCAGCAGCAGCAGTATCAGCAGCAGCAGCAGTATCAGAGCCAGTGCCAGACAAAAGATGAGGTGTCTGCAGAAAAAGGAGGGTGTGTGTGTGTGTGTGTGGGGGGGGGGGGTGTTGTCCATCTGCCTCTGTGTTCATTGCGTGTCACAGATGATGGTGGGGATAAGGACAAGTTATGTTGTCCCCTTTCCTGTGTTCTTCTCTTGGCTGGGTATTAGGTTTGGCTGAATGTGATATTTATCTGGAAGTGCAGGGGGGAAATATGTGTATGTGTCGGGGGCGGGGGGAGGGGAGGTGGGCCGGGCGTGTGTGTGTGGAGGGAGGTTGCGCGCGCGCGTGCGTGCGTGTGTGTGTGTGTGTGCAGTGTGTGTGTGTGTATGCGTGTGTATGTGTGTGAGTGTGTGTGTATGCACTGGGTGCGTTTCTAGGTCATCACTGTTATCTTTGTACATGCCTACAAGTGCTGTACTTGCCCTTCATGAGACATCTAAAGTGCTTTGACTTGACTTGACTTAACGATTTTCGTGCTTATTAATTGTTATTTAATTCAATAGGTTGTGGGAGTTATTTATTTGGGAATTGATTGGATTGATTGGCAACATCTTACTTGTTTATCATTCATTGACAGCCCTACTATGACCTTTGCATTTAATCAAACTTACGAATGCTTGGTTATATGAATGACCTCAATGTTACGCATCGAAACAACAAGATGGAAAAAAAACCGATTGAATAAACGACAGCATGACTGTACAAAATCAATAATCCTGCGAGAATAATAATGACATCCCGTGTCGAATTCTTTACTAAAGCACTTGAAAATTGTGTATCCTCCACACACCCAAAGTGAATATCATTTTGAGGGCAATCAAAAATAGAAAATGCCACTACTAGGATTGCCACTATGAACACAGTGAGTCAGTGCTGTAGATCAGCTCTGAAGAGAAAACAAGGCTGGTGTGGCTGGCTGTTCATGAAACAGGGACCCCAGCAGCAGAAGCAGCAGCAGCAGCAGTATCAGCAGCAGCAGCAGCAGCAGCAGCAGCAGCAGCAGCAGCAGTATCAGCAGCAGCAGCAGTATCAGCAGCAGCAGCAGCAGCAGCAGCAGCAGTATCATCATCAGCAGCAGCAGCAGCAGCAGCAGCAGTATCAGCAGCAGCAGTATCAGCAGCAGCAGCAGCAGCAGTATCAGCAGCAGCAGCAGCAGCAGCAGCAGTATCAGCAGCAGCAGCAGAAGCAGCAGCAGTCATCACATCAGCAGCAGCAGCAGCAGCAGCAGTATCAGCAAGCAGCAGTATCAGCAGCAGCAGCAGCAGCAGCAGCAGCAGTCATCATCAGCAGCAGCAGCAGCAGCAGCAGCAGTATCAGCAGCAGCAGTATCAGCAGCAGCAGCAGCAGCAGTATCAGCAGCAGCAGCAGCAGCAGTATCAGCAGCAGCAGCAGAAGCAGCAGCAGCAGTATCAGCAGCAGCAGCAGCAGCAGCAGTATCACCAGCAGCAGTATCAGAGCCAGTGCCAGACAAAAGATGAGGTGTCTGCGGAGAAAGAAGGAGGGGGTGTGTGTGTGGTGTGGGGGGGGGGGGGTGTTGTCCATCTGCCTCTGTGTTCATTGCGTGTCACAGATGATGACGGGGATAAGGACAAGTTATGTTGTCCCCTTTCCTGTGTTCTTCTCTTGGCTGGGTATTAGGTTTGGCTGAATGTGACATTTATCTGGAAGTGCAGGGTGGAAATATGTGTATGTGTGGGGGGTGGGGGGAGGGGGAGGTGGGCCGGGCGTGTGTGTGTGGAGGGAGGTTGCGCGTGCGTGTGCGTGCGTGTGTGTGTGCAGTGTGTGTGTGTGTATGCGTGTGTATGTGTGTGAGTGTGTGTGTATGCACTGGGTGCGCTTCTAGGTCATCACTGTTATCTTTGTACATGCCTACAAGTGCTGTATTTGCCCTTCATGAGACATCTAAAGTGCTTTGACTTGACTTGACTTAACGATTTTCGTGCTTATTAATTGTTATTTAATTCAATAGGTTGTGGGAGTTATTTATTTGGGAATTGATTGGATTGATTGGCAACATCTTACTTGTTTATCATTCATTGACAGCCCTACTATGACCTTTGCATTTAATCATACTTACGAATGCTTGGTTATATGAATGACCTAAATGTTACGCATCGAAACAACAAGATGAAAAAAAAAACCCAATTGAATAAAAGACAGCATGACTGTACAAAAATAATAATCCTGCGAGAATAATAATGACATCCCGTGTCGAATTCTTTACTAAAGCACTTGAACATTGTGTATCCTCCACACACCCAAAGTGAATATCATTTTGAGGGCAATCAAAAAGAGAAAATGCCACTACTAGGATTGCCACTATGAACACAGTGAGTCAGTGCTGGAGATCAGCTCTGAAGAGAAAACAAGGCTGGGGGTGGCTGGCTGTTCATGAAACAGGGACCCCAGCAGCAGAAGCAGCAGCAGTATCAGCAGCAGCAGCAGCAGCAGCAGCAGCAGTATCAGCAGCAGCAGCAGCAGCAGCAGCAGTATCAGCAGCAGCAGCAGTATCAGCAGCAGCAGCAGCAGTATCAGCAGCAGCAGCAGTATCAGCAGTATCAGCAGCAGCAGTATCAGCAGCAGCAGCAGCAGCAGTATCAGCAGCAGCAGCAGTATCAGCAGCAGCAGCAGCAGCAGCAGCAGCAGCAGCAGTATCACCAGCAGCAGTATCAGAGCCAGTGCCAGACAAAAGATGAGGTGTCTGCGGAGAAAGAAGGAGGGTGTGTGTGTGTGTGTGGTGGGGGGGGGGGGGGGGGGGGGTGTTGTCCATCTGCCTCTGTGTTCATTGCGTGTCACAGATGATGACGGGGATAAGGACAAGTTATGCTTGTCCCCTTTCCTGTGTTCTTCTCTTGGCTGGGTATTAGGTTTGGCTGAATGTGACATTTATCTGGAAGTGCAGGGTGGAAATATGTGTATGTGTGGGGGGGGGGGGAGGGGGAGGTGGGCCGGGCGTGTGTGTGTGGAGGGAGGTTGCGCGCGCGGTGCGTGCGTGTGTGTGGTTGTGCAGTGTGTGTGTGTGTATGCGTGTGTATGTGTGTGAGTGTGTGTGTATGCACTGGGTGCGTTTCTAGGTCATCACTGTTATCTTTGTACATGCCTACAAGTGCTGTATTGCCCTTCATGAGACATCTAAAGTGCTTTGACTTGACTTGACTTAACGATTTTCGTGCTTATTAATTGTTATTTAATTCAATAGGTTGTGGGAGTTATTTATTTGGGAATTGATTGGATTGATTGGCAACATCTTACTTGTTTATCATTCATTGACAACCCTATTATGACCTTTGTATTTAATCTAAATTACGAATACTTGGTTATATGAATGACCTCAATGTTACGCATCGAAACAACAAGATGGAAAAAAAAACCCGATTGAATAAACGACAGCATGACTGTACAAAAATAATAATCCTGCGAGAATAATAATGACATCCCGTGTCGAATTCTTTACTAAAGCACTTGAAAATTGTGTATCCTCCACACACCCAAAGTGAATATCATTTTGAGGGCAATGAAAAAGAGAAAATCCCACTACTAGGATTGCCACTATGAACACAGTGAGTCAGTGCTGGAGATCAGCTCTGAAGAGAAAACAAGGCTGGGGGTGGCTGGCTGTTCATGAAACAGGGACCCCAGCAGCAGAAGCAGCAGCAGCAGTATCAGCAGCAGCAGCAGGTATCAGCAGCAGCAGCAGTATCAGCAGCAGCAGCAGTATCAGCAGCAGCAGCAGCAGCAGCAGCAGCAGCAGTATCAGCAGCAGCAGCAGTATCAGCAGCAGACAGCAGCAGCAGTATCAGCAGCAGCAGCAGTATCAGCAGCAGTATCAGCAGCAGCAGCAGCAGCAGCAGTATCAGCAGCAGATCAGCAGCAGCAGCAGCAAGCAGCAGTATCAGAGCCAGTGCCAGACAAAAGATGAGGTGTCTGCGGAGAAAGAAGGAGGGTGTGTGTGTGTATGTGTGTGGTGTGGGGGGGGGGGGGGGGGGTGTTGTCCATCTGCCTCTGTGTTCATTGCGTGTCACAGATGATGAGGGATAAGGACAAGTTATGTCTGTCCCCTTTCCTGTGTTCTTCTCTTGGCTGGGTATTAGGTTTGGCTGAATGTGACATTTATCTGGAAGTGCAGGGTGGAAATATGTGTATGTGTGGGGGGCGGGGGGAGGGGGAGGTGGGCGGGCGTGTGTGTGTGGAGGGAGGTGCGCGCGCGCGTGCGTGCGTGTGTGTGTGTGTGTGCAGTGTGTGTGTGTGTATGCGTGTGTATGTGTGTGAGTGTGTGTGTATGCACTGGTGCGTTTCTAGGTCATCACTGTTATCTTTGTACATGCC
>CM054141.1:68407372-68427372 GCA_028751875.1 Rapana venosa
ACAGTGCACATTCTGGGGGACCTTAGTCGTGTTCATCTGGGGGAGGGGGGATGGCGGGATAGTCTAGTAGTCAGAGTGATACATTCGTGATCTGCTGACTCGGGTTTGAATCTCTTTCAAGACGATTTTTCCTCTGGAGTATACATCAGTGCAGACTCCACTCTCCCCAAAGAGACAATCCACTGAAAAGGAATGGTTCCACTTACATAGATAACACTATGAGATATTTGGCTTGTAACGATAATGGATTATTTAGAATCATTGTAACGATCAGTCACATAAATTTATGTCACTGTCTCAAAAAGGGAAAGTCCAAATATATTAAACGGGTTTCCAAGGTGACATCGCCAGCAGAAATACTGTTTAGCGCACTCTTCACGTCAAGAAGTCTTGTCTTGTACAGTCTTCCTCCTTTGCTGACAGCATGATGTATGTAGGTTGTGCCTGTCTGTACAAATTCCACATTGTTTTTAAAGCTCTGAGCAGCACCTTCGAAGACGGTTATTTCAGTACTAAAAGCTTTGCGCTGGATAACAGGTGAAATGAGGTCAGGCTGTAAGCCTATACACTAGGTGCTCAAGACACTCTTTCTAACGCTCGAAATACCAAACGCGTAACTTCGGTCTGTGGCTGTCACCAACACGCTGCTAGTAGCTAACGTTACGTTGGTTTATATGTTGTTGTTTTTTCTGAAAATGATATTTTGTGAACTAGTTTGATATAATTTCGTTTTCGTTTCAACGATTTTCTGCGTATTATCCATTGAGTTTAATCCTTCAATTTAACGTCTGTTCACTCTTAGTGATATTAGATAATAAGTTAAACGAGTTTAATCCTGATTAATTTGTGTTTATCAATCTTTTCTCAATTAGATTGCATGCTTGTTGTGTTACAACACCTGTTGTTAAGTTCTTTTTTTTTTTGTTTTAAAATGAATTGTGAACTATGTGATATATTTCTTTGTTTAGATTCTGCGTTATCATGATTTGATGTGATTAATTTGTTTAATCTTTTATTGTTTTTATGTTTTTGGTTATAATCTGTTAAATTTTTTGTTTTAAATAAATAAATATGAACTCTGAATGTTGAACAGCGTTGTGGTACTTTGGTGATAATTTTTTTTTTTCTGTTTCTATGTTGTCTTCCATGTGAATTTCCATGTGTGAGATAAGAAAGTATTGAACTGTGAATTGAATGAGAGAGAAGATAGCTATAGACGTCACTCTGGACATGAATGTGTTCTGTCCTGCGTTTCTTCTTCCTTCTTGTCAGCGGTAGGGCCAGAGCTGAGTTGTGCGGTCCATTCATTTACCTCTGTGTGTGGGGATGTGTGTGTGTGTGTGTGCGTGCGTGCGTGCGTGTGTGTGTGTGTGTGTGTTGTGTGGTGTGTGTGTGTGATAAGCTACCTCTTTGTCCCTATTCTCAGTAGTTCCTCAAAACAAGTTTGTAAAGCCATTGGAGTGTCGCGATGTGGTCATATGGACCTAGTTTTCTGGTCATATCTGAAGTCTGCGATCTTCCTATTACCTGACATACCGTCTGATCCGTTGGTGCCAAGTACACACACCCCACACACACCACACACACACACACACACACACACACACACACACACACACACACACACACACACACACACACACACACACACACACACACACACAAATACATTATTTTATCGATTTTCCTCCTTTCTCTGGTTTAATTTATTGGTAAAGGTTGTAATAATGTAGTATTTCAGTATGATCATTAAGAAATGTGTTCTTAGATAGATGGCTTGATGAAGAAAAGCAAATGCATTGCTTATTTAATGTACCATCTGGAAATAAAAATGTCACTTGACTTGACACACACACACATTATCGTGAAAAAATTCATATTGTGTGACAAGCCAAGAGAAACCCATTTGTTTTACTTAAAACGATAATTATGTCGAACCAAAATAAATTATTAAATTTTCATTCGAACTACATCTGAAGACAAGCTTAGACGTATTGGAAAGCCTGGCTCTCTAAAATGCCTTTCTTCCGTGATTCTTTGTTGGTTTTGGTGTGTGTGTGTGTGTGTGTGGTGTGTGTGTGTGTGTGTGTGTGGTGTGTGTGTGTGTGTGTGTGTGTGTGTGTGTGCGTGGTGTGTGTGAGAGAGGAGAGTGTGTGTGTGCGTGTGTGTGTGTGTGTATGTTTGGGGGGGGGGGGGGGTTGTGGGTGGATTTTTTTTTTTTTGGGGGGGGGGTGTTTGTTTTGGTTTGTGTTGTGTGTTTTGTTTTGTTTTGTTGTGTGTTTTGTTGTTTTTGCTTGTTATATTTTTGGGAGGGGGGTATTCCTGTCCTTTCGTTTTGTTGCTAATGTGCTCTGTTGTTGTGTTAGAGCAGATAAGTGGTTATTATTGTTTTTTTTACTCGAGAAGAGAAGGGGGAGGTGGAGGTGCTTTGCTACCGCTTTCATTTCTTTGTCATTGTTTGTTTTTCTTGGTTTGTTGTTGTTGTTGGTGGTGGTGGTGTTTTGTTTTGTTTGTCTTTTGATGGATGACTCGATTTTTTTGGAAAAAACACCCACAAAAATGGGAGCACGCATACGTGGGTATGCGCGTGCTTGTGTGTGTGGAAGGGAGGACAACGAGTGTCGCTGTGGCTTCTGTTGTCATTGCTTACGGCTATGAATGGCCTGTGTGTATTTGTATTTCTGTTAATGTTAAGAGTGAGTGGTGTGATCATGAAACCTTACGCGATATTTTTTCTTGACTTTACTTTCCTTTTCATTTTTTCCCCTAGTGTATCACTTTTCTACTTTCGTCAATTTTTTGTTTCTTCTTTTTATTTTTATTTTTTGTTCTCGTTTTGTTGTTACTGTTGTTGTGGTTGTTGTTGATAATGTTGTTGTCGTTCTTAGATAGATGGTTTGAATTTGCATTGTATAAAAAAGCAAAGTCATTGTTTATTCAATGTACTATTTGGAAGTAAAGTTTGGCTTTAGTTTTGACTTTGACTTTTACACACTCGCGCGCGCGGGCGCGTAAGATCAACAAAAGAACGTTGTGTGGGGAACACGACTGTGCTGCTGTATGGTATGGTATGGTGTGGTATGGTATGGTATGGTATGGTATGGTATGATATGGTATGATATGGTATGATATGATATGGTATGATATGGTATGGTATGGTATGGTATGGTATGGTATGATATGGAGATATGTATTATATGGTATGGTATGGTATGTGGTATGTATGTGAGTTATGGTGTGGTATGGTATTGGTATTGGTTATGGTTGATTATTGGTATTTTATGGTATGGTATGATATGGTATAGTATGATATGGTTAGGGTATGATATGGTAGGGTATGTATGGTATGGTGTGGTTATGGTGTGGTATGGTATGGTATGGTATGGTAGGGTAGGGTATGGTATGGTCTGGTATGGTAATGCATTGTAATGTATTGCATTGTATTGCATTGTACTGTCTTGTTTTGTCTTGTGTTGTCTCGTAGGTCTTGTATTGTCTTGAATTGTATGTATTGCATTATATCATATTGTATTGTATACCATTTAAGTCACGGCAGATGTAGATGCATGAAATTCGGGCTGCTCTTCCCGGGAAGAGCTGGTCGCCACAACAGCAGCGCCACCTTTTTTTTTCTTTTCCTCTCTGCATATATATTTGGTTTGCTATCAGAGTGGCGTTTTTCTTTTAAAAAAATGTTGCCAGGGACAACCCAACCCTTTTGTTGCCGTGGGTTTTTCTACGTGCAGTAAATGAGTATTGCACACGAGACCTCGGTTCATCCTCTAATCTAAAAGACTAGCACCATCACGGTCTAGTGAGTGGGGGAAAAGTTTCGGGCAAGAAAGGGGATCGAACTGCCACACGCTTGAAACTTGGACTGTTTGCTTTCTAGACAGGTGCATTACCTCTAGACCACCGATCCCCTGAGAAGCTGCACAGCGATTGGCAGTGGGAAGGCAAGGGGATTTGGGGGTTGTCGTGTGGCGGGCAGACTAGACCTGCCTTACCGTGTCACGGCACGCTGACACAGCGCAGTCTGTAGAATGGGAGGATGACACTCGGGGTAAAGACTTCCACTGCTGCGGAGGAGGGGGAGCCAGAGAAAGAGGGCTTACACCTAAGACCCCGTGAAGATGCCGAGGTCCTGTCAGTATAAATAGCATCCCCACCGTCTGGAATTTCTGTGTTAGGATTTCCCTCTTTCCTAACCTAAGGTTTCTGCCTTGTTCCTTTCCTTCCTGTCACTTCCTTCTTGGCTATTGCTTCGTCTTCTTGGTCCGTTCTCCGGCCTTTGTTCTTCCAAGAAGACTAAGAAGATAACAAGTCTCTCCCGTGTTGAAATAATACAAGCATCATCAAAACGAGAAAATCATATTAGAAAATACAAAACACGCTCTTTGGATTAAATATGGCCAACTTCACATAAAGACATTTTGATAGCTTGTTCGTTAACTTCTGTGATTTTTTTGTTTATTTCTTCTTCTTTTACTTCTGCTTTTATTTCGAGGATAATGAAATAACATCTTCTTTAATCCATACCCGTATCAGTTTTGGAAATGTTTGTATCCAGTTCCACGCACACAATTGACTACTCTTCCCACTGCTGAGCTGTTTAACTTTTGTAAGTTTTTGGGCTTGGCACAGTTTATTACTTATTTTTATTTATCTCATCCCAAGGATTTTGGGAATGAATGCAGCCTGCACTGTTTTAAATCAAGAACAATTTCATCTTGGACAGTTCGAACTGGGTTGCCAGCCACGATACAATTCACTCCAACCACAGGCGTCCGTTTATGTTTGCAAAGCGTGCCTCCCACCATATTCATTCTGTTGGGGTCGAGGGACAGCATGGTCAGTTACTCGGACACCTGGAGAGGAGTTGAATAAGGATCAGCAGGGAGGGACGTTTGCACACAGTAATCACATCCTGTCTCCACTCTTCTTCTTGTACCTGCGTTATCCACAGAGACAGGAGGAGGGGAGGAGAGAAGATGGCAGGATGACGAGAAGAGGGATGAGGAGTAAGAGGGAGAGAGAGACAGGGGAGAGGGAGTGAAGAAGAGATGAGTCAACTTGGACTGGAGGGAGAGAGAGGAAGAGAGAGAGAAAGAGAGAAGAGAGAGAGAGGAGAGATTAAATTGCACCTACACACACTCACATACATACACCCACTTGCACGCACGCAACGCTGCAGCGCACAGGCTAGAGGAAAGAATTAAAAACAGACAGACAGGCACAGAGGAACTGACAAAAAAAACCAGACAGATAAACAAACAGGGAAACAGAAAAATAAAGAAACACACGAACATACACACCAACAAAATGAATAAACAGGCAACAAAACAAAGACAAAGATATGTATGACCTGTCTCCATCGCCACTTGCGTCGGCAGGAGTCTCACGCAATGCCGCCAGGGTT
This sequence comes from Rapana venosa, assembly GCA_028751875.1. Lineage (NCBI taxonomy): Eukaryota > Metazoa > Mollusca > Gastropoda > Neogastropoda > Muricidae > Rapana > Rapana venosa. The sequence continues at coordinate 68,412,792 of CM054141.1, forward strand.
CGCCATCTCTCCCTGTCTCTGCTGTGTTCTACCATCTCCTGTAGCCCTCCTCCCAGACCACTGATCTCAGTGATGTTGGCAGTGTAGGATGTTGGCAGTGTAGGATGTTGGTGGTCTGCCTTTTTTTCCTTCTGCCACCAGTCTTACTTTGGAGAACTGCTGTCATCAGGATTTCATGTGTGTTTCTCTTTGCTTGACCAACATATATCAGTGTATGCTGACCAATGTCAGATAGCATATTCAAGTCTTGGTGCAATGAGTTCATCAAGAAAGCTTTTATTTGTTCTTCTGTCTTCCTATTTTACTCTTGGAAGTCGCCTGTAGAACCATATTAAATTTTCGGCTGAGTTTAATCTATCCCTTTTCATTTAATATCGTAACACCCGGGCCTCTGACCCATACAGCAACACAAGCTAGATTAGTGGTTTTACAACTCTGATTTAAAAAAAAAATCTTTAGTATAGGCTCTGTCTTTCCAAATATTGATGAAAAGAATCACCTTTTTCCTGGGAATACCGATTCTAGCCTTGACTTCTTGTGGACACAAGCGATTATTCTCTCTTACAAAAACATTCGTTCCACTGATTTTGAAATTCTGAGGGGTGACTGTAGCATTGATTTGCATCACTTTGGTCTTTTTGGCAACATTTCAACTCAAGGTCAGCAGTGTTGCCCTCTACATCGACTCTGTAGAGGTTGTTCTTATGCTTCTAATATCACAGACAAGGAGTGCTGTATCATCAGCGTACCTGAGGTTAGTGATGCATGTGAGATGTATGAAAGAAAAACAATAATAAGAGAAGCAATCAAAGAATTCCACAGCGAAATCAGATTTTCTGTACAGCAGGTGCACTTGCTAATAGCAGGGTCAGCAACACGATAGTCCCCAAGAAGCAGACAAGGATAAACTGCTAAATAGGCCGGTTGGGAATTTGAACTCACTCTCTCGGAACTTAGAGACAGAAATATGAGAATGGGAGGAGGGGAGAGAGAAAAAATAGACAGACAGACAGATAGATAGACAGACAGACTAAGGGACCTAACAGAATGGCAATATGAAAAAGAGAACAAGCAAATAAATAAATGATCAAACATACAAGCAAACAAACAAATTACGACAACAATTTATGAAGAAATTAAGAAAAAAATATGACTAAAGAAAGAAAGAAAGAAGAGAGAGAGAGAGAAAGAAGAAACAAACAAACAAAGAGAAAGAAAGAAACAAAGAAAAAAAAGAAAGAGAGAGACAGAGACAGAGAGAACAAAAGAAAGAAAGAGAGAGGGGGGGGGGGGGGGAAAGACAGACAGACAGCAAGAAAGAAAGACAGAAAGAAGAAGAAAGAAAGAAAAGAAAGAAAAGAAAAAGAAAGAGAAAGAAAGAAAGAGGAAAGAGAGAGAGAGAGAGACAGACAGACAGACAAACAGAAAAACAGAAACAAAGGAAGAAAGACAGAAAGAAAGAAAGAAAGAAAGACAGAAAAAAGACAGACATAAAAAGAAAGAAAGAAAAGAAAGAAAGAAAAAGACAGACAGAAAAACGACAAAGAAAGAAGAAGAAAGAAAAGAAAGAAAAGAAAAAAAAAGAAGAAAAGACAGAAAACAGACAGAAAGACAGAAGTACATAAAAAAACAAAAGAAAAAAATGCACACAAATAGATTGAAACACAATACAACAGGAAAACAGAAAAAAAAACAAGCAAATAAACACCATTTCAACACGCAGCAAAGAAGACAAAGACACACAAGACGCAGAAGAAATCGGAAAATAAGGAGGTCACATTTCTAGATAGTGCTCTTTCTAATAAGCAGACGATCACCATGATGGTTGTCCCCGAAAAGCGGACAAGGATAAACTGCAAAAGAGACCCCGGGGAATGTTAATGTACCTCTGGGTGTATTGCATCTATAGCCCCCTCCTCTGTCTCTTTCTCCTCCCTTCCCTCCCTCCTTCCCTCTTTCTCTGTTTCCACTATTCTTATCATGTCTGTTTTTCTGTCTGTCTGTCTTTGTTTCTGCGTCTCTCTGTCTGTATGTCTGTCTTCCTGCCTGCCTGCCTGCCTGCCTGCCCGCCTGCCTGCCTGTCTGTCTATCTGTCTGACTGTTGGCTGTCTTTTCTATCTGTCTGTCTGCTGCTTGCTCTTCTGTCTGTCTGTCTGTCTGTCTCTCTCTCTCTCTCTCTCTCTCTCTCTCTCTCTCTCTCTCTCCCTCTCCCTCTCCTCTCTCTCTCGTGAAATAGTAATCAATCATCTACCTGTTGATTGATACAGGTAAGTCAGTGAAGAAAATACAGACGGACGTGACCACCCTGTGTAACATAAAGGCGCCACATACACTCACACATCACACATTGCCCCACGCCGAGGTCCGCTGCGCTGGGCCTGATTTGTCAGGTGCCACGTGTTTTTGCTTATATGACAGCCAAGAATATTTGATGTCTGAGAGTGCAGTGTTGAAGAAGGACCCTTTCCTGCATTTCCCGGCACGTCAGTTAACAAGGCATTAAAATATAGGGCTGCACTTTGCAGTGGGCTTTTCTCTCATGTCGACTTGTTTATCTCTGTATAACTTTAGTCTCCTCCTCCAGAGAAAAACAAATGTATCAGCACTACCCTTTAACAAGCCTCTTATATCTTTTTTAAAGAAAGAAAGAAAGAGTGGAAGAAAGACAGGATGAAATATATTTTTTTAAAATATATTCACACCAAAAAGAAAGAAGGAAAGAAAGAATGTAAAAGGAAAGAAATGAAAGGTGGAAAAATGAATCAATAAAAGTCAGATAAAAGGAAATAAAGAAAAGATCAAAAGAAAAGAAAAGACAAGAAAAGAACAGAACATTAAACAAAAAGAAAGAAAAGAAAAGAAAATATAAGAAATGAAAAGAATAGAAAGAAAACAGAAACGAGACAAATAAAAGACTAGGGGGAAAAAAACAACACCAACAAACAAACGAGCAAACCAAAGACCAAAGACAGCAAAGTATGGAAGACACAGGAGAAAGAAGAATTAGAAGAAGACGCAGCAGCAGCAGCAGCAGCAGCAGCAGAAGTGTGAGGCGAGGTCAGATTTCTGCACAGCACTCAGTCTAATAAGCAGCACGCCAGCAACATGACTGTCCCCCGCCTGCAGACAAGGATAAACTGCAAAAGAGACCTTGGGGAATTTTAATGCACCCTCTGTCTAGCTCTATTGGATTTACAGCCCCCCCCCATCTTCTCTGGGTGTGTGTGTGTGTGTGTGTGTGTGTGTGTGTGTGTGTGTGTGTGTGTGTGTGTGTGTGTGTGTGTGTGTGTCGCTGTCTGTGTCTGTTGTCTGTGTTTTGTCTGTTGCTGTTTGTCTGTCTCTCTCTCTCTCTTGTCTCGTCTCTATCTCTGTCTGTCTGTCTTCTTCTGTCTGCTGTCTGTCTGTCTGTCTCTCTCTCTTCTCTCCCTCCCTCCTCTCTCTCTCTCTCTCTCTCTCCTCTCTCTCTCTCTCTCTCTTTCTATCTCTATGTCTTGATCCATCTTTTGTCTCTCTTTTGTGGTTTGTCTATCCCGGAAATCTCTCTTTCTCATGATGCTAATTGATTCATGATTCTTGTTTCATTTACTTTACTCTCTTCTTCTCTTCTTCTTCTTTTCTTCTTCTTTCTTCTTCAAATTCTTTCTTCTTCTTCTTCTTCTTCTTCTTCTTCTTCTTCAAATTCTTCAAATTCTTCAAATTCTTCTTCAATTCTTCTTCAAATTCTTCTTCTTCAAATTCTTCTTCAAATTTTTCTTCAAATTCTTCTTCTTCAAATTCTTCTTCTCCTTCTCCTTCTTCTTCATTTCCGTCCACGCCTTTCTTTAAAAAAAGAAAACACATGATTCCCCTCCTTCTTTCTCGCCTCTGACACGTGAAAACAAAACAAAACCACTACCAGCAGCAAAACAGACCTTGGTTTTAAAACAAGCGGTGATGCAAACGTGTTCATCTTTATTAGCAGCCACACCAAGGGACGACTTTTAGCTCTGAATCAAAAAAAAGGACACCCAGTAATTCGATCGATTCACACATTTCTCCTGAGCGGGCCCTCGCTGGGATATCACTGCGGACAGGTCTAAAGCGATTGCTCTGCCCGTTTTTATGCCGCCATCTTGAGATGGATTGTCGCAAAGAGAAGCTTGGGGAAGGAGACTGAGTGGAATGGAAAGAGGATTTGAAGAGGAGGAGGAGGAGGAGAGGAGAGAGAAGGAGGAGGAGGAGACTCGGGTAGAGAGAATGATATTACATTACATGAAAGATTACAGGGTGGGTTTGGTAGTCTGGATGTGAAGTCTTTGATTTAGAAGATAGGTTTGGGGTTTCGAAAGTTTGCAGGGTTTTTTTGTGTTTGTCTTTCCCGTAGTCTATAGAAGATTCAGGGTTAGTCTGCTTTAGATGGTAGGTGGAAGTCTAGAAGAAAGAGTGTTTATTCAAATTCATTGATCAGTTTATAGGGAGATAAAGGTGGAAAGGGTAGCTGCCCTTTGTAAATTTCTATTAACAAATACTGTTATAAATAGACAAAAAAGCCGAAAAGTTAACTAATATAATCTTTTCTTTGTCGATCTTTCCTTCTTTTCTTTCTTTCTTTCTTTCTTTCTTTCTTTTTCCCCTCTTTCCTTGCTCTATTTCTTTCTTTCTTTCTTCCCCTGTTTTCTTCCTTCTTCTTGCTTTCTTCCTTTCGTTATCTCTTTCGCTGTATTTTGTTTCTCTTTGTGTTGTTTTGTCTCAGTCCTTCTTTCTCTTTTTTGCCTCTTTATTTCCTTTCTTTTTTGCTTCTGTGTTCCTTTCTTTCCTTCTTTCTTTCCTTCTTGCATTCTTTCCTTTCCTTTTCTTTTTCTTTTTCTTCCCTCTTTTCTTCGAGGTTTCCTTTCTTTTCTTCAATATTCTGTTTTAATGCAGAGATACAATTTGTTTTAATCCATCATAGATTTCTCATGTAGTGTTTTAAAAACCGATTTGACGTCTGATGATTTAAGAATGCAGTCAGTATCATTTGGATCATTCACACAGTTTTGGAAGATGAAAAAGAACACTATCAAGCTCATGTTTAAGATCACCAAGCTCGAAGCGGCAATATGATGTATTGAGTTCGTTAGAAAAAGTTTCCTGTGCGTATAGGGTCATTGACAGTGCTGAAAATGTGGAGTTTGCTTGCACCGAAAGTACCTTTACCCCTCCCCCCTCTCACACACACCCACACACACACGCTCGCTCACACCCCCACACACACGCTCGCTCACACACACACACACGCACACACACACACGCACGCACGCACGCACATACGCACACACACACATCTGCCATGTTACATCTCCGAAAGTGTTCAAGATCTTGTTTGTACGAATTTTTATCCACCTGATTTTTGTTTCTGAAGTGGGTTTTTTGTACTGCTCTACAAGCTAATCCATCGTCGCTCCGAAACACAATGGCTTTTTGGTGGTGTTTTCATTAAGGTATGATGTCAAAGACTTTGGAGTAAGACACGTCATCAGCCTGTTTTCCCACACTGTTTCTCTCTGTTTATAAGTCTATATGGCACACCAAAACCACCCAAAAACACTTTTGTCACACATGAAATTACTAATCCAGGTTTTATCATCATTGTGTTATTAATACTGTTGCCAATTCCATAAAGAAATTGGTTCACTTCTTTTGCACATAATTATCTTATGATTCAGACGGCTGTGGATATATTTGTTAATCTAACCCTTGGTTGTCGTCGTAAAGCAGGTGAGATGCTGGTAGCAGATGAGCAAGAAGACAGATAGAAAGACAGGCTTACAGAAAGACTACATCAGAAAAAAGTCACGCACAGCTATCAACCATCAGATACTATGGAGAAGAAAATGAGAGAGATCACTTGGAAAAAACCACACAGGCTAAATATAAAAGTGTATCCAAAACCGAATTAGTGAGTCACTGTAGAATGCATTTGCAGATAGGACGTTCTGGTCAAGAACTAGTTATCAGACCAAAACTCGCAAAAGTGTATACAGCAAGGCTTTTTCCTTGTTCCTTATCTTAATTTTACCTTCTTCTCTGTTTTCTGCCGTTTTGGACCATCCTCCTACCTTTTGTTCCAGAAAAAAAAAACCTAACTCAAAAGATAATAATCCTCTCCCTCGCTGAAATCGTATGCCCTAGGCTTGACTTGTCAGACGCTTAATGGCAGTACAACGCATTTTCGCCCATATCACAACAAGGTGGCAGGATGGTTTAGACGTGTGCCCGAGAACAACCATGATGTTCTGGGTTCAATTCCCAACCTTGCCTTTCCTTCCGAGAAAAGAAAAGGGGAAGTGAATGTCAAAGTCCTTCGGATTAGACTATAAACCGAGGCCCCGTGTGCGAACGCACACAAACATCTTGCACACACGTTAACAGTCCGTTCCGCCTTAGGGAACAGTAGGCCATTGTGTGCCGGCAGGAAGAGAGGACAACAACACCAACAAACAAACCCGCATGTATGCAGGTGCCGTGTTTAGACACAATGCACTAACTAGGAACGCGGCTACCAAACTGATGGAGGGAAATCCCTGTCGCATTAGCAAGTACATCACCATTGGTGAACCTCGGAGCTGTAACCGTGGAACAACACAGAATGTAGCACAGCCAACAGTGACTGTCAGTGGGCCATGACACGACGACAACAACGACGACGAGGACGACAGAAGGAAGAAGAAGAAGAAGAAGAAGAAGAAGAAGAATGCGAAGATGACGATAACGACGACGATGATGATGGTGATGACGACGACGATGACGACGACAACGAAGAATGCGAAGAAGAAGAAGATGACGATGATTATGATGATGATGATGATGAATGCGAAGATGATGATGATGATAATGATGATGCTGACGCTGACGACGATGATGGCGACGATGATGATGACGACAAGGACGACGACGACGATGAAGAAGAAGAAGAAGAAGAAGAAGAAGAACAACAACAACAACAACAACAAACAGCAACAACAAGACTGCAATGCAAGCACAACTGAGAGGCAATACCCTCATGATGGCACCTTCTCCCTGGAGAATCGAGCTCACATTTCAAGCAGACTACCGTGACTGAAAGTGATATGCAATACGACACGACACGACACGACACGACACGCGATAGTACATTATTTTGATATGCGGCAAAATGATCTGATAGGATATCAACTTCAGAATATAGCTTCGAACATGTCTTGACAAGTTCTCAATTGTGCGAGAACAAAATATACCCATCAAGTTTGTTGAGTCCTTTTGATCTCAAAATATTTTAATATTATGCTACCTCTGTGAGTGTGTTTACGGTAGATTCATCCATTACCTTAAATACTTTTTATTTTTGATAAAGGAGACTGGTAGATACATATCTCTGTCTCTGTCCCAGTGTCTGTCTCTGTATCTGTCTGTCTGTCTGTCCCCCCTCTCTCTCTCTCTCTCGCTTTCTCTCTCTCTCTCTGTCTCTCTCTCTCTCTCTTTCTCTGTGTATTTCTTTACTTCTACACATGGATACTTTCTGCCTTATTTCTTTCCTTTCTTTATTTTCTAGAGGTTTTTGTTCTTGTTGTTGTAATTGAATCTTTGACAAATCACTTTCAAAATGATGGAAAAGTTGTAAGTGGCTACATGCACTTGTTGTCCTCCACTACTATTTCCTCAGTAATTCCTTTCCTTCTTTCTGACTTTTTTTATTGTTTAATTCATTCATTCCTTCTTTCTTTTCTTTCTTTCTTTCTTTTTTCTTTCTTATCTTTTTCTTTTCCTACTGCCTTTCTATCCTTTCTTTCTTTCTTTCTTTCGTTCTGATCTTTCCTTGTCTTTCTTTCTTTTATTCTTTCTGTCTTTCTGTCTGTCTTTCTTCCTTTTTCATATTCTTTCTTGCTTTTTTATATTCTTTCTTTCTTTCCTTCAAACAGCCATTTATCTTACAGAAAAAGACATAGCCTCACACAGACATATATGAAAGGAAAGAAGCAGTAAAAAAAAACCCTCTTGTTCTTCATCTACCTCAAGTACCCGCAACTCTACCCCCTACCTCGCTCTCCCCTCTCACTCACCCCGCCCCCCCCCCCCCTCCCCTCCCACGACATCTTTCCTCTTCACACCCCCATTCACCAGCCCTCCCCATCTCCCACACACCACCATCCCCTACCCCCATCCAGATTCCCCACCCCAGCCCACCAAGCCTGCATGATAAAGGACGGCTCTATCGGGGGGGGGGGGGGGGGGGGGGGGGGGGCTCTACTAGCCTTGAATCATGGGACACTTAAGGCTGGGGGATCGATGCCTACGCTTGATTGCTCGGGCTGCCCACCACTCTGACATTACCGGCCAAGCAGGGCCAGAACCAGTGCTCTCCCCACTAGCATGAAGCCCCCGCCAAGATGGAAGGGAGTTAAAGTACTCAGGGAATAGGAAGAGAAGAGAGAGGGGTGGAGGTGGAGAAGAGGGTGGGGTGGGGTGGGTGGAGAAACAGGTTATAAAAGTTTGGGAGAGGGAGAGGAGGAGGGAAGGGAGACGTACATAAAAAGCGGGAGGGGTAACGGTTGGAAATATATGATTTTCTTCCTTGCTGCCTTGCCTTGCCTTCTCTCCGAAAGTGCGGATAGGGTTGGGTTGTAAGCGTTATAGCGTAGTTCTGTACTTCATTGTTTTTGCGTGGTGTCGTATCGTGTCGTGTCGTATTACGTCTCGTTGCGTCGTGTAGCGTCGTTGCTTGTCGTGATGGCTTGGATGTAAACGTCGATGTGAGCGTAAGAAGTGTTATTTATTTGATCAGTGGTGGGGTTTTATAGTTGTGTGGGAATTGTTTCTTGGTTTGAAGGATTTATGGTGTGTGTGTGTTGTGGTGTGTGTGTGTGTGTGTGTGTGTTGTGTGTGTGTGTGTGTTGGTGTGGTGTGTGTGTGTGTGTTGTTGTGTTGCACACTGTTGTTGTATCATGTTGTATTGATTGCATCGTATTTATTGTGTTGCATTGTATTGTATTGTGCTGAGTATAAAAGTGTGCAAGTGATATATATATATATATATATATATATATATATATATATATATATTCATTTATATATATATATTATATATATATATATATATATATATATATATATATATATATATATATATATACCTATTCATATTCTTATAATATATATATATATTATATATATATATACTATTCATCTTATATATATATATATATACATACAATATATATATATATATATCTTGATATTATGTTGATATACTGATATAAAATTGTCTCGCTGTAAGGTACCATAGGGCATGGTGGGCAAGAACGGTCACAAACCCAAAATCTCACCATTGGTAAACCTCGGAGCTCTACCCGAGGAACGAAAAAAAAAGCGGTCTTTGAATGGTTTCATGGAGGCGGGATAGCCTAGCACCTGGAGCCTTGTGTTGGTGACCGCACACCCGGGATCCAGCCGCTCCAGAGACCCGTTTTATGGGACTTGCCCCTGGAATCACCATCAGTACTGACTCCACTCCCCCGCAAGTCCTTCAAATGAGACTATAAACCGCGGCCCCGTGTGTGAACACACGCAGAACATCTGCACACACGTTAAAACCCCTTTCCCCTTTCGGAAATTTAGACTATTTCGTGCTAATATAAATGGGTGGCAAAATGTAAAAGGCGCATGCAAGCCTGTGTCGTATTTTGTTTGTTGGTTTGGGTGGTTTTTTTAGACACCGTCCCCATAAAGTCGGAATGCGGCTACCTGAATGGCTGGTAAAAACGGTGACATGTGCTAAATCTCACTAGTGGTGAACCTAGGAACTCTAGCCGAGGAATAATAAGAAGGGTGTCTTATAGTGGATTGTAGTGTTTTTCTGTTTTCCAATCCTTGATTACAATCATTGTTATGTCAATGGAGAAGTAACGTTGTCTAGTATGTATGTATGTATGTATGTATGTTTGTATGTTTGTATGTATGTATGTATGTATGTATGTATGTATGTATGTGTGTATGTATGTATGCATGTATGCATGTATGTGTGTAAGTATGTATGTATGTATGTATGTATGTATGTATGTATGTATGTATGTATGTATGCATGTATGTATGTATGTATGTATGTATGTGTATGTATGTATGTATGTATGTGTTGTATGTTATGATGTTGTATGTTGATGTATGCTGTATGTATGTATGTTTGTAATGTTTGTTATGTATGTAGTATGTATGTATGTATGTATTGTATGTATGTATGTGTATGTAGTATGTATGTATGTATGTATGCATGCATGATGTATGTATGTATGTATGTATGTATGCATGCATGCATGTATGTATGTATGTTATCTCTGTAACTGTCTTCACCTGTACACTCCATCTCGTTCCCTTCGTTCAGCCGCAGATACTTTGTGCTTTCGAACACCCAGATTCAAACAAACCACTGTTGGCCGTTGCTCCTTCTCTGTTTCTGGTCCATCCACCTGGAATGACCTCCCTCTTTCACTTCGCCAAAAGCCTTCACTTGATACCTTCAAATCCAGCCTCAAAAACACACTTATTTCCTACCTGAAACTTTCCCCCCAAATATCGGTCCCTAATTTTCAACAGCATCTTTCACCTTCTAAGTGTTGTTCCGAGTGTGTGTGTGTGTGTGTGTGTGTGTGTGTGTGTGTGTGTGTGTGTGTGTGTGTGTGTGTGTGTGTGTGTGTGTGTGTGCGTGCGTGTGTGTGTGTGCATGCGTGCATACGTGCGCGCGCATGGTTTTGAAATCTGTTGTTCATTATGTTTAAGGAGAGTTGCATGCCTGTAAATGATTGAGTGCAAGCACTTCGATTTGTTTGTTTATTTACAAGATTCAGCGCTATATAAATTCCATATATTATTATTATTATTATTATTATTATTATGATGTTTGTATGCATGTATATTTGTATGTATGTATGAATGTATGTATGTATGTATGTATGTATGTATGAATGTATGTATGTATATATGTATGTATGCATGTATGAATGTATGTATGTATGTGTGTAAGTATGTATGTATGTATGTATGTATGTATGTATGTATGTATGTATGCATGTATGAATGTATGCATGTATGTATTATGTACGTATGTACGTATGTATGAATGTATGTATGTATGTATGCTAGTCCTTCAAATGAGGTGATACACGGAGTATCTTTGTCCTACACGCATTTAATGCACGCAAAAGACTCCACGGTAACAGAAATAATTATATCTGGAAAACGTGTGACATAGAGAGAAATAAATACATACGTAAAGATAAGGTAAAGGTGTATCATAACCTATGTGGTCGTAGGGGAGCGAGGCATCAGAGACCCCATTTTCAGGGGCTAGCATATTGAGGGCGGCGCCCATCTCCTCTCCCTCGCTGCTTTACCTTCCCTTACCCTAAAGAGGGCAGGTACCCATTTACAGCTGGGTGAACTGGGGGACTGTGCTGAAGCTATGGCGCGCAAACAGTCACCCATCCAAGTGGTAACCACGCTCGATGCTGCTTAACCTTAGCTGGGGAAAGCACATATTTTCCAGAAGGTGGGAATGTTATTTATACTGACAGAGTCCCCGACACCTCCAGGGGGTAAAGGGTAAACAACATGTCGATGCGTGCAGACTAGTTTATACACAGACTAGACACCTGCGAGGCAACACACAAGCATAGATCTATATTAGTGATGAAGACACAGTTCTCATGAGATCTACACACAATTATGTCTTGTCATCTTCAAGCCTATTACATGTGTGCATGTGTGTGTGTGTGTGTGTGTGTGTGTGTGTGTGTGTGTGCGTGCGTGCGTGCGTGTCAACGAATGAATGCGCACGTGTACGTACATTGCTTAGGCATCAGACATTAGCGAGGGAGTGACCTCAAGCATCAGGAATCCCCAGCAAGTGTGTTGATGTACATCTGCTTCAGGAATAGTCTTCACGCTGAATGTCGCTTCCAGCTTTCTCCTATCTTCAGACTGTTATGTCTCTGGGAACAGATCAAGGTCTGTGTTTTCGCTGTAATGGTTTACAGCCTACATCCATTTAGTGTTGATGACTGATAGATGGCAGGATAGATGGATGGATGGATGGATAGATAGATGAATGGATGGATGGATGGATGGATAGATGAATGGATGGATGGATGGATGCACCGATGAATCGATGGATCGGTCAATCGGTCGTTTGATGGCTTAAGCATAGTTATTGGTTGATTAAGTTGGTAACTGGTTGATTGGTTGATTGTCCAGTTGGCTGCTTGGCAGGCCGGTGGGTTGGATGGTGGATACGTTGGTTGGCTGGTTGGCTGGTTGCTTGGATGGGTGGGTTCTTGGTTACCAGATTCCATGCTGCAGTGACGCGCGTGGACTTATCCATGGGATATCCAGGGTTCAATTCCCTAAGAGGCTTATGATTTCTGTCGGCCTACCCAGAGGAAGTGTGGTATGTGGGTTATGGGAAGACAGTATCTGGTGCCGAAGCTAATTCCACTTCACAGAGACAGTGTTGATGTCCTCGCTCTATTCTATGAGTATGTGTTTCGCAAAGGATTTGTCCTGCCGTGTCCACGTCCGTTATCCCGATCTTGCCATTCCAGGCATAAATAGGCTCATTATGTGATATCATGCAGGGTCAATAACTCACAAAGATCTTATCAATGGACAGACTGCCATGAGGCCACCCAATAGAAGGGCCTAGTGGTGCAGCTAGGTCGTGTTGGTGGGGTGCAAGGTGAACCTGTCCTAATCTGGTACAGGCAGGATGCCACCAACAAAGCCCCCTGCAGACGTTGATTGCGTATCCTGGAAACCAGAGGGGGTGAGGCGTTTACCTGTTGTAGCAATGCCCACGTCATCTACCTAACAGCCATGTTCTGTGAATCTCCAGATGACGAATGGAGCTTCTTTGGCATGAAGTCATTGCCAACACTCGTGTGATTAAGACACTGAGACTGCAGCAACCATGAGAGCAGAATAACCGAGGCTACTGATTTAGACATCACTGTTTTACACAATGCAGTATCATAACAGGCTTCAAGGCTACAGATATGTTGGTCCAGTAATTCATTTTTAGCACTACTCTCTCAGAATTGCATCCACAAGGTGGTGGTGATCTACAGTGTAATCCATGTTTGTTGTGGTTTTTTTCCAGATAGCTCACTGCAAACTGATTCAGCAAAGAAACCAGCCAGATTTTGAAAACAAAAAACAAAACAACTTTGACTGATGGGGTTTAAATAATGACTTTCAAGCCAGGAACAATTTGACTAGCATTACAGGTTTTGTATCCGAAGGCTTGGCTGATGCAATGCAATAGTTTGGCAGGAGGCATAGGGTACAATACCGTTAAGTAGCTTTAGAGATGGTTCGCTTCCATAGTACCATCGCTCTACTTCATCCCCTTTTGCAGTGAATTATCACGTATTGCAAGATGATTACCTGATGCGTTACCCTATCTTTACATTCAAATTGATATTGTTATCACCTCTCACATAAAACTCTAAACATAAAAAAATGTATTCCATGATATTCTTCCACTGTAGAATCCAGCTTCCTCTGTGATCATGTCTGCTGCCTGCGGTGTGGGTCTGTTCAGGATGACCTTCACAATCATTTTCTGACGGGACTGATCCAGCTGATCCGTTGTTGGTGACAAAGCTGGAGACTGCCCTTCATGAGTAGAGTGACGATGAGGACTGAGTCCATGACGCTAGCCACTGTTGTGTATAGTCAATCCTGCCGCACTGTGGAGAAGTCAGTCAGTCAGTATATGATATAATATAATAATAATGTATGGAAATTATAGCGGAACTGTAAGCACCAATCAAAGCGTTAAAAAATATGCTTGTATGGGTGTTCCTCATTCTGATGAATCTGAAGGATTAAGATTATCTGCAACATCCGCTTCGTTTTACTCATGACTTCAATGAAGGATTACGATTTCTGCATGACTCTGTACGCATTATAAGAATCATCATTACATGATCCTAAATCAGACCATCCAGAAATGTATACCAAGGCAAACACAGTAATACTCGACTAGGTATTTGTGGGATGGTGGTTCTGTACATTGGCTACTGTACGCCAAAGTAATCTTCTGTTATCTGGCATTTGTAGTGCATAATCTTGAAGACTATCAGAGCTCAATCTTAGAAGGAAAACTACCAAATGATAAGCAATTATTTTCTTGTAGAAAAAAATCCAACACATTTTCATTGTAAGACCATAAGACAGAAAAAAAGAAAAAAGAAAATTGGAAATACAACAACAGAGGCATTCGACATGAATATTATTGGAATGTGTAGAACTGGTGTGCAATTAACTACGTGTTCCTAAACAGATGCAGGGTGTTGTTTCAGTTGTGTTTGTGTTGCTTCCTCTTCTAAACTTGTTTCGTGTGTTTTGTCAGTATTGATTTGTTGGTTTCTTTTGTTCCTCGATACCGTTTCTTCTGTATTAACTTCAGCAGACCAGCTAACATCACTGATGACTTGCCCTGCAGCCAGACGGTATGCTGGGTTTTTTCCAAGGGAAATGAAACATTGAATAGCGCAAAAGAGAAAAAAAACTTTGAAACTGAATTAAAAGTTTT
>CM054141.1:68432372-68462372 GCA_028751875.1 Rapana venosa
GACACTGTAGGTGGCAGACACTGGATATGGCAGACACTGTAGATGGCAGACAATGGATATGGCAGACACTGTAGATGGCAAACAATAGATATGGCAGACACTGTAGATGGCAGACAATGGATATGGCAGACACTGTAGATGGCAGACAATGTAGATGGCAGACACTGTAGATGGCAGACAATGTAGATGGCAGACACTGTAATAATAATAATAATAATGAATAGCATTTATATAGCACATTTCTCAAAGCAATGACTCAATGCGCTTTCATACCATGCGCATCTATACACATGCACACACAGCACATAATAACAACAACAACAACAACAACAGTGATAATGAGCATTTCTAAAGCGCAAATAAATTTACCAGAGATACCTATCACACTGTAGAGGCACACACTTGCGTCCGGGCACACACTAGCAGGGCAATTAACAGTACACTCAAGAGAAAAGGCACTAGCAATAACATAACTAACAAACAAACAAAAACCCATAACAACAGCCAGGCATGCACATGAAGTAGCCTACAGTGTGACAAACGGCGGGCCGTCAAGACAAGCACAATATATTAACTAGCTAAGAAATACATTAAAGAGATGTGTTTCAATGAAGACTTAAACTGGGATAAAGTGGGAGCATGTCTGACGGCTGGTGGCAGAGAGTTCCAGATCGTGGGCGCAGCAACACCAAAAATCTACGACCCGCGGTTTTGAGGTTGTAATGGGGTACAACAAGCAAGTTATCATTCGAAGACCGCAGGGTTCTAGTTGTGGTGCGTGATTTCAAGGCAGCTGACAGAGATGGAGCAAGCGAGCCTTCAGAGTGACGGTATGCCAAGACCGCAACTTTGTACTGACAGCGTGCCCTTACAGGTAACCAATGAAGCTCCCTAAGCATGGGAGTCACATGGTCCCTTTTGCTCTTTCCAAGGATGAGCCTGGCAGCAGAGTTCTGAATTCGCTGCAGGCGTGTAAACTGGTCATCACTTATACCGATAAAACAGGAGTTGCAATAGTCCAGTCGCGACAAGACGGTCGCTGAAACAAGCTTGATCACTGCATCACGAGGCAAGAATTTCTTAATGTGTGCAATACGGCGCAGCTCTAGAAAGCATGCTCTGCAGACGTTACTAATGTGGTCTTTCATGGAGAGAGTAGGATCTAGCTGAACACCCAGATACCGCACAGAACTCTGAAAAGCTATGTCACAGCCACCCAAGACCACAGAACTCTCCGACACCCGCATAAGACTAGATGGTGAACCAACTGCCATAACTTCTGTCTTGTCTGTATTTAATTTGAGTTTGTTGCTGTCCATCACTGAAGGACACTGTGCGTGCAATCTGCCAGTGTGCGCGTGGCGTCTGAAAAATTTTGAGGTGTTGCATTTGCCGAAATTTCTGTATCATCTGCATATTTATGAAACTGGCAATCATGTAAGGTCATCACATTAGACAGAGGCTGAGAATATAGTGTGAACAATACGGGACCCAAAACAGAACCTTGAGGTACGCCATACAGGAGAGGGGCAGGTTGTGACTTAACTCCCTCTATCAGCACGCTCTGCGACCTATCAGAGACATAAGAGGTATGACACTGGATATGGCAGACAATGTAGATGGCAGACACTGTAGATGGCAGTCAATGGAAATGGCAGACACTGGATATGGCAGACAATGTAGATGGAAGACACTGTAGATGGCAGACAATGGAGATGGCAGACAATGGAGATGGCAGACATTGGAGATGGCAGACAATGTAAATGTCAGACAATGTAGATGGAGACAATGGAGATGACAGACAATGGAGATGACAGACAGTGGAGATGGTAGACAATCCCATCACATAGCAGACAGAGTATGCAGTTCACAATGCTGTCAGCAGGACATTTGTGACTCGGGAGAAGGAGAAGAAGGAGGGGTGATCTTGGAGCTGTTGTGTCTGGGTTGTTGGCTGGTTTTGTCTATTTTGTGGCTGCTTCGTTTTCTTTCTTGTTCCAGGGCTTACAGCTCTGAGGGTCACCATTGCTGAGATTTTGTATATGCCACCGTATTTGTTCACCGTTAAGGTAGCTACATTCCGTCTTTAGGAATGTTTGTCTCTCTGAGTACGGGGCTTATTGTGGGATGTTGTGGACAAAACTATACATCAGTCTTTACGCTGAACATGTTACTTGCTTGTAAATCTTTCTTCTGGATAAAAGCAGGAGAATGGACCCCCCCATAAAACAGAAAATAGTCAAGGAGGTAATGACCTAAAGAAAAGTAACAAGGCAGAAACAAAGAGGGGAATAAAAAGGCGGGAATTCCTACTACATAATCTCCAGAAGGTGGGGAGGCTGTTTATACTGACAGGCTTCCAGCAACCCATAAGGGAAAGGCGGGAGACAATATACCTCAACATTTAAAATAAAAGTATCAGAACATTTTAAAGTAGGCTTCAGTGTATACAATAACAGCTGACACAACTTTTGCTTCAGGCCAAAGACAGTCGATTATAATTATGTTGAAGTCACTGTTAATGTTGTGCAGCCTTTTCACGCTCCAGAAACAAGGACTACTCAGCAAAGTGGGAATGCACACCAGACTTTCCCAATGAAAAAGGCATCCAGAAGTCATTAGCTAGTTTGGCTTGAAGACAGACATAGCACTACACTTCCGTGGTTCGAAACAAGTGGTCAGAGCCCTAGCTTTCCCCAAGCTAAGTTAAACAGCATCGAGCATGGTTACCAAGCCGATGGGCGACCGCTTGTGTTCCTTGGCTTCATTTCAGTACACCCATTCATACAGCTGTAAATGGGCACCGGCCCTCTTTAGGGTCAGGGAAGGTAAAGCAGCGAGGGAGAGGAGATGGGCGCCGCCCTCAATATGCTGGCGACTGGAGAAGCTGATCTCTGACATCTCGCTCTCCAACGACCGCACAGGTTATGGGACTCCTATACCGTGACCTTTTGTTGTCCAAACACTCGCTGTATAAAAGCAGAATCCTGAACACCCACATGTGTGAGACTGAGAAGTATGTATGTCAGTGTGGGTAAACGTTTGATGGAATCTGGTTTTGAATCCATACTTGGGGGAGGAATAGCCTAGTGCTTAGAGCGTTGCACTGGTAATCTGACGGCCCGGAATGGAGCCACCACGAGATGCCTGTTTCAGGAGACTTGACCAGTGCTGACTCCATGTCCCCTCAAGTCATTCGGAGGAGATTATAAACCGACGCCCCGTGTGCCAAGACACGGAGAACTTGTTGCGTGCACTTTGAATACTTGTTCTGCTTTTGGGACAAAGAAAGAAGAACGAAAAAAGGCAAAAGAAGAAAGACGAAGAAAAAAAAGACATATGGGCGTGATGTTGTGTGCATGCGCGCGCACGCACACACACACACACACACACACACACACACACACACACACACACACACACTTACTCACGCGTGCGCACGCGCACATGCACAGAGAGAGGAGTGTGTGTGTGTGTAAGTGTATGTGCTCCTCTGTGAGTGCGTGCGCGTACTCAAGGGAGTCAGTCAAGTCACATTTTTATTTCCAGATGGTACATTGAATAAGCAATGCATTTGCTTTTGTTCATCAAGCCATCTGTCTAGGAACAAAAAACGTGAACAATATTATCTAACTACATTATTATCATAACCAATAATAATAAGACTAACTCCATAACAAAAATAGAAACAGAGAAAAAAAAATACACACTCACACACACGCACACACTCACACGCGACCTAAAACAAAAAAATCTCATCAATAACGAGCATGGACCACCCCACCCCCACCCCCCAAACAAGCAGTACGCGCGTGTGTGTGTGTGTGTGTGTGTGTGTGTGTGTGTGTGTGCGTGTGCGTGTGTCTGTATGTGTACACGTAGGTACATCTCTCTTGCATTTCAGTTTTTGCATCTTCCACTTTTGCTCCGCAAAGTGCATTGTGGCCTAATGCCGACGAACATTAGACCAGTTCTCTCTCTCTCTCTCTCTCTCTCTCTCTCTCTCTCTCTCTCTCTCTCTCTCTCTCTCTCTCTCTCTCTCTCTCACTCTCGCTCTCTCCCTCCCTCTCTCTCTCTCTCTCTCTCTCCTCTCTCTCTCTCTCTCTCGCTCCTGAAAAACGATCGTGACGGGACGAGAACTGAACGGGTGTGCTGTTAGTAAGCTGCTGCAAATTTTTGCATTTTAGCTTCAAAATGTCAGTTACTGGCCTTCCAGCAACTGTAATAACAACTTTAAACGCCCTGCTGATCGACAACGTCGTATCGAGTTGGAAAGTCGCGGGGGAGAGCGGCAGCGTTGTGTTCGTCTTGCGAATGAAGCCAGCTGACAAGTCAGTGTCAACAGAAATGGCGGATCCGGTGCTGAACCATAACTCCCGAGTTCAGTACTATCGCAAGAAACCCCCATGTCAAATACGTCGGGATTTCCAAAGAAGCAGACAACACCAAGAAAGACCGGCAAGTCACCAATGTGACAATGACAGTGTCTTGGAAGAGCCGGTCTTGTGTAACATTGACTCCCTGTTTGATGTGGAAACAGAAGAAAAACAAACCAGTGTATACACAGAGCTGTGTGTCAGAAGTGCAGGGAATGCCTCGGCCACACCAGATTCACTTGATCTACTGTGTGATCCAGCAACAGACAGCAAGATCGGGTGTCTTCTGAGGCCGTCTGATGTGCAGGAAGAGCTGACAGTTGGCTGCATAGTGGATGACTCTGATACTGGTATTGTGAAACAGTATGTGTCTACTCTAACTGAAAAACGTGTGCAGCGTCGATTACGGGACAGCAAGAGAAACACACGTTTTCGAAAGGTTGTGGTACATAGTTCAGGCGATCAAAACATTGTGATGTGTGAATCAGATGACATCGTCCTGGAATACTCTTGAAATGGAGATCCTGGCGAGGAATCTAAGTGTGTGTTCTGGTACATCAAGCAAGAAGAGAAAAACATGTTGCCAGAAGAACGTGTCAGGCTTGCAAGGGAAGCAGTTTCCTAACACACAACACGCAGAGACAGTGGGGCGTGCTGAGCGGGAATTACATCATCTTCGGGACCTGATCCGGTCTTACATGGGCTGACTTCGCTGGCTGCAGACTGGAAAAAGAAAGGCTGTTTTGAAATTGAGACACTTGAGACACAGACAATAATGTATCGAATCTTGATGTACATACCACTACTGCCATGGTTTCCATGTCATTGTAATCACGTCGCGTTCGATATCGTTTGTTACCGCGCCGCAGCGCTATATGGCTTGATTGCTAAATAGCAATAAATTTTGTCAATTGTCAATTGTCAATTGTCTCTCTCGCTCCCTCTCTCTCTCTCACTCTCTGTCTCTCTCTATATATATATAGTTTGTCTCTGTCTCTCTCTCACTCCACGTAGGTACATCTTTTTCTCTCTCTTTCCCTCCCTCCCTCTCTGCCCTCTTTCCCCCCGTTTACCACGTCTAGGCATACAATTACACACCACGCGCTAACGTGCTAACACAATATGCTCACAGACTCCAACAAAGAGAGCGATAGACAGAGCGATAGGTAAGACAACACAAAACACAGAGGCAGACAGAAAACAAAGGGAGGAATAGAAACAGAGAGGAAGGAAGGGAGGCAGACAGGAAGACAGAGATTAAACACGGTGAAAGATGGAGGGGAAACTGGATCCAAATTAAAAGATACCACACACAGCAGGTCGGCGACTGTCAAACGAAGATGAATCCCTTTGGATGCTGCTGCTGCTCGGGGAGGTCTAATGGGAGGAAGTCATTCTGCTTTGTTTGGGTCTTTTTTTTAAAACTTCTACTTCATCTCCATTTTCTTCTTCTTCTTCTTTTTCTTCTCCTTCGTTGATTTTCCTCCTCCCCCTCCTCCTTCTCTTCTCTTCTTCTTCCCATACATCTCATCGTCTATATTCTTCTACCTTTTCTCCATTCTCTTCCTTTTTCTTTGACTTTCACTTTTGGCTCCTCAGTCTTCGTCGTCGTCTTCTTTTTCTTCTTCAAACTAAAGTCTTGTCCTCCTTTTCCTCTTCTCATAGACAGACAAACAGACACAGACACACCAACACAGACACAGACACACACAGACAGACAGAAAGACACAGAAACAGACACACAGACAAAGGCACACACACACGCACACGCACATACACACACAGAGGTATCTTGAGCATTTACGTCAAATGTGTCATTTCGTCACTTGAGTCTGAGATTTTTTTCTAGTCAAACTTACGATAACCAATCAGCTGCCGTATAATCTTCAACTGTTCACTGTCATTAGCATAATGTAGAAGCATGGTGTATATACATGTGGTAATGAGGGAGTCATGGTCGGAGCACTGCTTTTTCCAGCCAAATTTAAGCAGCGTCGAGCCGTAGTTTCACTTGATGGCGTGCCGTTCGCGCTTGGCTTCGTACAGTCCCCTAGTTCACCCTAGCTTGTAAATGGTACCTGCCTCTTTAGGGTCAGGAGGGAAGCTAAGGGACGAGGAGATGGCGCCGCCTCAATATTCTGCCCTAGAAAGTTGAGGTCGAGCACCTCGCTCCCAACGACCGAATTGGTTATGGGACCATCTTTATCTGTACCTTTAAACGTTTTGTTCTGAGATGGCGGCCCTCTCCTCTTCATTTAACGCAGAGGAAAAATTCATCTTAATAGATTCGGAACCCGGGGTCAGCAGATCACGCTCACGCATATGCGCATCCATCTAACCACATGGCTACCCGTCCCCACGTACAGCATCATGAGCAGCTATGGCTGTGACTGTTTTTACTTGGTTCTGATCATGAACCCGCTCATGACACAGTAAGACAGAAGGTCACAAACATAGGCAACACTAAGAAAAAACCACCAGTGCTGAGCTGAGTGAATGTACATACAAGAGAAATGAGAGGTTTGAAAGCAGAGGATGAAGCGGATGGACAGACAGGTAAACGAATAAAAGGCAGACGGGAGGAATGACATCAGAAGAGAGAGGAAAAAAAACGAACGCATACGCAAATAGGACAAAGATAGACAGCAAAGAGACAGACAACACACAAACAGAAACAGCATACCAGTCCAAAGGGCACAAACAGATAGCAGACAAAGAGACAGAACAACAGACACACACAACAACAACACACACACACATACAGCACACGACACACATACAATCCAAAAGGACAAACAGATAGACAGAGAGAGATAGAGAGGAAAGAACAAACAAACACATACAGCCCAAAAGGACAACAGATAGACAGAGAAAACAGAGGAGACAGATGACACCAAACCAAACAAAAGACAGACCGACGTAATAGAGCAGAGGACAGAAAAAGAGGTGATGGTACAGAGACTGCATATCGATGTAAATGCCATGAAGAGGCTGGGGTAGGGAGTGAAGATACAGAGGCTGGCGACAGGTAGGGAACTGAAATGAAGACGGATAGGAGGTTCATGGACTAACCTCCATCCCGACTCGCCTGCATTCTTATATATTGTACTCCTTCTTGTTGCTGTTGTAAGAGAGAGAGGCCAGGGCTGATCGATAATGTCACACCTAGAGTATCCAGGGAGCATTCCAGAGAAGAGAAGCAAACAGGAAGATTAGGAAGAGGTAAGAATATTGAGTGTTAAGTGTGTTTACAGAGGAAGAGAGAGAAAGAAAGAAGAGAGAGAGAGAGAGGTAGAGAGAGAGAGAAAGAGAGAGAAGAAGACAGACAGGACGGAAGACAGAGAGAGGAAGAGAGACAGAGAGAAGAGAAAGAGAAAACAGAGAGGGGGACAGAAAAAAGAGACGAAAGAGGTAAGAGAGAGAGAGAATGAAGACTGTGTTTGTGTGTGTGTCTGGGGGGTGTGTGTTGTGAAGAGATAGTTTAAATACTTATAGACAGAAAATGCGTGAGAATACAAAAAAAGAGGAGAGTATGAGAAAAAGAAACTATTTCTGCCATATTTTCACTTAGCATCACACAACGGATTATCTGGAACTCAAAAAACTTTGTGACATGCATTAGTTGTTGTTTGGTAAACAGAAAGATTAAAAAAATACTATAAAACGAAAGTCAAATCGAAAAAGAAAAGAATATCGCATGAACATTACTCTTTTAAAACATACCTATGCCCGTCTCGGGTTTTTTGTTAATTATGTGAAATGCTCAACGTTTTAGAAGATGTATGATATATCATACACTAACAAAAAATCCAAGTAAACCAGTCCTTAGTTTCTAACGAGCAATGTTGTGTGTTTAAAATGTGTTTCGTAGGTGGCAAACTTTGGCTGAAATACCAAGAGCGGATTCCTATGTCTCAGTTCTGAGAACACATTGATCCAGGAATCAAGTTTGATTTCTTTCGTTTGGCTAAACTAGCTTTCAGCAAGATCCAGTCTTCACACCGTCGTGTCGCAATGTACAGCCATCTTTAAACTGGAGGGGTGTTGTTCAACCAACAGAGGGGATTGATAACCACAGCTTTGATATCGCGATTCAGATTTGTGAGGTCACTTCCTCGTTCACTGTCTGCATTCTTCCGCGTCTCTGGCTGCATCGGCAGCTTTTTATTCATGTGGTTTGATGACTTCTCGTAATAAAACATATTATGAGAAATATCTAAGACAATTCAAAAACTCTTCTGATATATGGCGTTCCAGCCAACCAACATAAACAAACTCAAATCAACTCAACTGTCTACATGACCGCTGTCGTCGGTAGGAGCTCCACGCAATGCCACCACCAGGGTTCGCCATCTTTCTCTGTCTCTGCTGAGTTCTGCGATCTCCTGTAGCCCTCCTCCCAGACCACTGATCTCAGTGATGTTGGCAGTGCAGGATGTTGGTGGTCTGCCTCTTTTCTTTCTGCCTCAACCTTACCTTGGAGAACTGTCGCCATCTGTGTGTTTCTGTTTACATGACCAACATATCGCAATCCACGCTTATCAATCAGTTCCAGCCAACATTTGTCTCTGCACTGAGAGTTCATTAAGAATGCTTTCAGTTCTTTCGGTTGACTCTTAGAAGTCTCCAGCAGAAGCACATGTTGGCTGCATCTATATTGTCTCCTTTCAAGAAGCAGTCGAGTTGATAATAATTCTTGCTCATTTCCTGTATACCTCCACTACAGGCACATGAGAAACCGCGCGCAGCCTACCGCCAGTTTCGTGCCTAGCCACCTTACTGACCAGACGTGTTATCGTATCGCCTTCACTGTGTCGGCAACGCCCATCACTACAGGTTCCCCTTGGGTCAGTTTAACATTCCCCGGGTAATTTTGTTTTTTCGGGGGTTTTAAAACAGGATATTTTCCACCTGGTTTCGCGTAAAGATTTTAAAATTTTTTTTTCGGGGGTTGAAAACCAGTTTTTTATATGGGTTAGATTTGTAATTTGAAATTCTTTTTTTTCCCCCTCTCTCTGATGAGTTTTAAAAAATTTTAACCTCTAAAAAAAACTTTTGAGTTTGACAAAAAAAAAATTTTTTGTAATTTTTCCCCCAAAAAAAAAAACCCTCAAACCCTAATTTCCCCCCAGCCCTGTTCTTTTGGGTGAAATCCCCAAAGGGGTTGTTTTCTTGCCCTTTGAGCTGCGCCCCTGTGGTTCAAAAAACCCATTTTTCATCAGGTTTTTTTCCCCCTTTTTTTTTTCCTTTAATTATTGGGAATTCTCGTTTTTTTTTTCTAAAATTCGAACCAGTTTAAATTTTTCCCCCTTTTTGTTTCGAGGGGAAATTTTGTCTTTCAGTTTTTTTCTTGCCTTTAGAACCACGAACCTTTTGGGGTCTTTTGCCCTTTAGAAAGAGTTTTTATTTTTATTTCGAATTTCACTAAGCAATGGAAAGGCCAGCCTCCCGGTTTTTGTTTTGGGAAAAATGTTATTTCCCCCCCGGGTTTTGGCCGTTTGGAATTGGGATGGGTAAAATTGTTTTTTATTTTTTTTTTTTTGAATTTTTTCTGTTTATTTTAAAACCCCTTTTTTGGTTTGTTTGAGGGAAAAATTATTTTTTTTGGGAAATTTCTGGGAAAAAAAAAAGAAAAAAAAAAATTATTGGTTAAGTGACGGAATTTAAAAGGGAAAATGAGGAACAAAATGAAAATTTTAAAAAAGGAAACACCCTAGAATTTTACAACTTTTTCCCCAGAAAAAAGGGAAAATTGGAAAGAATGACCCCCCCGGAAGAAAAAACCCCCTTGTAAACCTTTTTTGGGGAAAATAAGAAAAAAAGGGGGGCCCCCAAAAAACCAAACCCAAAACAAAAAAGGGGCAAAAAAAAAAAGGGAAAAACCAAAGGAAACCCCCCAAAAAAAAAAAAACCCCCCCCAAAAAAAAAACCCTTTTAAAAACGCTAAAAAACTGGAAAACCCTTCCCAATTTTACCCCAAAAATTTCCCAAACCGGGGGTAACAAACAGGATTTTTTGTTTAAGCCCTTCCAAAAAAAGGTTTTTGGGTCAAATAAAAAAAAAAAGTCAAAATCCCAAACAAACCCCTTAAAACCTTAAAAGTGGGAAACCATTGGGGCAGACCCTAAAGTAGAGGAATCCCAGCAACCATTTTAACCAAACCCAACGGTATCCCCCGCCCGCCCAGCAGGAAAGCCACCTGTCCGGAACCCCGGAAATGCACCATTTTCCCCTAAAACCCGAATTTTGGGCCCCGGGGTTTCAAAAACAGAAAAAGTCGATCCCAAAATGGAGAGCGGTCCCAGAAAGAAAACTGGCCAAAAACAAAAAACCTTTTTTTTGGCCAAACAACCAGCCAGAGTTTTGGAGAAGGGGAAAAAGCCCGGGAACCGTGGGTAAACACCCCCCTTAAAAAGGTTTAAAAATTGAACGGTTGTTTTGGGGCTTTTTCCGTAAAAAAATTTAGCAAGCTTTAAAAAATTGCCGCGGAATTAATTCTGCCTAAATGTCTAAAAACATTGGGGGAATTAAACTTTTTGAAGGAAAATTTAAAAAAATTTCCCAAAAAGGGTTTTAAAACAAAGAAAAATTTTAAACTGAAAAAAACCCTTTTGAACAAAGGGGGAAAAAATTTGAGAATCCCCAATTGCATTCTTTTTGGGGGGGGAAAAATTTAAAATTTTTTAAATTTAAAATTAAAAAATAAAAGGGTAAATAAAGAAAAAAAGTTTGGGAAAAAAAACTTTCAGTTTGGATCTAGGACGCAAATTTTTTTTTGCATCAATTATTGAGAATTATTATGCATAATAAGGGGGGAAATTTAAAAATAAAAAAAATTAGAGGGAAGGAAACGTACTTTTTCAGGAGTGCCGGGGGACTCAGTTTTTCCCAAAAAAATTCAAAATTATGAAACCCTCCCCTAAGTTTAAAATGATAGGGGTCCCCGAAAACTTCATTCATTGATGATAGTTTACTGTTGGGAAATTTAAACAAAGTTGTACAGTGTGTAAGACACGAACAATTTTAGACTATTGGATCAAGTAAAGAAAAGAAATTCATTCTTTTGTGAGAAAACACATACCTGGGTTAAAATAAACCCATAACATGTCCGTCTCTGACAGAAGAACGAAAAGAAACTTTGTGGATGCAAAAATTATTCAGGCAAAAAAAGTTACCCTAAAATCCCTTTTTCCTTTGTATTGGGCAATGGTTTTTGTTTTTTGCTGTGAATGGGCCCCTTTTACTAAAAGGATTGAACAGAAATGTTTTGCACTTAAAAAATAAGGGAAATGGGGAATTGCATGTTATATGAAGGAAAAGAGAGCTAGAAAAGGTGGGTCAAAAATAGTAAAAAAGGCTTACGAATCGATCCTATTTACATGAAGAAGACATCAGGTAAGGTTTTGGGGGCTTGGTTGTTTGGGAAAAGCCCCAAAAACAAGGTGGGGGATGGAAAGACAAAAAAATATAAAACATTTTACTATAGCGTCTTGTTTTGGTCTCAAACTTTTTGATGACAAACTAGTTCACATAAAAATATGCGAAAACACAAGCACGTTGGTTGTAAAAAACATGGTTTAACAGATCAAAACAGTGAATAAATGTTCAGCCGGGTGTTTAAAGCAGGAACATTTGGCTCATGCGCCCCCATCCCCGGGGTTTTAAATTGAAATGACGGCGTTAGACGGGCCAAACACAGAATGGAAAAATTGATTCACTGTTCTCTTGAGTTGATATTTAGAAAAAAAAACCTGCATTGATTGTTTGTTTTGATTAAATTTTCAGTTTTCCCCCTATGTGTCTTTTTGCCCGACCCCCCATGTCAATTGGCATTTTGGTTTTGGGGGTAATAAACTGTCATTTTTTTCCCCCTTTTACATTCTAACCCGTGTCCTGGCAAAGTTAAAGAAAACAAGCAAAGGGGTTTTAGGCACCAGCTGGAAAACCCCTTTTTGGCCAGCCTTGAAAACCCCAAGCCAGGCCGTTCCCCTTTTAGCCCGGAACACTCACGACACAACCAAGTCAAAAGGGTTAAAACCTCTAAAGAAAGTTTACTCGTTGCTGCAAAATGTCGGATGATTCAAACAAAATTTTTTTTTGAGGGCATACCAGATTTCTGTCCCATGGCACCCGCAAAAAAAAAAGTATGAGTTAATACAAAGTGGGAGAGGTAAAGGTGGGCAAAAGGGGATTCGTTTCACCCCCTTACCCAGCTGTAAATTTTTCTGGCACTTGGAAAGAGGGTTTCATTAGCGCTGTGGGGACCGCCAAATTTTTTTTGAATATGAAGGGGACGTTTTGGTCAAAATGAACTTGTAAAAAAAATTTATGAAGGGTGTTTTGAAAGAAAAAACCACTCCAAAGTACACCAAAATTTGGGATTAATTTTTGTGCTTAAAAGCTGAAAGTGGGGTTTCCCTTTGGTAAAAACGTTCAAAGAACTTTAAAAAAAATTGTGTGTTAATTGCACGCTGTGGGTCAAAGGGTCAACTATTGGCACTTTACATCGGGGTAATTGTACAAAAAGGCAAAAAAATTTATTTTATTAAATATTTTTTTTAAAATAATAAAAAGAGGGCCCCCTCATCCCGATTGAATCATGGGTTTTGTGGTAAGGGGGCCGTGGGTTCACACATTGAAAAATACCCTTTGCGAGAAAAGAAATGGGGCTAGATTTTCCAAGGACATTTGTTTTCACTCTCAAGCACCCCACAGAGGAGTAGTAGCGAACCATCTCTCGCTGGGAAAAGGCGCGGTAGGGAGGGTAGAATTACACCTTTACGCCACAGTTCAGGTCAGCCCTACTTTAGCGCAAAACTTGCGACCCCCAATAACCCTTAATGAAACGTGGGTGGACAATTTTCCACTTTTCAAAATTTTATAATAAGATGTGGGAAAAAACTGCCATGGGCCAGTCCCTCGGGGCATTTCCCAAAACCCAAAATAAGGTAGGACATGTTTCTTTTTTCATGTGAGGAGTGTTTGGGCTCGAAACACTGTGGTTCAAAAATTATGTGCCCGTTGGGGGTTAAGGAAAAGAGCAAAAATTAAATACTAAAGCGAACTTACCCCGTATTGTGCGTTTGAAATTCTTCGAATTTATTGTAGACCCAACGGATGCACATGCCCCGGCAAGGTTGCAGCATACCCTGAAGTAAAAAGAAATGCATAATGCAAACGAAACTACTACCCCTGAAAAAAAAAGAAGAATTGCCATCGTGTTTTTGCACACCGTCAAAATAAGACATCCCCCAATAAAGAAAAGGAAAGAAACAATGTTTATAATTATTGATATTGTTTTTTATTTGTGGACCAGTGTTCCTTTAGGCTCTTAAAAGGGTTGGGGCGCGGGTTTCTCATGTGCACTCCGTTCGGTTACAAAAAACGAAAAATTTTCCCCAAACCTTCAACTTCAGGAAAATTTTCGCTTTTTTTATTTAATTATAGTCGACACAAAAGCTTGATACTTACAATATACCAGCTAAAGACGCGAAATCCTTATCCTATACAACTAATTTCAGTCTATAAAGGCATGTATCATCAAGCAAAGAATAGCACATGTAGAAACTGCGAAATACAAAATAAAAACCCAGATTCTTCACATCAACCTAGTGACCTTTCTGCCAGAAAGTTAGACTCTGTCTCTTTAACATCAACAACTGCAAGACTTTTAAACGGTATTATAAGGTCACCTTGAGAATGAGATGACGTCAGAGTGTGTGAGAGAGATTCTTTTATTTCGAGGATAATGGACTAAGCACTCATGTGCTTTTTTATCCAGTCCCCGTGTGTATGCTTTTTTGTGCATTTTGTCATGCGTTCCCATCCGCACACAATGAACTACTCTTCCGAAAAGCGGAGCGGGTTTAACGTCTGTGTGCGTTCGCACACGGGACCTCGGTTTATAGTCTCGTCCGAAGGACTAGAGAGAAACGGAGAGCGAAAGAGAGACACAGCGAGAGCGAGAGAGAGAGATACAGAGACAGAGGAAGACAGACAGAAGAGACAGAGACAGACAGACAGACAGACAGAAAGACAGACAGACAGACAGGCAGGAAAAACAGACTCATGCACAGTCGGACAGACAAGCAGGAAGACAAGATGTCTGACAGATTGTCAGATAGAGACACCGCCAGAGAAACGCAAAAGTTTGGGGGTTTTGTGTGTGTTTGTCTTTTTTGTTTTGCCCACTTAATTGCAGAAAATGATCTGCGAGAGTTAGACATTCATTAATTTCCTTTTTGTTCTTGTCTTGTCTTGTCTTGTCTTGTCTTGTCTTGTCTTGTCTTGTCTTGTCTTGTCTTGTCTTGTCTTGTCTTGTCTTGTCTTGTCTTGCTTCATTAGTCAGCCAAAGCTTCGTTATCTGGACCCAGATGGAAACGAAACAAATACATGATAAACAAGCTTACAAACAAACAACAAACACATCTAAAATTGATATAGAATTACTGACAAGTGAGTGGCAAATAAGCCCAGAGAGGTCCGTCATTATTGCTAACTTGTTCGATGGTTGTTCATTAACAAAAATAATAAAGTATTAACTGATGTCTGTTCAAAGGAGAAAAGGCAGACTGCACAGAGTTTTCTGGAATGACAGACGCAATAGCCGAGTGGGGACTTCAATGCCATGGGTCCATGGAGTCGTTGGTTTCTCTTCTTCTTCTTCGTCGTCGTCGAACGCTCAGACAGCAACTGTCGTTGTCTGTCATATGTGCAAACATACGTTGTGCTGCCGTTAAACCCTAACAAGCCAGGCCCAGCACATCCGACATCGGCATGGGATAAAAATTGTTGCCGTTTAAGTCTTTCTTGAAAAAAAGGCAGGAGACTGGGCACAGAAGGCAGAAAATAGACAAGAAGGAGGTGACAGGAAGAAAAGGAACAAGGCAAAACTTAGAGAGTGATAGAAAAGAGGACGTTTCTAGCACGCAATATGCAGAAGATGGGGATGCTATTTATACTGACAGGCCCTCGGCATCCCCACTGGCGTATGGTGAATTAATCCTGGAGAATTTTACGATCTCCCAGTCAACTTCATTCGACTCCGAACTGATGTCCGTGTGTCTTCTCTCTATAGATAAAATATATTAAATATCTATTAATCAGTATGATTACAAATAATAATACTATATACGCCGAACTTAATAGCGCTGAATCTTGTAGAAAACAAACAATCGAAGCGCTTGCCCAATCACTTTGTAACTATGAACTGTACCTTAAACATAAGAACAAGAAAAGATTTTCAATTTCCATGCGCGCGCACATACGCACGCAACACGATGGACGGCACACACTACGCACCACATGCAACACACCAGATATATATAATATATTATATATACTTAAATATATATATAATAATAATAATATATATAATATATAATAATATATATATATGCAGGACGGACGAAATATGCACGTTAGATTCCCGTCAATCATCATCAGCGTTAGTGGGGAAATGAGACAGGACAGACCTGTACGGTACACTGTCATACAAGATAAACAATGTATGCAATGGCTGGTCAAATAATGACTGGGATAGCCGCACATATTTATATCAACATTGAAAACGCAAGCGCCACGCACACACAACACCACACACACAACACACAACACACACACACACACACACACACACACACACACACACACACACGCGCCGCCATTTAACGTCACTGCCTGTCAAGTAAGGTGCTGCATACGCCATCTGAACATTGGCTGTGAACCATGATGTTCTCATGGCGCTCTGGGCTGCTGCTACCCTCTGTTTCTCTGATTTCGTAAGCAAAGCATGCAACTAATTCTTCACAGTGGCTTGAAGACTGTTTTCCTCAAGCTTAGGTTACGCAGCATTGAGAGTGGTTAGCAAGTGGATGGGTGACTGTTTGTGCACCTGGGCTTCAGTACAGTCCCCCAGCTCACCCAGCTGTAAATGGGCGTCTGTCTCTGTATGGTCATGGAAATGCATACATGATATGTCTTTGTCCGTTCACTGCTTTGCTCCGGATCAAAAGAGTTGTCTGTTAATGACATTATCATGCAAAGTGCCAAATAATGGAATGGTAGCCACACAATTCCTCCAATAACTGTATTGCCTGATGGCTTGGACACAAACTCACAACAGGCGTGACAGTGTTTGGGAACCAGAACAAGTGTCACACGGGACCTAGGCAGCAGGAGCCGCTGAGTCAGACAATAAATACATATGTGTGTGTGAACACTGCTGCAGGATAGCTAGAGGTGATAAAGATGATCAAAGCAGCGATCATGCTTTAGAAGTGCTTGAGCTTTCACACCACTTGGCAGAGAGAAATAGAGAGAAAGAGAAAAGAAAGAAAGAGCCAGAAAGAAAGAGCCAGAAGAAAGCCGACAGAGAGCGAGGAAGACGGAGAGAAAGATAGAGAGAAGAGACAAAGAGAAAGAGACATAGAGAAAGAGATGGAGAGAGAGAGAGAGAGAGACAGAGAGACAGAGAAAGAGGCAGAGAGACAGAGATACACACACAGAGAGAAAGAGAGAAGAGACGCAATAACAAGTTCACAGTTATAATTATAAGTGTTTTTATTGTAAGAAAATGCAATGAAAAACCTAACACTACGCATGCCATAAAGAAAGCAATAACCAAACACCTGCCATTGCACAGTAGTTAACGCTGTGGGTGACATGCTGGAAGGTGGCAGGTTCGAATCCCATAAGAGTCATAATAATGGTTCGTGCTCTGGCTGTCTCCTACACAGCGTGAATCTGATAATGGTATGGGCACATTGGGAAGATTGGAGCCACACTGCCTTGTGTCATCCATTTCGGGGATGTGATTTTGAGAGCATTACTCCAATTACCAGACCAGCACTGCGGGTGTCTGTATCTCTTGGGTCCGGTTGACGCCCGGATAAATCATGATAGAAAGCATAAAGTTCAGCCTTTTCCAATATTCTCAAAGCACATGCACTTCTATAGCAGCAGCATTACATCATCCTCACCACTGTTCTTAATCCTGCAATAAAAGAAAACTGTCTCTGATTCGGTGGCCCCGGGTTGCTCTTGTCTCATGGTGATTCCATGTTCGGTTTCCCCGTACACTTCTGAGCCTGTGCTGAGTTTGTGTCAGAGCTTCAGGGACGAAGGTTCAAGTGGATCGGTGGGTCTAGAGGTAACGCGTCTGTCTAGAAAGCGAAAAGTCCGGATCCGAAGTGTGCGGTGGTTCGAATCCCGTTTGGACTCGAACTTTTCCTCCATCCATTAGACCATGACTGGTGGTCTGAGTGTTAGTCTTTCGGATGAGACGATAACCCGAGGTTCCATATGTTACAGAAAATTATTTAGCGAACGTAAAAGAACCCACGACAACAAGAGAGTTGTCCCTGGCCCAATTCTATATTTAAAAAAAAGTCACTCTGATAGGGAAACAAATACACTTGCAGACATAAAAAAGACAACAAAATGGGTGGCGCTGCTCTTGTGGCGACACCTTCTTCCCAGGGAGAGCAGCTGGTATATCACGCAGAGAAATCTGTCGTGACTTAAAATGGTATAATATAAGTGAGAGAAGGTGTCTGAAGGAACACTGCACCCCGTGGGGATGTCGGGGTCCTGTCAGTATACATAGCATCTCCACCGTCTGTGCTACGATTCCCCTTTTCTCTATCCCTCTTTATGTGTTTGCCTGGTTCCTTTACTTCTTGTCACCTCCTTCTTCTCTATTTTCTGCCTTCCTGGACCATTCTCCTGCCTTTTTTCCAGAAATATTATAAAATCACAATTTTCTCCCGCGCCGAAGTCGGATGCGCTGGGCCTGATATGGCAGGTGCTTAACGGCAGCGCAACGCACTTTCGCTCATGTGACAGAATACAGTAGCTGCTGTCTGAGCGTTCGACGGAGAAGAAAGAAACACTGTGGTCATCACCACCTCGGGTGGGCGACTCACTCAGTCTCGCTCCACGACTGAGCTATTTCACTGTCGTCACCAAGGGTTTCAGTAAGTGATGCTCTGCGAATGTTTTCTCAGAACAGGCACCACTGAAAACCAAAATGTTCAAACAACAGTGCTGGGACCCTCTGGATAATAATAATAATAATAATAATAATAATAATAATATATGGAATTTATATAGCGCTGAATCTTGTAAAAAACAAACAAATCGAAGCGCTTGCACTCAATCATTTACAGGCATGCAACTCTCCTTAAACATAATGAACAACAGATTTCAAATCCATGCGCGCGCACGTACGCACGCACGCACGCACACGCACGAACACACACACACACACACACACACACACACAACACACACACACACACACACACACACACACAACACGGAACAACACTTAGAAGGTGAAAGATGCTGTTGAAAATTAGGGACAGATATGTGGGGGGAAGTCTCAGGTAGGAAATAAGTGTGTTTTGAGGCTGGATTTGAAGGTATCAAGTGAAGGCTTTGGCGAAGTGAAAGAGAGGTCATTCCAGGTGGATGGACCAGAAACAGAGAAAGAGCGACGGCCAACAGTGGTTTGTTTGAATCCGGGTATTCGAAAGCACAAAGTATCTGCGGCTGAACGAAGGGAACGGATGGAGTGTACAGGTGAAGACAGTTACAGAGATAAAGGGTGCAGATTTGTGGAGGCATTTGAAACAGAGGTATTGATTTTATACTCCAGTCTTTGTGAGACAGGCAACCATGAAGAGATCGCAGAAGAGGAGTGATGTGTTCGATTTTTTCTTTCTAGGACCAGTCGAGCTGCAGAGTTTTGTATGCTTGAAGAGAGTGGATAGATGATGCGGTAGGCCAGCCAGAAGAGAATTACAGTAGTCTAAACTGAAAGAATGAGAGATGTGACAAGCTTAGAAATTGCATCAGTGGACAGATACTTGCGAATCGCGCTTATGCGCCGTAATTGATAGTAGCAAGACTGGCAGGTCTGGGTGATGAATTTTTTCATAGAGAGTGTGTTGTCAAAACTATTCCTAAATACTTCACAGAGTTGGACAAAGAACTGACGTATTGCCGAATCTATTGAAGTTTTTGCGATAGAGGAAAGTTTATGTTGGGTCCCTATGAGCATGGCTTCGGTTTTATTGGCATTAATTGTAACTTGTTCTGATCATCCAGTTTGAATGTCTTAAAGGCAGTAGGACATATTTGTCAGGAGGAAGCAAGTTTTCAACAGTATCGCTGCACTGAAGCTGAGTATCATCGGCATA
This sequence comes from Rapana venosa, assembly GCA_028751875.1. Classification (NCBI taxonomy): domain Eukaryota; kingdom Metazoa; phylum Mollusca; class Gastropoda; order Neogastropoda; family Muricidae; genus Rapana; species Rapana venosa. The sequence continues at coordinate 68,451,952 of CM054141.1, forward strand.
GAAATGATGATCAATATGGTGGTTGTTTATTATATGTGAGAGTGGAGCAGTGTAGAGAGTAAAGACAACAGGGCCCAGGACTGATCCCTGCGGGACTCCACATTCCATTTTGAAAGGTTTTGATTGAATTTTGTTTACAATAACTTTCTGGAACCGGTCTGTGAGGTATGAAGTAAACCAGGTGAGGGCTGTGCCGTTAAAACCAAACGTATTTTGGAGGCGAGAAAGAAGAATTGAGTGATCTATGGTATCAAAAGCTGCAGATAGGTCAAGAAGAGTGAGGAGGGAGATTTTTCCTGCATCAGAAGCAAGTAGAAGTGTATCTAAAGTGTGGACTAGGGTGGTTTCGGTGCTGTGTTGGGGCGATAGGCAGACTGAAAAGTGGAAGAAATCATTGGAATGAAGGTGACTGTTGAGCTGTTTGTGAGAACAACTTTTTCTAGTACTTTAGAGACAAAGGTAAGTTTGAGACAGGCCTATAATTCTTCAGAATGTTGGGATCGAGTCGTGCTTTTTCAGTAAGGTGTGACTATTGCTGTTTAAGAGCTGATGGAAAATTTCCTGACTGAAAATGAGTTTACTATTTTATGATATAAGGCACAGTTGTGGAAGGCATTGTGAGAAAACAGGAGCAGGTATGGGATCAAGTCGCATGATTTTATAGTCATTTCCTTCAGAATTGTCATGATTTCTTTTTCACTTGTGGGATGGAAGGAAAAGAGAGGAGTGCCAGTGAACTGGGGATCAGGAGGCGCAGGCTGGAATTGAGTCTGATCCAGTCTGGAGCGTATGTTTCGAACTTTGTCTGAAAAGAAGGAAGAAAATATGAATGGAAGTTCAGACAGGCTGTGGGTGTTAGGCAGAGGAGTTGTTTTTGCAGATCCAAGGAGATTTGAAGTGAGGGAAAAAAGAGATTGTATGGATGTAGCACAGAGAACTTGGGAAGAGTAGTAGTCTGTCTTTGCTGAATGGATTAAGCGTTTAACTTTGTTTATTTGTTTTCGGAAAAGCTGTTTGTTGATTTCGGTTTTTGACTTCCGCCACTCATGGCAACCTGACACTGATGGGATTCCTAAGGACTTCGGACACTAAGGGTGCAACATAACAAGTCTGGGTATTTCTCGGGCGTAGATGTTAGAATAAGGAATGTGGGAACAAGAAAACATGAACGTCGTAGACAGTGAAGCAGCATTACAAAAGAAGGGGGAAAGAACAATAACAAAAACAGATAAACACGTAATACAAAAAGCGGCAGAGGGACAAAAAAACCAGTCAGACATACAGACAAACAGAGAAGAGAGCGAGAGAGATAGAGAGAGGAGACAGACATACAGAGACAGAAACAGAGGCAGACAGACACAAGAGAGAGACAGAAAGAGAGAGAAAGAGAGAGAGACAGAGACAGAGAAACAGAGAGAGACAACAGAGAGAGGTACAGAGACAGAGAGAGACAACAGAGAGAGATACAGAGACAGAGAGAGACAACAGAGAGAGAAACAGAGAAGAGAGAGAGACAGAGAGAGAGAGAGAAACAGAGAGAGACAGAAGAGAGAGATACAGAGACAGAGAGACAGAGAGGGCGAGAGAAAGACAGGCAGACAGACAGGCAGACAGGCAGACAGACAGGCAGACAGACAGGCAGACAGACCGACCGACAGGCAGACAGCCAGACAGACAGGCAGACAGACAGACAGCGATAAAGGGAGGGGAGCTCTTCTCCACCAGCAATAAAAGCATTCATCTTCATTGGCCCTCCCTGAGCCTGCTGAGCACAGTCATTTTTAATCTGAACCCTGGTGTTCTTAATCCCCTCCCCTCCACCCCCTCCACCCCCCCCACCCCTTTCCCCTTTCCAATTTTCCTAAAGGTCTCTTTCCTCCATCCTTTCATCTACAGAATTCCTCTCTGTCTCTTTCTGTCTGTCTCTGTCCATCTGTCTATGTCTATGTCTATGTCTGTGGGTCTGTCTGTCTATGTCTGTCCTTCTGCCCTCTCTGTTTCTCTGTTTATGTCGCTGTCCTCTGTCTCTGTCTCTCTTCGCTTGTCTGTCTGCTACTACCCTCCCCCCCCCCCCCCCCCCCCCCCCCCCCCCACCCCCATCCCCCTCTCTATCACATTCTGTCTCTCGCTGTCTGTCGCTCTCTCTGTCTCTGTCTATGTCTGAAATGTCTTCTTTCTGTCTATCACTTCCTCTGTCTGTCTGTCTGTCTATCTACTTTCAGTCTGCATGTCTTATGTATGTATTATTTTATGTATGTCCTCTCTCTCTCTCTTCCTCTTCTCTCTCTCTCTCTCTCTCTCTTTCTGTCTGGTCTTGTCCCCTTCCATTCTCTCTTTGTGTCTGTCTGCCACACACTCTCTCTCTGTCTCTGTCTCTGTGTCTCTGTCTCTTTCTTTCTCACTGTCTCTGTGTTCTCTGTCTCTCTATCTTTCTCTCTCTGTCTCTGTCTCTCTGTTTGTCCTGTCTGCCACTGTCTCTTAATCTCCCCCCACCCTTCTCTCTCGCTCTCTCTGTCTCTCTCTGTCTCTGTCATGTCTCTCATTCTCTCTTGTGTCTGCCACTTTTTTCTCTCTCAACCTCTCTCTGTCTGTCTCTGTTTTGTTCTCTCTGTCTGTCTCTGCCGTCCCTGTCTGTCGTCTGCCCCTCTCTCTCTCTCTCTCCCTCTCTCTCTCTCTCTCAAGCAGTTTTTACTAGAATAAACAGAAACGTAAAGATAAATATTTTTTTAACGCAAAAAAATATGCGCAGCATCAAGAAAAGAAACATTAGATACACTGTTTGCTTTGTAGGAAAAAAATAATATACTCAATCATAAACTAAAAAGAACAAACAAACAAACAAGCGGACAAAAAAGGGTAAAAAAATAATAAATCTAAAAATACGACGAAAATGGAGTCGGTATTTACTGTATTCAGAAGAGGAAAAAAAAGAGATAAAGGATACAAAAAGAAAAGAAAGAAAAGACATGAACAATGTCCAGAAGAGAACAGAAAACAAAACCCCTCTGGCAGTTATCCTTTGCAAAGAGCTCCCCATAAAGCACAGGTATTGTGGCTTTAATCTCTCGACGTCTGCAGCTTAGCTGTGGTACACTTTGAAACTTCTTTCAAAAAGGAGGGGACGGGGGGGGGGGAGGGGGCAGAATGGTTAAGACGTTCTCCTGCCAGCAAGTAAACCGTGAGGTTCTTGGTTCGATTCTCGTCCTTGCTTTTCTTCCCAGTTTCATAAAAAAAAAAAAAAATTAAAAATTGACCTGACGTCAAAGTTCTTCAGGTGGGAATATAAACCAAGGTCACGTGTGCGAACGCAAGCAAAATATATTGCACATGTTTTATTTATTTATTTATTTATTTTTAAATTCTTTTATAACGAGGATAATGGAATAAGCACTTATGTGCTTTTTTTTTTTACATCTAGTCCCCGTGTGCATGCGGTTTTGTAAAGTGTCATCTGTTCCCACCGGCACACAATGGCCTACTCCGGAACAGGATTTTAACGTATGGGCAAGATGTTCTGCTATGTTAAAATCCCGTTCCGCCTTTTGGAAGAGTAGGTGGTCATTATGTGCCGGTAGGAACGGGTGACAAAAATACAACCGCATGCACACAGGTGCTGTGTTTAGACACCAGCCCCGAAGTCGAAACGCGGCTACCTAAATTTTGGTGGGGGGGGGGGGGGGGGGGGCATGGTCGCATACATAGGCAACAATCTCTCCATTGGTGAACCTCGGAGCTCTAGCCGAGGAACAGAGGGGGAAAAAGAAACGTGTTTTCTGTTCAGAAAGAAAGCAGAGCGCTTTGAAAGTGTATTGGTAGTAATACGCTGATGAATAAAACGAGAGAAAAGAGAAGAAAAAGTACGAACACACACACACACACAACACACACACACAACACACACAAACACACACACACCAACACACACTCACACACACACACACAAACACACTCACACACACACGCACACACACTCACACACACAAACACACACACACACACTCACACACACACACACTCACACACACACACACACACACACACACACACACACACACACATACACACACACACACACGCACACAGAGCCAGTTGTCGATATTTGTCTAATGGCAAAATTCCTAACTCCTTATAGGTACCCATGGACGATGCATTTAAAGGTACCCCCAGAGCTAATCGGAAAGCCTTGCAGTCTAGTCTTGTCATTTTCTGTAATAAATACTAAGAATTCTTGTTTATACTTTTATCATAATAGTTGTTTATTGCGATTGACACACACACACACACACACACTTACACTTTCCCGTCAGATATCACTATTTAGTGGAAGGACGTTAAACTGAAGAACTACTACTACTACTACTACTACTACTACTACTACTACTACTACTACACTAATACTACTACTACTACTACTACTACTACTACTACTACTGCTGCTGCTGCTGCTGCTGCTACTACTACTACTACTACTACTACTACTACTACTACTACACTACTACTACTACTACTACTACTACTACTACTACTACTACTCCTACTGCTGCTGCTGCTGCTGCTGCTGCTGCTGCTGCTGCTCCTGCTCCTGCTCCTGCTGCTGCTGCTGCTGCTCCTGCTGCTACTACTACTACTTCTACTACTACTACTACACACATACACACACAGGCGCGCGCGTGCGCACCCTGGCACGCACGTATGCATGCATGCACTGATTCAATGTACCATCTGAAAATAAAAGTTTGACTTTGACTTTCACACACACACACACACACACACACACACACACACACACACACACACACACACACACACACACACACACACAGAGGTGATTGACGAAAGAAAAAAGACGGAAGAAGATAGTGATGACGGGGGAGGAGGGGAGGGGGGTGTTGTTGAGAAGAAGGCCACCAAACAGCCAAGAATAAGGATCGAAGCTTGAAATTTGCATGGCCATTTGCCTCGCATTGTTGTGATGGAAGGGTACAAATTGAAAGCAGAAACGACGCAAACACAAAAACAAACAAACACATCATTGGGAGATTGAAACTGAAGTCTCCAGGAGGCCAGTGCAACTGGGGCTGTGCAATCATGGGCAATTTTCTTTTACTGCATGATGATCAGCGAGGATGAGGATGACGTGATGCTGCTGCTGTGGAAGTGCGCCTCCTTGGAGACTACTTGACAGGGCTGAATTCTGCGCCACCTATCATAATGTATCCCCGCGTCAACCAGGCCTGAGCGATACAGACACTTGCAGTGTAGGTTAGGTAATTTGAAAAAAAAACCCACTATCAAAATCGCATAGGTAAAGTGGATGAAGCTCAACTGTGTGGTCCCAGTCTTCCCAATAAGCCCGCGGCAAACTCACTCTGTGTAGGAGATTATTTATCAAGGAGATATTTTCCCCTGAAGTTAACATTAGTGCAGACTCCACTCTCCCCAAAAGTCCTCCAGATGCGACTATAAACCGACACCCCGTGTGCGAACGCACGCAGAACATCTTGCGCCCACGTTAAATCCTGTTCCGCTTTTTGTAAGAGTAGGCCATTGTGTGCCGGTGGGAACAGATGAGAAAATTTACAAAACCGCATACACACAGGGACTGGATGTAAAAACAACAACACGTAAGTGCTTATTCCATTATCCTCGATATAAAAGAATACAATAAATAAAATAAATAGAGAGTAGGAGCCAGCTTGGGTTCGACAATAAAATCCCTATAACTCTTATGGGATTCGAACCGCCCAGGAAGGCGTTAAACACTGCGCCAAGACAGATGGTGGTAGTTGGTTTCATCTCACTTTGAAAGAGGGATCCTTGTTCAGTCTTTTTGATGTTCTTGTAAACTAAAAAGAATTCCACTTGATGTTCAAACCTGGCTTGTTCTCCTTTATCTACACTGGCCGTCGTTTGCTTAAATGTCACCATTCTTATCCCCTCTGACTTTGTTCACACTTTGCGTCTATCTTGCCATGAATGTCTAGTCCGGAGAAGAAGATATCACAAATCTGGGTATGACGTGAGAGAGAGAGAAAAGAGAGAGAGAGAGAGAGAGGGGGGGGGGGGGGTCGAGAGCAAAACAAGTAGCATGAGAACAGTAAGATTGGAATGTCATGAAAGATAAATACAGACAATGTGACAGACTGGTAAATGCATCTGCGCACCATGGACAGATAGATAGATAGATAGATAGATAGATAGATAGATAGATAGATAGATAGATAGATAGATGATAGATGGAGAGAGAGAGGGGGCAGACATACAGAGACAGAGACAGACAGAGACAGACATAGACACAGAAACACACACACACACACACACACACACACACACACACACACACAAGCACACGCACTAACACACACTTACAAAATACTCATGCACATACACAGTCATACGCGCGAGTCATACCCAGGCTTGTCTTATCTTTTCCTGCAGACAAGACATCCATGCCAAGGTAGAATTCAAGTCTGAACAAAGTCAGAGTTGTAAAGACACTCCCAGTGAGAGGCAGAGACAGAAGACACCAGACAGAAAGAGACAGAGAGACACATATCCATACACGCCATGAAGAGTGGGGCTGGGGGAGGGTGGGAGTGATGGATACAGAGGCTGGCGACAGGTTCAGGGACCTGAAATGAAGACGGATGGTTCCATGGACTCCACCTCCATCCCCTCCCTCTTCCCTTTGTCCTGCCTCTCTCTCTCTCTCTCTCGCTTTCTTATTTATTTACTCTGTCCTTGTTGTCCTTGTGAGTTTGAAAGTAGTGTCGCGTTGGATCAATAATGGCACATGTATGTAGATTTTGCTCAAGATCATTTTAGAGAGAAATAAAAAGTAAACAAAACATGGGGGAAGGAAAGGTAGGGAGACGTGGGTGTGTATGTGTGTATGTTTGCGCGCGCAGAGAGAGAGAAAGAAAGAGAGATAGAAAGAGAGAGAGAGAGAGAGAGAGAGAGAGGAGAGAGAGAGAGAGAGAGTGAATCTTTTCTTTATTGAATGCATCTTTGTTTTTCAAGGGCAATAGAATAAGCATAGGCATACTTTTTTTACCCGGCCCTTGCCCTGATTAGGGACTATCAACAAAACAAGGCGAACAGTCCACTACTACTACAACAACGACAACATGATTTTAAAAAGATATGTGTATATTTAATAATACATAATCCCTAGCTGACCTGAACATTGATGTCAAGAGATACATAGATTATATTTTTTGTGATAAGAAATATGCATTAATATACACATGATTCTCAAATGAATTGAACATTAACATGCAAACTGATACACTGATTATAACTAAGTAGTATGTGTAAAGAAAAAATAGAGAGGAGACAGAGAGAGAGACAGACAGAGACAGAGAGAGACAGAGAGAGAGACAGAGAGAGACTGAGAGAGACAGAGAGAGGGAGAGGGAGGGTTTTGAAGTGATGAACGGAAAAGCAGACGTAAAGAAACAACAGAAAGAACAAGAAAGAAAGTAAGATTGCCGATAAAAAGAAGAGATGTGTTTTCATGTCATATTCATGTTCTACTTAGTCTCAGAACAGTAATTACCTAGAATTCGAATACATTTCTGATATACCTTCAAGAAGACAGATAGACAGACAGATACAGACAGAGGATCATGGAAAGAAGGAGTTCAAATTGAAACCCAACTGTTCAAAATTCGCAAGTGAAAACGAAAACACGATCGTAAACAGTTTTTTCTCCACAGAAATGTGGGCATGTATAAGCATATCGTTTCCAAATAATGTTGTCAAATAGCTAATATTCCAGAAGGGTGTGATATTTCACGCATAGAAAACAAAAATCCAACAACAAAACCACTTTAAGTAATCGGTTGTGTTGTACTTGATATCCAAAACCCTTTGTCTTTGAAATACATTCTGGAGGTTGAAGAATGCTGACTGAAATATCAAGAGGTGTATATTCTATCTCTCAGTTAATCACACCCAGACAGAGCAGCAATGGATTTGGGGATCAGGTTTAGTTTGATTAATTTCTTCAAAACATCTTCAGACAATATTCCATCTTCACAAAGTAGTAATCCAACGACAAAACTATGCCTTCAAACTTCAAGAGAAGAGTTTCAGCAAAAACTGTAGATCTGTAACCAAAACTCTGGGATTACACAAACAGGATTTAAATCGTTTTCTCGCCTGATGTTCTTCATTCCCCTCTCCTCTCTTGCGCAACATAAGCTGCTTACGTATTGGGTTGTTTTTTCTTACAGCTTTTCCTCGCTGCCTGTAGGTTAAAGATTAAGAAGTATTAAAACACTTAAGAAACATCGAGAGCTCTCTAGAATCGTGATGCAATTCAATCCCTCAACAGGAATAGAAAAATTCGATTTGTTCTTGACACCAAAACAAATGCAAGCTTAAAGCAATGGCGCCTTTACTGTTCAAAGCTGATTGTTTTTCCATCATCAGTGCGTATGTCAAAGAGCAAAGAGTGTTATCTGTGTAGAAGAGGTCAATACAGACAGGTCCTTCAGATTGATAAAACAATCTCCGTGCTAGAAAATCTTAATCTGTCTGTTGCATACACGATCGCAAGGCTTGTATACTATATTACACGTTCACATTGAAAACGAGCAAGCGGCGAAACAAGAGAGAGAGACAGAGAGAGAGGGGGTGGGGGAAGAGAGAGAGAGAGAGAGAGAAGAGAGAGAGAGAGAGAGAGAGAGAGAGAGAGAGAGAGAAACAGAGACAGAGACAGAGACAGACAGACAGAGACAGAGACATCAAACTCGAACTCGAGCCCGACTATTTTAATGAGGGTAATTGGATAAGCCAGAGGCTTCATTACACCAGGCCCTCATGGGGTAAAAGTGAAACAAACATTAATAAACCAATGAATCAACAAATAAAATAATGTCAAATAGAGAGACAGACAGATAGACAGAGAGACAGAGGATCAGACAAAGACAGAGACAGAAACAGGGACAGACAGACAGACAGCAAACAGATCGACAGAGACGGAGGACTGAGAGCTTGTTCTTTTGTTCAACTTTACGGCAGACAGTTTTCTGAGAGAGTTGGACAGTAAACTACTCCTGTCTTCTCTCTTGCCCGATTAATTGGTTCATTAGTCTGCTAGAACATACCCCGAAAAAATCATAAAGAAATGAATAAATGCAAGAATAAACACACAAAAGACAAACAAACATAGACAAAACATAAAAGATGTGTAAGAAATAGCACATATGAGATAAATAACCTGGGATGTTTTTGTTTATCATTGTTGTAATTTTGGTCAATGGTAATAGAAAACAGGAAAGCAAAATTGCACAGAACTTTCCTAAAATAAGTGATACACAAATCGTGACAAAAATCAAAACCAAAAATGTAAAACATTTGTAATGGCTGGTAAGGAAATGAATAAACACGCTCAAACTGTGTTTCATCCACACCAGACATTTATTTTGTGTATGAACATGAAATTATTGACATTATTATGTAACAAGTAACAAAAGCACGCGTTTGAGATCGTTTTGTATTGTATCATTATCATTTCACATCCTTGTTGACATAATGTTGTCATAAATAGCGTTTGTACCTTAAGCAATACTGGAAACATTTAAGTGATATGTGTATACACACAGAAAACCCACCTATTCACAATCGAACATTCTGTTTGAGAAATGCAGCACCACAAGTAAAAAAACGGTTTCGACGGTAAATATATACACACTTTCTATTTGTCTATTGTCAAATAGCCCCCTCACTTCTGCCGCCTACGTTGATAAAAGTCTGCTTTGAATGTGAAAAAGCTCCCAAAAGATTAATGGTTTATCTGACTTTAATTTACTTAATGATCGTGGTTTAGCAATGGCCCCTCTTTTTCCTTCCCTGTGCATTGCCCCCCCCCCCCCTCCTCCTCCTCCCCCCTCTGTAGTCAGATTTCGCCTTGTGGGAAGTATCGGGAATTAAATAGGCTTTTCTGCCAATAGGGCTGATTGTATTTGTTGACCAAAGAAGCTTAGAATCGTGAGCTCAATCTTACAGTTTGCTAATGTTTCTCTCGTCATATAATGTCTTCTTTTCTTGGTTTATTTTAGCGAGCTGTTTCCATTCTAATGCACATAGGCCATTTTTATTCTGCCAAGCTTTATAACATTGTAAGTTATCTCGTAAAACGATAGCAAGATAAATAGATAGACAGACAGACAGACAGATAGATATACATACATACATGCATACATACATACATACATACATACATATACAGAGAGAGAAAGAGAGAGAGAGGGAGAGGAAGGGAGAGAGAGACCGGGACAAAAGTACATAGAGACAGATACAGAGACAGACAGAGAGACAGACAGGCAAAGGTACAGACAGACAGACAGGCAAAGGTACAAATGGACAGACAGACAGACACATAGACAGACAAACCGACAGACAGACAGACAGAG